>ML681972.1:63437341-63460892 GCA_007922195.1 Podocnemis expansa | reverse complement strand
CATTTTCTCCTTGTGTCCTCCAATGTCCTCCTTCTCGAGCTTCCCTGGCCTCCTTTCCAGGCTTTGGTATCTAGTAACCCTACATGAAAACCACACTTCCTCCATGTGTCTGTCCCAACATCCTCCTTTTCGTCTTTGGCACCTGGTAACCCTGCATTAATACTACACTTACTCCATGTGTCCTCCAACATCCTCCTTTTCATGCCTCCCTTCCAGGCTTTGGTACCCGGTAACCCCAGCCTCGCCTCCTTTCCCTGTGCCCGAGAGGCTTGGGGAGGGGTGACAGGCCCCCGCTCTCCCGAGGCTGGGGCGCCCCGCCCCCTTCCCCTCAGCTTGAGGCTCCGCCTCCCGGCGGCGGCGGCGGCGGGCGAAGCGCACACGTGCGAGCGGCGGGAGCGCACGTGAGCGCGCGCCGGCCAAGCAGCCCGGCGCAGCCGTCGCCTCCCGCCCCGGCGCTCCCGGGCGGCAGCAGCAGCAGCAGCAGCCCCCCGTGCCCGGCGGGTGACTTCGCCGCTCGCAGCCGCTTACCCGCGCGCCATGGACGCCTCCTTCGCCGCCAACTCCAGCGCCTGCTGCCCGCCGGGCGCCTGGGGCAACCTGTCCGGCCGCGCCGAGGAGCCGGGCTGGAACCAGTCCCATCCCGATCCCTGCGGCGGCACCAACAGCAGCCAGGGGGGAGGCCGGGGCGTCCCGTGCCCGGCCGGCGGGGTCAGCCCCTCCATGATCACAGCCATCACCATCATGGCTCTCTACTCCGTCGTCTGCGTGGTGGGGCTCTTCGGAAACTTCTTGGTCATGTATGTCATCATCAGGTGAGGGGCTGGGAGAGCAGGCCGGCTGGCAAGTCCCGCCGCTTTCCTTCCTCAGTTTCCCCGGCGCGGGTGGCAGCCCTGGTCGCTCCCGTGCGCCGCACAGCAAGGGTGGGAGGCAGGACGGGGGTATTGTCCCTGCACAGCCTGGCTTGAGGATGCTCCGCTGAAAGCAGGGGGCTGTTAGCTTTAAACCACGAAGGGGCTCGGGGGAAAGCAGGATCCGGCGGGGAAATGCTTGCCTCTCCCGCTGCGCTGGTGCTGGGCACCTGGGCTGAGGCTCTTGCGGGGGAGAGACAGGGTGGGTTAGCGCTCTCGCTTTTTTTCCCTTTGCTTTGTGGGTGATGGCAGGAGGCATGAATGTCCTGCTGAAATACCCTAG
This sequence comes from Podocnemis expansa, assembly GCA_007922195.1. NCBI lineage: Eukaryota > Metazoa > Chordata > Testudines > Podocnemididae > Podocnemis > Podocnemis expansa. The sequence goes on along the minus strand of ML681972.1, from coordinate 63,459,701 downwards.
GCGTGGCGCATTTCTCAAGCGAAGAGGTGCTGGGGAAAAGTTGCGGGCTGGAGAGCAGATGTTTCTCAAAAAGCAAAGCCCAGCTTTCTGTCTGATGAAGGAAACTTCAACCAGACTCAGGAGTGAGCTGCCTCACCCAGTAATGACAAGTTAGGGGGATAGCACAATGCATCACAGAGGCAAAAGTGACCTGGATTTGTCCAGGGAGCAGTTTATGATCCTCATGGGGGTGATTTATAAATCAGTTAATCACCACCTGAGAGTCCAAAGCATGCTCTGAAACAACTGGAGAAAAGGCACTTTTTCAAAATATTTGTGATGGGCTGTCACAGGAAACCTGAGCAAACCAGCTAGGGTGACTGAAGGGTTACAACGATTCTTTATCTCACACACACTTACACTTTTGTTCCGCGCCCCCCCCCCCAGGCACACGCGCACACACACACATTTTGTAATATGAATCTTATAGCATCTATCCTTTCTCACCCGTCCCCGTTCTTCCTGGGGCTGACAGGCAAAATTCCTACTTAAAAAACAAGGAGTCATGCGGCACTTTAAGACTAACAGATTTATTTTTCGCATGAGCTTTCGTGGGAGAAAATCCCACTTCATCAGATGCTTCAAAGATGGGTGAACTTACAGAATGGATTTTCTCCCACAAAAGCTCATGAGAAAAATAAATCTGTTAGTCTTAAAGTGCCACACGACTCCTTGTTGTGTGGGGGTGTTTTTTTGCTGGACTAGACTAAGATGGCTATCCCTTTGGAAATTGACAAAATTCCTACTGTCCTCTAGAAAAGTATCGGGTGTATTAAAACTAATTACTGCTTTTCAGATATGACTGCAATCTTTTTTAGCCGTCTCACAAATAATCTCACTTTCAGGTAAATGTATTTACTAGAGGGACAAGAGTTATTCTAAGGAGCCATTTAAAATATAGAGCGTTTTAAAATTAATTACAGTTGTTTCATGTGGGAGCCTTCTGTATCTGTAAATCTGATTTCTTTAGTACAAACCAAGTAAAAGGAATGAAATCTCGTTGGTAAGATTTGGGAGAAATCAGGTTATAGTCACTTTTCTGTGAGAAAACAGCACCATCTGTTGAAAGCAAAGATCACAACAAGTGGAATTGCTGTAGGAAAAGAGATTTTCATTTATAATACATGTTTTAGTGAGAAATAGCGCTGCTCATTCTTGCATTACTTCTTTTTATGGAACTGTTACAAGTTTTCCTGGTACAATGATAAAAGCAATTCTGTACATTAAAGCAAGGCAGGTTGTTTTTATTCTGAGTGGTCACATCCAAAGTTATAAACCATTAGTAAGAAAGAAAGGAAGAAAGAGACTGACGGATTAGCAGTTATTCTTTAAAATCCTTATGTTTGATAATCTAAGTTTGTTGTTTTACAATATTTGTATTTTCCAGGGAATACAAGCAGAAGGGAACTTTGTAATGTTGGATTCAACCAGGGACTAATTTAGCAGATTGGAGCAGCAGGGCACAATTAGCAGGAATGGCATGGAAGCTAGTTGCTGGTGACAAGAGCCTTATGGCAACTGAAAAAGGGAGACAGTCCTAAAGCATCTGCTTGCACGACAGCAGCGACCACAGAAACTTGACAGTGGGCATACTTCCCAATATTGGGAGTCTTAACGGCAAAAATATAGGATTTGAGATATCGATCAGAGCAGAAATTGTTTCACTCATGGTATATGTTTCAGAGCAGTAGAATCATGCTAGTAAACTTATGGCACATCATTAATAAGCCAACTGGGCTGACAGTTTAATAGAAATGGAGGTTGAGTAATATGCGTCAGTGGTTCAGACTGGAGTAGTCCTATCTCTGGCCAGGGAGCTGTTGTTTCAAATCACACTTCAGGAGCTGGATTTAAAATTTAAACAGCTGGAAAGATTCTATACCACTCTGTGGTTTCATCCCATCAGCAAGACATGCCATTTTCTGGTAACGTTCCAGCTGGGCAAATACTTCTAAATGGTAGAAAGACATTTATTTGATGCGTGTATTGAATGTATTCCACCGGGGAAAAAGCAGATGCATAATATAACACAGTAAAGATGCTGCTCCGCAAATAAGTATTGGTTTGAGGTCATTTAGTTATGCCAGCTAGCACCTGTTCAGTATCTAATAACTCATAGCATATGTTTAATATTTAATAACTCATAACAATCTTTGCATTTCTTATCTGTATTACAGCCACATTAAGGTGCCTCATTGAGTTAGCTGTGGTATGGAGTTATTTTAAGGGACAGTCTCTGCCCCAAACAGCTTACAATCTAAATAGACAAGTCAAAGAGTGAGAGAAAGGAAGTAACACTGCTTTCATTTTACAGGTGGGGAGGCTAAAGGTAGGATCCAACAAAGATACTTAGGCAACTAAGTTCCAGTATAAGGCACCACTGAGATCCACAAAAGTTCCACTTGGCTGCCCCTCTGTGACCTTATAAATGATTAAAGTCACTCAGCATGTACGTTTCTGCAGGAAAAGTTTCCTACGAGCCTGTGTTCTGCCTTTGGACAGGTCCACTGCCACCTCATTCTAGGTGTCTGGACACCTATTTCTTGCCTAAACCTCAGAAATTTACAACCTAGGGGAAGATAGACTTTTGGCTGCCTAAATTGGGGTATGGGGTGGGACTCTATGCAGTGAGCATGCTCAAAGGCTGCTTCCCAGACTGGGCACCTCATGTGACTTTACACAAAACAAGTGAAGGGGAAAAGGCACTCCCCTTGTCACCCTTAGCCCAGGGTTTAGGGTACACACACAGCATACAAGAAACCCCTAGTTTGAGTCCCCCATCTGTAGAAGGTGTTTGAAAGGGAATCTTCTGCCTTGCAGGTGAATTCTTTCAGAATCATTCTATCTCTGACTCAATTATTTAGTTAAAATGGAGCAACTTCAGTTGGAGAGATTGAGGGAGACTTGCACTAGAATAGTCTATTATTCCAGTGGGAGTTAGGCATCTAAATACCTTTGAGAGTCTGGGGTTGGGTACTTTGCAGAATCAGGCCCAACAAGAACACTAATGACCCAGTCTTCAGAGGTATTGAACTTCAATGACTCCCAATAAGCCTGGCTCCTTTGGAAATCTGGTTGAAAGCACAGAGCTGCCCCATCCTTCATGTTAAAGCTCCATTAGAAGTACTCAGACATCTACTCCCTACCTCATCCAAGATCTTTCTGAGATTTCGCATGCCATAGCTCATCCCTCGGCACATGATCTTTCTGGAAAGTTAGATGAGGTTAGGAAAATGAGGTTTAAAATAATAATTTTAGGGCCTTGATCATGCAGATCCTTACATGATACTCAGGCCTAGCTATAGACCTCCATATTGCAGCTCAAGCCACATGTGCAGCTACTCCCTTAATATCCTGAGCAATGGGTTAGGAGAGGACAGAAAGAAATAGACTTAAATGTGATTCTCAGTTTGCAGTTTAGGTGCTTTGCTTATCTATTTGCTCTGCCTTGATCATATTTTTGCCATTAGAGAGGAGTGACTTAGCAGCCACTCGGCATCATGCTCACTGATGCAGGATCAGGTTCTTCAGCACTCGCTGACTTGCTCACCATGTTTTACCTTACATTTATATTGTATGCTGTTTTATACTTGCATCCTGTCAGATCAAGTCCCATATAGCGTGCTCTAAGTTGTTTCTGTGAGTGACAATCAAGCAGCTCCGTTTTGTGTTTCTAAATGATATAACAGAACTCAAGTTTTATCACTCCCCCCTGCTGATATCTTGCCTATTGTGGTGCCTTGTTAGCAATTTTCTTTATATATTCCATAGAAATAATAATTCCAGAATGAAGGTGCTGTACTGCTTTTCTAAAGACATGAGGTAGAAATATAATTTTTTCTCAACGTATTAGTAGAGAAATATTAATTAAGCAAATAAACAAATGTTACTTCCAGCTATTGAGTAACATATAAATACATCACGCTATTACTAACATAGATTGAGTTTAGTTACCAAAGCACTTTATGGGTATGTTTACCCTAGAGGCTTAAGTCGACTTAAGGAACGCCCTGGCCACATTTAGAGTTCATTAAGTCAACTTAAGCACTTGCTTAAATCGACTTAATAACTCCTGCCATTAAAGTCAGGTTTAAAGGTTAAGTTGATTTTATTAAGTCGACTTATTGAGGCCACGTTGCATTAAGTCAATTTTACAAAGTCGACTTAATGCAATGTGGCCTCACTAAGTCAACTTAATAAGGTCTACTTAAAGTTGACTTTAAGTAGATCTTATTAAGTTGACTAAACTGAGCCCCATAGTGTAGATGTAGCCCCTGAGAGGAGCTTAGTGCCGTTAATGCCCAGTAAAGTCAACAGGACCTGGAAGTACACTGCACTTCTCCAAATTAAACCCTTTATTGCATTTCTTGTAAGTTAAGAAGAGTGAGATATTCTTGAGGATGTCTTTTTTACAACAAGAATTTCCTCGTATCATGATGGTAAATGCTCTATAAGAATGACCATGCTGGGTCAGACAAATGATCTATAGGGCCCAGTATCCTATCTTCAGGCAGCAGCCAATGTTAGGTGCTCCAAGGGAAGTTAACAGAATGGGGCTATTATTGATAGATCCATCGCCTGTCATCCACTCCTGATTTCTGGCAGTCAGGCGTTTAGGATATCCAAATGAAAAGAGTCTGCACCGAATGATAGGCAACAAAATTCCTCTGCTTAGATTTCTCTGGACATATTTTGACTAATGATTTAAAAGAAAGAGAAGCTGTTACTAAGCCCAGTGAAATCAAGGGGAGTTTTTCAGCTGATTTCAGTGGGTTTCGAATCAGGGCCTGTGAGAACACACAAAAAATTACTTTTGCTTTTTATCACAAATTATGCTTTATATGTTTGACCGATTGAAGACTGTATTTTTGTTCTTACAGTCCAAACATGGCAGTTACACCCTGGCAATAGTTTGGGCTCTATTTCCCCTTGTGACAAAGTAGAGGAGAGGAATAGCAGGCACTAGCCAGTCCAGCCAGAATGTGGCTGATTGGCATGTGTTTGTTACAACTAAAATAGGTCAAGCTTTTTCAAAAAGTGAAATTGTTGAAAATGGCCTTTTTCAAAATCAGACTTTTCATACCAAACTGTTAACTTACTACAAATTTTGCTTTGTGTGATACTTTCCACATTTATCCCACTTTTTATGAAAACTATTGCCAACATTTCCCATGTGAAAGCAGGAAATTACAATTCAGCTGTGGTTGGCATCTAGCAGTGTAAAGAGACATGCCCCCTCGCTAGGCCATCCTGTGTTAGCAAGGGGCAAGGAGAAAAGAAGAAGAAGAATCCTCAAGGACCAAATGCAGGAAGAAGAAGAAAAGCTGCTCAGGATTTAGGTGAGGGGCAGTAGAGGCAGGAGATGGGCTTAGAGTGATCACAAGGGGCAGAGATAGAGGAGAAAGGGCCGGTATGTTGTTACTAATTACTGGACCATATTCAGTGATATACGACCACGGCAGCAGAATTTGTAAAATGAATGTATTCTGAGCAGTATATGACCTCACAGTAATTGTGTCTGCTAATAGGCATTTGCTGAGTAATGGAAAGAAACTGCATTTTAGGGGTAAATTATAGATTGTCAAATTCTACTAACTTTTTTTGTTGTTTTATATGTTTTGTGCATTTTTCTGCAGTGCAGAGATTCTGTTCTAATAAGGGTGCAATCAGCAGTAGAATTCTTCGGAAATCTATTTGGACGACCCATTTCTTGAAGTTTTTCCCAAATTAATCACTAAAAACTGCAGAGACAAAATCCAACCATGAATCTCGTTTGCAACCATGCTATAGTTTAAACTTTCTTCAAGGTGGGACAGAAACTGTGTACAGTGTCTGGGGTATTAAAATCTCTTTTTCTATGTTAGAGTATTATTTGTTAGTGTCAATAGTTATACGAAAGGTACCAAAAGCTCCTTTCTTAAGCCACAGATTTTTCCTCTATAATTGTAAACTATTACCATATTTTATGGCAGCTATTTGGAGAACATTAGTTCTGGTTTGTGGCAACTTTAAAAGTTTTAAATTTTGTTTTTGTTCTGCACAGGTACAAAACCAAAACCTTTTGAATGTTTTCATGAAAAGCAGAATTGTGTTAAAGTATCTTCTCAAATTGAAATATGAGTTTTTCTGATCAGCAAAGTTTTTCTGGGTTCAGTGCTCTCTCATTACTTCAGACCACATTTGCATGCTCTATAGCCTGGTGGGTAGAGCAGCAGCTGGAATGGGGGACATCCGACTTCAGCGATCTGGAGTGGCAAACTCATCTGCAGATCAAGGATTTCAGTCTGAGTCTCACAAACAAGCAAGGAGTCCTGTGGCACGTAAAGACTAACAAATTTATTTATTGCATGAGCTTTCATGGGAGAAAATCCCACTTTGTCAGATGCTTTGAAAATGGAGGAACGTACAGAATGGGAGGAAATAAATGCAGGGGCGTGTAAGTCATGGGAACAGGTTACACAGTAACAGCAAATCAAAACAGTTGTAAAGATTCAAACGGTAACAGCATACAGAGGAAGATGAGATCAAATCACTTGTTGTAATGAGAGAAAAATCAAAAGTCCCTATTATGTCCTGAGGCAATGCAACCGAATTTGCAAATAAATTCAATCTCAGCAGCTGCTCTTTGAAGCCTTCATCTGGTATTCATTTGTCTGAGCACCACAATTAGCAACTCATTAATGGAGTACTCAGGAAAATTGAAATGCTGACCCACTGGTTTTAGAATGTTATGATTTCTGATGTTGGATTTCTGCCCATTTATTCTTTTGTGCTGAGACTGTCCTATTTGTGCTATATATAAGGCAGAAGGGCATTTCTTGCACATGATGGCATAAATCATATTGGTGGATGAGCAGGTGAAGGAGTCTTTGATGGAGTAGATGGTTTTATAAGGTCCTTAAATAGTGTCTTTTATGCAGATAGGTGGGCAAAGTTGGCAGTGTGGTTTGTTGCAGAGGTATGTGCCTGCTTTAATGTTGCTGCTGTTAGGTCTGTAGTTGCTGGTGACTATCTGCTTAAGGTTGGGGGGCTGGCTGTAAGCAAGGAAAGGTCTTTCTCCCAAGGCTTGAGAGAGTGAGGGATCATCTTATAGAACAAGCTGTAGATCTCTGAGGATGTGCTGTAGAGGTCTGACTTGGGGGTTGTAGGTGATGACTAGAGGCGTTCTATTGTTTTCCTTCTTAGGCTTCTCCTCTTGTAGTTGACTTCAAGGTACCCGCCCTGGCTCTGTCAATCTGTTTCTTCACTTCCGCAGCTGGGTATTGTAGTTTTAAGAATGCTTGATAGAGATCCTGAAGGTGTCTGTCTCCGTCCAAGGGATGGACACAAATGTGGTTATATCTTGGGCGTGGCTGTAGACAATGGATCGTTTGATGTGTTTTGGATGAAAGCTTGAGGGGTGTAGGTAACTATAGTGATCAGTATGTTTTTGGTATAGGGTGGTGCTTATGTGTCCATCCCTAATTTGTATGGTAGTGTCCAGCAAGTGGATCTCCTGTGTGGAGTGTTCCAGGTTAAGTTTAATAGTGGAAGGGAGATTGTTGAAATCTCTGTGGAACTCTTCAAGGGCATCCCTACTGTGGGTCCAGATGATGATGTCATCAATGTACAGTAAGTAGAAAAGAAGTGCTTTGGGGTGAGACTTGAGGAAAGGTTGCGCAAAGTCAGCTATAAAAATGTTGGTATACTGTGGGGCCATGCAGGTACCCATAGAAGTGCTGCTGACTTGAAGGCATAAATTATCCTCAAATCATAAATGGTTGTGGGTGAGTACGAAGTCACCAAGTTCAGCCACGAGGTTGTGCTGTGGCATCATCGAGGATGGTTCTTCTAATAGCTTGTAATACCTTCAAGTCAGCAGCACTGCTATGGGTAACCTGGACACCACAGTAGCTCAGTTTATCTATTCCTGTCTTTTACATTTATGGAAAGACAGGTGTCTGTGTTTGCATACCATCTGTGGTTGAAATTTAGCCTGTGTAATCGGTACAGGTTGGTAAATGTTTGACTATCAAGCCATTTTCATCCACAGAGGTTAAGGGAACCAAACTGATGAAAAGCATTTATATCTTTGTATTTATTCTGTAAGCACTTGAACAAAGGATTAACATGACTCAGATGTTCTTTTTTTTCCCTGATTTTATTCAGCCTCATAAACAAATCTATATGAATTGTTTTACATAGAACTGCCACATGTAAGATAATTTGGGTGCTGTGAAGAATTGGTAAATATTCATCTTATTTAAATCTAACCCTGGTTGCCACTGACCAAGTGTTGTTACCATTTAGAGATCAGTCCTGTGAGGTTAGCTGACACCTCTACAGTCCTTGATAATTTGGGGTACTGTGTGTTGTATCATACCTGGAAGCAAACATTGGGTGGAGAAAATGTTGCACCTCAAAAGGAGTGTTAAACAAATTACCACACTAAGCAACGTAGGAATATTGGGAAGAGCTGTGCTCCTGAAGTATGTTGCCTGAAGCACAAAGTCTCCCAAACCAGCCTCAGGACTGTACATCTGTGCATCCTGTCTCACTCTGGGCTGTGGCTAATTAACAGAAATTAGCTTTATAATTAGATGCAACTGTTTAAAAAAATCATGCATCTCTAGGTTAATGATCACCATTGTGGTCAGATAAAAGTGAGGGGATGAGATCAATGTTTACCATCTAAAATTATTTGTCTTGCAAATAGTATACTAAGTGATTTACGGTATTTGTAATCACTTCACAGACAGCTCAGAGTGATGAGTTTGCTGATTATCCTTTTAGAAGCTAAGGACCAAATTATATCCCTGAAGCTGCATGCATCTCATATCTATATCTATAAATATATATCTGTATAGCCATAGCCCACCCCCCCCCTTGTTACTTGTTCTCAACTAATAAACTAGAACTATTATTGAGCAAAATTCTGCTCTCACCTCCACTATTGGAAAGCTAGTAAATCTTTCTGCTCCAGAAAGATCACTCAGAATTTACACTGGTGAAACTAAGGATGGGATTTAGTCCACGACAAGCATATCATTGAGGTCACAGATTCTGTGACTTTCTAGGCTCTCTGTGCTGTCTTCTGGGCCAAGAATGGAGCATCTGTCAGCTTTGGGGCCCATCCAAAGAGCTGAGCAGCAGTGGTGTCCAAACCAGCTGATGTGGGACCAACCGGTGGGTCCCTAACCAGCTGAGCAGCAACCAGCCAGAGCACCATTAATCAGCTGCTCAGTGGTCAGCCCTGGAGCATCCCCAAATAGCTGATTGGTAACCAGCCTTGCAGCCACCAAGTAACTGGCCAGAGCAACAGACAGGTTGGAGCAGCCCCCAAGGGCTGAAGAAACCACCGCCAGCAGTGCTGGCTAACACAATAGCAGTGGCGAGCTAGAGCATCTGCAACCCTGAGCAGTGCTCTGTATTTTTAGTAGAAGTCAGAGATAGGTCAAGGCTTCCGTGAATTTTTGTTTATTGTCTGCAAGGCTGTGACCTGTCACTGACTTTTACTAAAAATTCCCCTGAGAGAGTCTTAATGTTAGACATGATAAAGTAATTCCAGGATAGAGATAGAATGATTGTTTTTATGAGCTATGATTCATATAGAAATTTCCATATGAGATCAGACCAGTAGGCTATGTAGTCCAGTGTGCAGTCCAGTCATCACTGTGATGTTCAGGATTTTCAGCCCCCAGAGGGACAGCAGGTTTAAACCCCAAAAATGGGCAGTTAAAACTAATTGATTGCATACTGTATTATTGTAGTATAAAAGTAAGGACTATTATAAAAGCTTGTAATGTTTGGAATTTGTTGGCTATTACACAAGACCAGTCTGAGCACCCATTCATTGTCCAACCCAGTAAAAGACAGTGGTGGACCTTTAGAGTTAATGAGAGGACACTGAGCTACCAAATTCAGAGAATTATTTCCCCCATCTTTGAATAACTTTAGTCAGCATGCTAGGTGAGAAAGAAGAAACGGCCTTTTGAAAAGGAGGCTTGAAACAGTTTTTCATCCAGAAATGGGGGCCAGCCTTTAAGTGAGAAGCTATCTGTGAAATGCTGGACCCTTCCTCAAGGCAGGAGGCTCTTTGGGAAACTGTTCGAGGACACTAGGTATTAGAAAAGAAATTTGTCTGGAGTTTGAATTGGTAAGGAAACCTGAAGTTGCATCTTTGAAACTTGTATGTGTTTGATTTCTTTTTCTAGTTCATCTTTGAATCTGTGGCTTTTGTATTAAATAAACTTTATTTTTACCCTGTTGTTCAAACTAGGTTTGAGCAAGGGGGTGAGCTCATTTTATGCCTTCAAGGATGACAAATGTGAGGAGAAAATGCGGTAGGTAGGAACTCACGATTCAAGGAGACTCTGACTAGAAGAGCTCCTGCTGCCAACCTGCAAGCAGTAACCCAGGTGGTGGAAGAAAAGGTGTGAACTTGTGCCTAAGGGCAGAGCACTAGCATCAGGTATACAAGCCATAGCAGCATAGCATTAAGGTACCCCAAGACAACAGTGCGGCCAGTGACAGATCTGAGTGATCCAAGCTGTCACAATGGCCAGTACTAGACGATTCAGATGAGGGGACAAGAAGCCCTGGAGTTAATTATGGACTAAGCAGAGTTGGACAAATAATGGATTTTTTGTTTGAGAGCTATTCAACAAAATAAAGATTTGCCAAAAACTAAAAAAAACAAAAATTCAACTTCTCTCTAACTGAAAAGTAAAAGACAAATGTAACCCTTCTGCCAGGGCAGGCTGGCAGAACATGGTCCGGGTTCTATATCTAGGGATTTCCCAATAATGTAATATCACCAACCAGCTCGAGCCCCACCCAGGTTTCTGGGGAATCCTGCACTGTTCCCTGGGTACCCCAGAAGGGTAAGGCTTCCCCTCTCACAAGCACGAGTCTAAGTGTAGTAAACAGAACTTTTAATAGTAGTAAAGTGTAATGTAAAAAGTCAAATAACAGAGATCAGTGCTGATCTAGAAAATCAATACAGAGCAAAGTTCCCAACAACCCACACCACGTAACAGATCATACAAGACTTAATGGCAAAAACCTGCACTGATCTGGAGAATCTGGGCTCCCAACCAACCCTAGGGTACGTACGGAGCGTCTTTCATGCCAGCTGTCTGCTGGCATCACCTGCTGGTCACTCACTCCATCCTCTAGCACTGTCTTTTGGCTCTGCCAGTTCCGCCCACCGATTACTCACACTGCCCAGCTTGCCGCTCTCGCTGTCTGCCAGTCACTCCATCACTGCTCCTCTTCAGTGATTTCAGCTCAGAGGGAGGGGGTTTCCTCTCTTTAGTGATTTAGCTTAGAGAGTTTGCCTCTCTGTGATTTCAGCTCTGTAAACCTCAAGTAGCTGCAAACAGCTACTTCCATAACAAATAAGAGGCCTCAAAGAAGCCCAGCCAGATCTGTCATTTGACAGTGGGGCAGCTGGGGTAGGGAAATTGCCTCAGGCACTTCTCCAGAAGGAGCTATGCAAAACCCCACCCCTATCTTAAACTTTTTCACTGGCTATGCTGAAATAGTCAGTGGCCTCTTTTACAAATCTCTTTTTAGCTAAGGGTAGCTTTTACCCTTTAACTAACCCAAACAGATTTGGAACAAGTAGAGAATAGCATATCACAAAAGACAGTATTTTATATTTCCCCTTCAGTAGAATTACAGATATTGACAACTTTGTGATTAGAGTAATGCCAAATACCATTATCCACTGTGCCCTGCACCCAGTATACTAATACCTAATTATGCTCTTTGTGTTCATACTAATACAGGACCCATACAGATTAGTTCCCCCCCCCCCCAAATTGTTAGGCACAGCTTCTAATCCTGCCTTACACAAACAAACAAAAACCTGTTGTTGGGCAAACAAGTGGATTTTTTTACACGAAAGGAAGGTGTTTTTTATTTTGAGCCATGCTTTTGATTAATAGTATTTTAAAACATCAAAATGAATTGAGAAGTTTCTTAGCACCATGAAGTACTGCCTGGGTACACAAAGGTCTTGCTGTGTGTTCCTGGAAATGTTGCATTTATTCTCATGGATGCAATCAGTGTTTGTTTGTTTGTTTTTTTCCAGAAAATTTCACTGGAGGCATCAGGGTGTACGGGAGGGGAACGTGATTAAATTAAGTTGAGAGAGGTTTTCTTCATGGATTTCTGACAAAATCATGTATACCCTAAAAAGGCCCACTCCTGGATAACAAGGATTTACAGCATATATTAGCAGCCATCTTTTCTGTGTGTTACATTGCATGCGGGAGCAACAGTTAATGATTGGAAACTGCAGCTGTCATACTATCTATTTGTGATGGGACTGAGTTAAAGGTGGTTTGACAGTCTAACCTCCTTTGATTGTAGGAAAAGGTGACAGTATAAATACTTACGATGGCAAAGTAGTTTTACCCATTTACAGTAACACTGAATTAGATCCCACATGTTCTTACTGTTTATTGGTTCATGCATCAGAGCATTCATTTTACAGTAATTGTTATTTTAATAAGAATTTGCTCTTCACTGCAAGCCAAAGAAAAGAGAAGGATTAAGATAACAACTATGTTTTTGCATTGAAACAGAAAACCAAGGATTTTTTTTTTCCTGGCAGTGCTCTCTTTTAGCGATAGATTTTTAATAAAGAAATAATGTGAAATTACTTTTATGTAGTGCAGGCTTTTGTCATATTTTTCCCCCACATATATGGAATTAAAAAGAGGAAATAAAGTCATAAGCTGTAATTAGCTTTTTATATAAACAATTTCACATTCTAGATTGAATAAACTCCTTAATCCTTGACTTTGCAGTCAAAGCAGAAAAAGTTATCTCAATGGGAAGACACGATGTCCTCTCTGAATGGAGATAAATTGCCATTATTTGAGAAGGAAGAAGGCCCTTTTTTTGTTCCATTTGGCAGGGCTGTAACTAGGGCGGGGCAAGTGAGGCAACACCCTGGGTGTGGAATTTTAAAGGGCATAGAAACATTGGGGACTCTCTAAAATTTGTCCTAGTTACATCCAGTGGGAACCGCAAGAGGTCACTTCCCCAAGCACCACTTCCTGGGCAGCTTTGTTTGTGGACCCACTGTCTCTGGCCTGAGCACACGGCAGCACTTCTGGGACCAGAGTGGCCCCATGCCACTGGCCTCCACATCTGTACAGTGGGGAATCCGGCCAGCAGGGAAAGCACCACACGGGGACCCGACTGGCTGGCAGAGAAAGTGCCACGCTGGGGGACCTGACCCGCTGCTGGGGAAAGCTCACCAATGGGCGTCTTGGCTGGCAAGCCAAGGGACTTCTGGTGGTGGCAGGGGCCATATCCTGCCTCCTGTTGATGGCTGCGGCCGTATTGGGCCCAGGGGGCACATCTGGAGCTGTTTGCCCCAGGCGCCAACTTGTCTAGTTCTGGCTCTGCCATCTGGGGGAGGAGTAATACTATTAAATAATTCATAATAAATCATGGAGAAAATGTGAGATTTACCTTCATTGTGAGAAAATGGGGGGGAGGGGCATAGGGAAAGGAGCCATCAAAAAGCAACAAGTGAGTTAATGGACAGCTCGAGGCTGAAGCTGAACACATTAAAAACAATTAAATTAAAAACAGAATGAGTCAGTCACCCTTAGTGTGATGCTCAAGCAGGTGCCACATTGTTTCCCACAAGATCAGTGGCAGGTGGCTAAAAATAACAGCCCAGCAGTTACCTCAGCTTTCATACTCCCCTTTTCAGAAGCTGGGTCCCAGCTGAAGCTGTTAATTGGCCCTGGATGGGTGAGAAAGGGCAGTGAACGCACAGGCTTCTCTGAAGGAATTTTTAGTCTTTTGAAGCTGCTGCTTTTTCTTCCTCTGCAGGTGTTCTGTGAACATAAGGTGGGGGTTAGTTTTACTCTTGTCTCCCGGAGGTGCTTCTCCTTCTCTCGTGGTAGTCACTGGTAGGAAAGCAAAGTAGCTCACAGGGCAGAGATCTTGGAAGAAGAAAGAGACACCATATAGAAGATGAATAGAGTCCAGGGAAAAGAATGAGTTGAAGAAAGGACCTTGTGGGGAGAGGAATGGACAGAGTAAGAGACTAAGAAAATGGAAGGGAGGAACTGAGTGGACAAAGATTGGTCTGATCTAACCTAACCAGCTGGCATACACCAATGTAGTAGCTATGTTTTGGTCCAGTATATTCTACATTCAGACCATTGTCTATCTTTTCAGATGTCTCTGCAGAAATTCCTTTGGGAAGCTGCACGTAATCTAGCAGCTATGTGGGAAAGGGGAGAGGGTTGTCTCCAGCAGTAAAGCCAAAACTTGGATTATTTGCTGGCATTATTGCATTCTACACTGAGCACAGCAGGAACTGCAAACTGTTCATTGTGGTATCAGTTGTGTGTTTTGGTATGGTCTCCCATCAGTCTTCTGCCTGCTATGTCTTGGCCACTGCTTCCTTTCTGTGATGCTCATGGCAGAATCACAGAGCAAGTAGTAAAAGGAAAAAATATAGTCCACATGCTCAGAGAAGCCATTCTGACTGCATTACACATACTGTGCAGATATCTAAAATTCAGTGCAGTTTTCCTGACTTCCTTACAGCATTTATCATTATCACTCTTTTGTAAGTACTCAATAGAAAGAGAAACTATAGTCCCTGAATTTGCATGTGCATCCTAGACTATTGGTAGCAAAAAACTGAGGATTTGTTAACTTGGCCTGGAGAACTAGGATTGCATGGTCCATTTTGTTAGAATAGGGGTTTAGCTCAGATTTCATTTCAAAATGTATGCTTCCCCTAAATGTCCTGGTCCAGGTAATTGATTACTTCCATCTCAGAAGTGGCTACATATCTATTCAACCTTTGCAGAACAAACATTTTTGTCTCCCTTTTGAAATTTGTCCTGTTTCTGCCCCATCCCCCACACCCCACATTCCTCCAACTGAACATGCATGGTCATCACAAACCACGAGTTTCATTCCCGCCTCCACACACACACCATTTTTAACTCAATTAGACACACAGTTATTCCCCTTTGTCACCATAATGTACCTGGATTGGGTCAAAATAGGCTCATATCTTAGCAACATCCATTTTCAGCTTTCATCAAAATGCTGTTTCCAGCGGCTCTGCCCAGCTCATTATCTGTGTTCTGTACCTACCCTGGCAAGACAGGGAAGCACTGCTGGCACACAGGGATGTGGGGAGCTCTCAAAGGAGCTGGTAAGACAGGCTTAGGTGAGTATGGGGTATTCCAGTTTTGGGGAGAAGTTTAGCTGGGAGCTGGAGTAGAGAAGCATGGGTGCAGAAGCATTGTCTGTGTAAGAGGCCCAGAGCATGGAAGCCCAAAATGTCTTTCTGCTGAGACAGTGGTGCTTGAAGGGATCCACCAGTGCTTCTGCCTCACTTCCTCAGAGCTCAAAAGCAGCAGTGCTGTACAAGGCCCATTCTGCACCAGTGCAGAGACATTGAGTTTTTTCTGAATGGTTGCTTCAGAATACCAGTACACCCAGAACATGGGGAACTCTTGTCACAGGGCCACTGTGTTCCCTCATGTCACAGCCCTCTATAACTAAAACCTTTTTCTTCCACTCAGTTTTGCATCCTAAGACATGCACCCGAATATCCTACTCATCTCCCAAAGTGCTCTGTCACCTCCTGGCCCCACAAAGAGGATTTCTGCTCCCTCAGAGCCTTCAGTTGCCATTCTAGCATGCTCCTAACTGAGTAGCATAGAAGCCACTCACATGATTGGTTTTAATTAGTGCTTAGAGTTTCCATGCTTGAAGTTTATAAACAGCTATGATGACTTTACCTTCATCCTCTTAAGTATGCATATTTAGGGTGAAAACGTCCCCTTTCAATAGGCTCTTAATGCCATCAGTTTCTGGTCAGCAGGGCTTGAGGGGTCTGGGGGAACAGGTTCATGTAAAAATGTATCTCAGCACTGCATACTTGTGCTGTTTTATTCCAAGTATGGAAAGAGACTCAAAGAGCTGCGGCCATGCCTCACGCTTCTGCAAATAAATCTGTCAGGAATTGTGTGTTGCATGTTGAAGCTTTGTTGCAGATAATGCTGTTCCAGAGTATATAACTTCAGCTATGATTAAGACAAAACTCAAGTATATAATTGAATATATCATAGTGGACAGAAGTCTTCTGTTCTCTTAAGTGTAAATGTGCAAAAAAAGGGAGAAGAGACTTATAACGTGGTCACCACTTGATTATATACATCAGTGATCATATCATTCTCTACAGCATGCAGCTACATGTAGAACAAACTTTAAACTCCAAACATGTTAATTTTTTCTTTCTATTTTAGTGCATACAAAAATGTTTAAAGGGATTCTCAGGCCAGTACTAAATATGAAATGGACTTTTGTCTGAGAAGTAGCCGAGTAAGAATTGAAAGATTTTGGTATCCAAAACCATACAAACTGGGCACTGAGCACCATATAGGCCACTGATACTGTGCTTAGTAGTGTAGGGTTAAGGACCTGTAGTGTATATCCTCATTCAATCAAGTGCAAATTTAGGCTCACAGACATAGGACTGGTCTGCCTTTATGGCCTAGAGAAACATCTATTTCCTAATCCAGCTGTTTCACAAGGGAACACAGAGCGCTGCTGCTGCCACACCATTGTGCTGCAAGGTTTGCAGTACATGTCAATATTAAAAAGCAAATGTGCATTAAGGCTCATCTAATATCACTGAACGGGATGATTCCTTACAGTAATGAAAGGAACAGCAGCTGTTTGTCTTAAAGTGTCGTGAATTGACAGTGGTAAAAGCCCACCCAAAAATGTCTTTCTTAATTATTGTTTTATTAGGGGAATACATTTTCTAGGCCTGCATACAAGATTAATCAGAGCAGCCATGAAAATAAATGTTAATTTAAACTAGTTCAAGTTGATGTGTTTCATGCATTGTAATCTTCTGAAGCTGATTCAAGGAGACCTCAACTACAGAAATTAGTTTAATGCTTCCATCTATCTGAATATAACAAATCTTTATTTGTTTTAACAGGTCATAGGTGCACAGAGGGCGCTAGTTCGGAAGATAATTTAATGTCCCTGAGGACAGCAGAGAGAGATTCGTAGGAATTGTCGGTTCTTCATATACAAGTCTTTCCTGCACATTTCCTAGTGGCTGGTTTGTCTGCACCTTTATTTCAGTGAGCAAAATAGCAGTCTAACAGTTTCATAAAAGCCCTTTTCCTACAAGGAAACTCCTAGAATGACACCATAGCCCAACTTCTCACTTATTTTCCATTGATCCTAAACCCATCATTATGGATTAAATTAAAAGCCTTGTGTTACTGAAAGAAGCTTTTGCTAGAATGGTAGTCTACTGTAGAATCTTAGAATCATAGGGTTGGAAGGGACCTTATGAGGTCATATAGCCCAACCCCCTGCCAAAAAAGCAGGACCACTCCTACTAAATTATCCCAGCCAGGATTTTGTACAGCCGGGCCTTAAACATCTCCAAAGATGGAGATTCCATCACCTCCCTAGGTAGCCCATTCCAGTGCTTCACCGCTCGCCTAGTAAGAAAGTTTTTCCTAATATCCAGCCTCACCCTCCCAGCTGCAACTTGAAACCATTGCTCCTTGTTCTATCCTCTGTTACTACGGAGAACAGCCAAGCTCCTTCCTCCTTAGAGCATCCCTTCAAGTAGTTGAAGGTTGCTATCAAATGCCCCCATAATCTTTTCTGCAGGCTAAATAAGCCTAGTTCCTTCAGTCTCACTTCATAGGTCTTGTGCTCCAGCCCCTTGATCATTTTTGTTGCCCTCTGCTGGACTCTTTCTAATTTGTCCACATCCTTTTTGTAGTGGGGAGCCCAAAACTGGACACAATATTACAGATGCGGCCTCACCAGTGCTGAATAGAGGGGAAGGATCACATCCCTTGATCTGCTGGCAGCATTTCTTCTGATGCAGCCCAGTATGCCATTGGTCTTTTTGGCAGCAAGAGCACACTGTTGACTCATATCCAGCTTCCCATCCACTGTGACCCCCAGGTCCTTTTCTACAGTGCTGCTACTTAGCTGATCGCTCCCCAGCCTGTAGCCGTGCATGGGGATTTTCCATCCCAAGTGCAGGACTTTGCACTTGTCCTTGTTTAACCTCATGAGATTTCTGCTGGCCCACTGCTCCAATTTGTTTAGATCTCCCTGAATCCTGTCCCTGCCCTCCAGCATGTCTACCGTTCCCCCCAGCTTGGTGTCATCTGAAAACTTACTAAGTGTGCAGTCTATCCCATCATCCAGATCATTAATGAAAATGTTGAACAGAATGGGCCCCAGGACCGACCCCTGGGGTACACCACTCCTTACTGGTTGCCAATGAGACATGGAGCCATTGATTCCTACATGCTGAAACTGTTGATCAGTTCTCTATCCACTTTTCAGTCCACACATCCAACCCATACTTCCTTATCTTGCCGACAAGAATGCTGTGGGAAACCCTATCAAAAGCCTAGCTAAAGTTGAGATATATCACATCAACAGCTCTTCCCGCTTCCACAAATCCAGTCATCTCATCATAGAAGGTGATGAGGGTGGTCAGGCATGCTTTACCCTTGGTGAATCCACGTTGACTGTTCCTGATTACTCTATTTTCCTCCAAGTGTTTCAGGATGGATTCTTTGAGAACCTGCTCCATGATTTTTTGAGGCTGACAGGTCTGTAATTCCCTGGATCCTCCTTTTTCCCTTTCTTGAAGATAAGCACTATATATGCTTTTATCCACTCTTCTGGCACCTCCCCTGTTTGCCACGAGTCTTCAAAGATAATGGACAGCGGTACTGCTATCTCATCTGCCAACTCCCTCAGCACCCTCGGATGCAGTTCGTCCAGCCCCAAGGACTTGTGCACATCCAGCTCCTATAAGTAGTCCCTAGCCTGACCTTCTGTCACAAAGGGCCTCTCTTCTTCTCTCCCATCTGCCAAAGCCAGTGTAGTGGGCTCGGAGCTGGCCCTGCCTGTGAAAACTGAAGTAAAAAAAGCATTGAGCACTTCAACTTTTCCCTTGTCCTCCATCATGAGGATACCTGCCCCATTCAGTAAGGGGCCTACACCATCCCTGATCCTCTTCTTGTTATTGACATACTTGTAGAACCCCTTCCTGTTATCCTTCACATCCCTTGCTAGCCACAACTCCAGTTGTCCTTTGGCCTTTCTGATTTTATCCCTGCAGTCCTGAACAATATCTTTATATGCCTCCTTAGTTATCTGTCCAAGCTTCCACTTCCTGTAAGCTTCTTTTTTATGCTTCAGCTCAGTGCAGAATTCTCTGTTAAGCCACATTGGGCACCTTCCACATTTGCTATTCTTTCTGCACATCAGAATGGTATCTTCCTGTGCCTCTAGCAGGGTTTCTTTAAAATACAGCCAGCTATCTCTGATGCCTTTCCCCTTCAGACTAGCCTCCCAAGGGATCCTGCCCATCAGTTCCCTGAGGGAGCCAAAATCTGCTTTTCTGAAGGTCTGCGTTTTGCTTCTTTCCTTTTTTCTGTTAATCAGCATCTTGAACTCTTTCATCTCATAGTCGCTGCTGCCCAGGTTACCATTCACTTCCACATCCCCAATCAGTTCTTCTCTGTGAGCAGCAGATCTAGAGGTACAAGGCCCCTAGTTGGTTCCTCCAGCATTTGTACCAGGAAGTTGTCCTCAACACTTTCGAAAAACTTCCTGGATTGCCTGTGCACTGCTGTATTGGTCTCCCAGCAGATGTCAGGGTAATTGAAGTCCCCCATGAGAACTAGGGCCTGTGATCTGGAAACTTCTGCCAGTTGTCCATAGAATGCCTCATCCACCTCCTCCTTCTTGTCTGGCGGTCTATAGCAGACACCCACCATGACATCCCCCTTGTTGCCCTCCCCTCTAAACTTAACCCACAGACTTTCAGCTGGCTCGTTTCCACTTCCATAATGGAGCTCTGAGCAGTCATAGAGCTCTTTTACATATAGTGCTACTCCTCCCACTCTTCTTCCCTGTCTGTCCTTCCTGAATAATTTATACCTATCCATGGCAGAGCTCCAGTCATGCAAGCTATCCCACGTCTCTGTTATTCCAGTTACATCATAGCTCCTTGTCTAAGCCAGTACTACCAATTCTTCCTGCTTATTTCCCAGCCTCTTTGCATTCGTGTACAGGCACCTAAGATACTAGGCTGATTGCTCTACTTTCCCATGTCAATTTTCAGTTCTGTTGCATCTACCTCCTTGCGTTTTCTCCCGGCATTGTCCTCCCCCACTTGCCTCAGGTATTAGGGCTTCATTAGAACATCTCAGACAATTATTTGATTCCCTCCCATGTTCCAACTACCCTCTTTTTTATCTCTGGTGTTAGTCCCAGCACTCCCCACCCCCAAGTTCCATCCCTTCCCCCGGGCCTCCCACATTGTCACTTACTGTGGGCTTTGGTCTCCTTCCCCCTCAAACCTAGTTTAAAGCCCTTCTCACTAGGTCAGCCAGTCTGCGTCCGAATATGCTCTTCCCCTTCCTCGATAGATGGAGTCCATCTCTGCCTAGCAGCCCTTCTTCCTGGAACAGCACCTCATGGTCGAAGAAGCCAAAGCCCTCCTGATGACAGCATCTGCGCAGCCAGGAGTTCACCTCCAGGATGCATCTGTCTCTGCTCAGGCCCCTACCCTTGACTGGAAGGATCAAGGAGAACACCACCTGTGCTCTGAACTCCTTCACCTGTACTCCCAGAGCCCTGTAGTCACCTTTGATCTGCCAAGGATCACCTCTTGCAGTATCATTGGTTCCCACGTGGATGAGCAGCATGGGGTAGTAGTCAGAGGGGTGGATGATTCTTGACAGTCCCTCCTTAACGTCTCAGATGCAGGCACCTGGCAGGCAGCATACCTCCCGAGAGGTCTTGAATGGTAGTCTACTATATACCAGCCCTCCCTACCCCAGTAGCGTATTGATAGAAGAGCTAACTGTAGCAGCCTTGTTCATCTCTGTCTTGCACATTCATCGACATCTGCACAGTGTTCATTCTGATTGGTTAAGGTTTTATATCGCCTTT
The DNA here is from genome assembly GCA_007922195.1 of Podocnemis expansa. Lineage (NCBI taxonomy): Eukaryota > Metazoa > Chordata > Testudines > Podocnemididae > Podocnemis > Podocnemis expansa. The sequence continues at coordinate 63,438,659 of ML681972.1, read as the reverse complement.
GCCCTTACCAGCCAGGCCTTGATCTCTGTTCTGGCCCCTTTGCACCAATCAGGTAGCATTAAGGCAGCTCTAAAAGGACAGCTGAGGATCCCTTTGGTTTGGCATTCCAGCAGCTCATGCTACCCATCACTGGCATAAGATAATGGGCCTGCCCAGGAAACATTAGGAACAAAGTGGGGTGGGGTGGGAACAGTATTTAAAATTAAGAATTAGTGAGGCCTGGAAAAGTCACAATCATGATTTTAAGCTAGTTTTTAAAATGTCACATTTGGGGTTCTTTTCTATTGCTTTCTGGCTTTAAATTTTGAATCTTTCTGGGGTTTACACTTTCAAGGTTTTCTCTGCAACTATGAGAATGAGAAATCTAATGTGTATTTCAATGAAAGCTGCAATTCTCACACTTTTGCTCTTGCTTCCAGATGTGCTGAGGGGCTTTCTAGGGCAGCTTAGAGTCCAGCCCATTTTGCACAGATATAAACAATTATGCCAGTTGCCAGCCATTGAAGAAGCAAACTTGTTACATGAAAGCTCATGTGATAAATAAACTTGTTAGGCTTTAAAAGTGCCACAGGACTCCTAGTTTTGCTATTACTGTACATATAAGAAATGTCAGCACCTGTAACCTGTAGAGTCAATACAAAAGATGAATGCATTTCTCTCTTTTAGAAGCTTGGATCCATTTGCTAGGGATTTCCAGGAGAATATTAGTAGCTTGAAACCCAAAAAGAAAACATAATAGCTATGATGAAGTCTTTGGAGATCTGTGTTTTAGGGAATGATTGTTATATTTGTACAGTGTTAAGTCTTTTAAACTAATTACTTCAGAAATTTATTTGCACACAGACGTGATGCTGGAGATAACAACAGTCCTCTGGTAGTCAAATGACTATATTAAATGCAATGTATCTTCCAGAAATAAGCCATTTATATAATCTTCGAATGTGCATTAGAAATAGATGTTTAGAATCTGATCAAGCCTATGAGAACCAAGTACTTTTGGTCACCATGAAGGCTCTACTTCCTTTATATTTAAGAACACATCAGTTTGATATTTGAAGATTACATATTGCAGCAAGCAAAATCCTCCATCACTGGTTTATATAGTTCACAAAATGAAATAATTCACAGCCTAAGAATTTTTAAGGCTCTGCTATTAGAGAATAATTCCGAGACAGCAGTAGCTGGGGTCTGGTCTGCACCACGAAATGAGGTCAGTAGAACTACATTGCTCAGAGGTATGAAAAATCCCACTGACCTAACTATGGCCTCTAGAAGAGATGGTTTACCTACACTGATATGAGAATCCCTCACTTTGGCA
>ML681972.1:63383441-63437331 GCA_007922195.1 Podocnemis expansa | reverse complement strand
GGCTGCAGAAGTGTCTTCGTCTTTCATCCACTCTGCAGGGCCGTACCCCTGCCAAGGTCACAGAGTCTTTACCTTAGTTCAACAAATATAAAGAAAACCAAACCTTTAACTCATTTAGACTCAGCCAGCTACCTCTTCCTTGTAAGTATCCTACATCTGCTCCAGTTTGTCCCTATGTTGTGTCATGCTTCTGTTCCTTCAACAAGCCCACTGTCCAAGAGCTGGCACGCTGCTCCCCTCATTCATGGGTTCATGGAAACCACAGCTTCTCAAGATCCCCTCGTTCCACTCCAACTCACCCCTTGGGATAGCTTATCTGCTCTTCTCCTCCTCCTCATTCTTCTTTTAGATTGTTTTTGAGAATGAATGTCAGTGCAAGAGAGCGCAAGCAAGTGTACAACTGAGCACATGTGTATACTTCCCATCTCAATTCTTTTGGATCTTTTTCCTTTAGCTGGGTTCACCTACTTCATGGCAACAAGCTCTATTCTCCCATAGCTGGGATTTATTTCTAATTAGGCCATGGCCTGTGCTCTGATGCAAGCAGGCTGGGCAAGTGGTGCTCAGGCCATATTAAACTTCCCTCCAGCAAGCCACCACGTACCATTCAATTTTTAATCCCTCCTACTAATCCATTTTTTTTTAAATAGGTCTGGCTTCTCCTGAGCTCTCCCACATAAATTCTCCCCAAACAGCCTCAGTATCTCTTCGGATCCCAGCATTTTCTAAATACCTGCCCCCAGGAAAGACATACGAGTGCTCACAGAATCTACATCTGTCTCTGATTGCATTTATATTTGTTGACTAGCCAAAGTGCTTATTCTTCTCTCCTGACAGAGTGGGCAACACCAGGAAATTGAGTATTCTGGGTACTGTTTTCTTTCAAAATGTATTGTATGCATAAGTTTATAATTTAGGCACAATTATATATCCTAATTTCCCAGAATATGAATACTGGTATGCTGCCAACAATTTGCTGTTTTAGTTTTAAACTATTAAAAAATTATTTAAAGAGCAAACATTACATTAAGGTTGCTTATGGCTATATATACACAGTGCCATAAAATTAGGAGGTTAGTAGCTGCTTCAGATATTCAGCTAGATTAAAAGTTTTCAACAAAGTTGACATTTCCTGAGGCCACATGCAGGTTGTTCAAATCTGCCTTGACTAGTTAATAGTTGCTTGCAGTTTCCTATAACCAGTTGCTGTTCGGTTAAAAAAAAAAAAAAAAAAAAAAAGTCTGAACAGAGCATTGTAAGAGAGAGAAATACAGAATAATTTCCTTTACACCTTTTATTTCTGTCCTTATCAATCCTCCTAAACAGAGTTTTAGTAGTCTGTTCCTTTTACAAATCAGTTCTTAAAATTTAAAGACATTTTCTGCTTCATAAGGCACTCTGGATATTATTTTGTGGGACCACAAAGGTGTTTAATCAAAAAGGAAATAATCTAACCCATTGAGAATAGGACAACCAATGTTTTTAGCAACCTAAGAACCAATCAGAATTCCAGAGCAGAATAGCCAGAAATTTGAGAGAGAAAAATTACCACTGCAAACCCCTTAAACTCAGTGTCCTCATGCGGTACTCAAATAGATTACTGAATACTGAATTGAAGGATGTTCACAAAGGTTAATGAAACAAAAGGGAAATTACTGCATCACTCAGCAGTATTAAGGGTCTATCAGTACAACAAGCACTAAAGCATAGTAGGTACTTGCTTCAGCAACAGAAGGGGTCCTTGTGTTAAATCAGAGATTATAGCTAGGTGCACAGAAGGATTCTTCAATCAACTGTTTGAAGAATTAGGTTAGCCTCATTGTGTCCAATAAGACACAACATTTTTTCACATCCCTAAGCAACACAGTTAGGTTAACCTAACTGTGAGGTGCACACTAGACCTAACTCAAATTAATATACCGCCACCAAAGAAAAAAATACTAGTTACTCAGCTGTGGTTGAAAGGTGCTTGGTTGATTTAAAAACCAACTGAATTTTAAAGATTATTGGTGTTTATATTAACATCATCTCTTTTCTCACTTAATTTTTTCAAATTAAATAAGTCACTGAGACTAACATACCAGTTCAGTGTACAAAATTATTTTACAGATTCCACTACGGTAACTTAATTACAGTAAATGTATTTAATAATTTAAGTTTTAAATAGAACTGTCTAAAATTACTAGCGAGCCAAAAGCTCTTAAGATAAACTTGGAATTTTAGACATCTTGGACACTTCTTTATTTACCTATTCCCCAGGAACTTGTACCGTTGCAATGCCGCTACGTATATGGATTAGGTCTCTATCTTTATATACTACAATTTCAGTACTTATCGTTAGGTGCAACAGTTCTTTATGTTTACTGTGTTATCCAGATTGAAGTAAAAATCTTAGTCAAATCAGTTTTTGTCTTAATTCTGCCACAACCAGAATAATCCTTATGAAAATTTTCTCCTAGATCGTCTTAGAGCACTCACTGCACTCAGAGCACTGCTAATTTTGTTTTACAAACATTCATGGGGGCGTGTGAAAATATTGCATTTGCGTTAGACATTTGCTTGATTAAATACAATGAATTATAAAAAGTGTGTGTCTGAAAATCTTCAAAGCATCTGACGAAATGGGATTTTCTCCCATGAAAGCTCAAGCAATAAATATATTTGTTAATCTTTAAGTGCCACAGGACTCCTTGCTTGTTTGTTTTTCTGAAAATCTCAAAGCTGATACAGTTGTTTCACAGATACTTCTTACTGGTGAGTCATTAGTATTGATTTTATTTAACTCTGATAGTTGTGTTCATTCACCCACTTTGTTGATTTTTCTAGGTACACCAAAATGAAGACAGCCACCAATATCTATATTTTCAACCTCGCCCTGGCAGATGCCCTAGCAACAAGTACTCTGCCATTCCAGAGTGTGAATTATTTGATGGGAACATGGCCATTTGGTACAATCCTTTGTAAGATTGTTATATCCATAGACTACTACAATATGTTCACAAGTATCTTTACACTCTGCACCATGAGTGTAGATCGCTACATAGCTGTTTGCCACCCAGTCAAGGCCCTTGACTTTCGTACTCCCAGAAATGCCAAAATTGTCAATGTCTGCAACTGGATTCTTTCTTCAGCCATAGGTCTACCTGTTATGTTCATGGCAACCACAAAATACAGGCACGGTGAGTCTGACTTTCATAACCGTGATTGTTTTGAATTGAATGTTTCAGTGCTCACTCTTTCTTAAGACCATAAGCATTGTCTTTCTTGTTTACCCCAAGTTTTGTGGCTCCATTCTGATACCACAGCTGTACAAATCAGGAAGAATTATTAGTATGAAATTAGTAGAAACGAAAGCAAAATCAGGCCCTTTCAACAAGTTTAAAGTAATTTCTATCATAAATGCAGTACCATTATATTAGCATTTTCTATAAGAGGTAGTTTGGTATTCTAACCTGTGATGACTGTCATATCAGTAGGGAAATGAAATGAGCTTGGCTGACAAAAGAGAGTATATGTAAGCAGCAGTGTATTCACTCAAGCTCATGAAAGAAATAAGAGGAATTTTGAAATTTGGAGGGGGTTATATTTTCAAAGTTCAAAATCTTTTGAATTTCAAAATGTAGTTTTGATCAATTCTGTAATAGGTCAAATGGTGAGGGTGTGGATGCAGTGGAATTTGAAAATTAAATGTTTCCTTTTTATTTTTTGAATTTCAAAATTTTATATTTTGCCAAAATTCAAAAAAAGATGGTCAGTTTTAGTATTAGTTGTAACCTGTCACCATGGAATGACTAGTGGTGTCAGGTAAGTCCAAAGGAGCCAGTAACAGTCCATGAGGACAATATTTCTTTCTAATGTTTTGGTGTTATCCTTCACATCTATTTCACTCCAGCATACAAGAAAAATCTATATACATAAAATCTGTATACGCCAGGTACTGTTGATGATCACTTATGTAGATGAAGCTTGTCATGTCATGTGATGTCCACAAACTGTAGTTGACTAGTAAGAAACATACTTTCAACGACTTTTGTTTCTTAAAATATATTTCGAGTGTTCTTGTAAGAAAAATTATAGTTGATCTATTAAGAGCCTGATCCAAACCCAAGGAAATTAGTGGATAGACTCCCATTGACCTAGGATGTGTTCCTGTGCCAACTAAAGCCAATAATAAAGGTCCCATTTATTTGAAAAATTCAGGATATAGCTTTAATGGGCACTTGATTGAGCCCTAAGTGTCAAAAAGGGTGTGGGGCACCTACAGAACAAACTAAAGTTAAGATCACCATCCCAGGGCACATACAATCTAAACTTACAAGGAGCTTTCCTAGCACTAACTCTATAGAAACTCTTCATTAGTTCAGGAATCCTAGACAGAAGATCAGGGTCCAAATAAAAATGACAAAAAATTAAAAACAGTAAATATGATATGAAGAATAAGATTACAAATATGGGAGCCTGAGTTAGTTTGGTGATACTGTGCACAACTTCAAGATGTGGTATGTTAGCAATTACCATAATGCAAGTTATACACACACATTGTGTGGTAAGTATATTATATATAGAAAAGATTTCATGTCACTTCCTTTCTTTAAATTTGAGAACTTTGGCTTATATTGCTAAAGGTTTTGTACACACCCCCCCACATGTGCATGTATTATATGTACACATATTGTAAATAAAGTTGTCATGGGAGAAAGCACCTATAATGCAACCCAGTCTTTGCCTACTCTTTATGAGAATATTCCATTATTACAGCACCTATTTTTGTAATGAAGGCATATCCACCTATTGATCTACAGTCACTATAACAACATTATATAATATAAAATATATTTCCCTTTTATGCAAGACTATTATAGCACATTAGCACTTTGGAATTTATTTTTAATGAATGTATTAATAGGAAATATTACCCAGACCAGCACCAAAGCCATTGAGAAATCTTATTTGCATAATAACTGTCAAACGCAGAGGTACATTGAGAAATAAAAAAAAAGAAAAGTGAGCAAGATACAAAAACTGAGATGTTGATGCTGTGGAGCAGAACTATCCATAGCTTGATATTTGGGAGTTGCTGGATTATCAGCCAATGAGGAAACGAAAGGAAGAGTAGATTGGAAGAAAACTAGTAGCCAGCATATCACCCCTACTATCACAGTTTAGTCCTAAACACGTTTTCTTGTTGGATGTTTCAAATGGGATAGCCATGTTAGTCTAGTCCAGTAAAAAAAACAACAAGGAGTTGTGTGGCACTTGAAGACTAACAGATTTATTTTTTGCATGAGCTTTCGTGGGAGAAGATCCCACTTCCTCAGATGCTTCGAAGATGGGTGAACTTACAGAAGGGAATGAAACTAAATGCAAGGGGGTGTAAAACATAGGATCAGGTCATACAGTAACAGCAAATCAGAGCAGTTTTCAGGCTCAAACCATGGGAAGCCTGAAGTCAAATTACCCTTTGTAATGGGAAAAGAACCCATAGTCTTGACTCTTTTCCTATTACAAAGGGTAATTTGACTTCAGGCTTCCCATGGTTTGAGCCTGAAAACTGCTCTGATTTGCTGTTACTGTATGACCTGATCCTATGTTTTACACCCCCTTGCATTTAGTTTCATTCCCTTCTGTAAGTTCACCCATCTTCGAAGCATCTGAGGAAGTGGGATCTTCTCCCACGAAAGCTCATGCAAAAAATAAATCTGTTAGTCTTCAAGTGCCACACAACTCCTTGTTGTTTTTTTACTGTACTCTTGCCTCTCTTTGAACAATCAGCAGCTAAATTAATTTTCCTTTCCCTCCCTCAATATGCCATGCACTTCTCTGTAAGGCCTGGAACCTGCAAGGTGCTAACCTGATTCAAAACAGCTCTTCAGCACAGATTTAAATGCTAAAGTGTCTAGGATAGGCTCAAGCACATGAGCATATACGTGGTGTTGGGAGCCAGCAGCTGATACAATGGTCACTTGAGTTATGCTTACAGACGGATAAAAAACTGGCAGCTATCCTGGGCCAGCTGATGGGGGCTCAGGGTCTGTGGTGAAAATTTGCTGTGTACATGCTCAGGCATCGAGGTCCCACAGCCCTCTAAATACACAGCAGTTTTTCAGTCTGAAGCGTGAGTCAGCTGACCTAGCCCAGTCATGAGGGCCCCACCACCACCACCACCATCACCACTGCATAAACATACCCTTAGGGCTTCTTTGGGGACACTAGTTAGTGCCTGGCTGAGGAGCAGTAAACTGCATTTTCCATCAGCTGATGAGAAAGTTTAAAAAGCAAAAGAAGGAAGTGAAACAGGAGAAGAGATGATTAGCAGAGACCAGAGAAGCCAGATTTCTGGCAGGTGAGATTGCTTTCTCTTCTCTTCCCTGGAGAAAGAGCCAAAGGTTGAAGGACATTGTAGGTAGCAGTGCTTCATGTTCCTCGGTGTCCTTTTAACCCCCAAATCCTCAAAACAAAACTGGTTAAACTGCACTATTTCATTAGGTTTCTTGTTGAAACTGAAAATTGGTCCAGGTTTCTTTCCAAACCCTTAGTGAACCTTTTGACAAACAAAAACGAAAGAAGATTCCTTTGGCTTGGGGTTTCTAACCAAAATGTCATACATCTCTAGCAGTAACACTGCATTCTTCAAAAGATGTACAAAGACCTTTACTAAAGTATCTGCTTGTGTTTAAACAAACATACATCTGCTATTCAATGCAATTTTGTTTTAGCTACTTATTGTGTAAAATTGAATCAAATTGCCATATAGTGACGTGGGGATGGGGGAAGAAAATAATGAAAAGAGTTTAACACTGAACTCTTCACTCTTCTCTGTAATTTTGTTTTACTTTAGGCTCCATTGACTGCACACTTACGTTCTCTCACCCAGCTTGGTACTGGGAGAACCTACTGAAAATCTGTGTATTCATCTTTGCCTTCATCATGCCAGTCCTGATCATAACGGTGTGCTATGGGTTGATGATTTTACGCCTGAAGAGTGTCCGCATGCTGTCTGGCTCCAAAGAAAAGGATAGGAACCTGAGGAGAATCACAAGAATGGTCCTTGTGGTGGTGGCGGTGTTCATTGTCTGCTGGACTCCCATCCACATTTATGTCATCATTAAAGCCTTGATCAATATTCCAGAAACTACATTCCAAACAGTCTCCTGGCACTTCTGTATCGCTTTAGGGTATACAAATAGCTGCCTTAATCCAGTCCTTTATGCATTTCTAGATGAAAACTTCAAAAGATGTTTCAGAGAATTCTGCATTCCCACTGCCTCAACAATTGAGCAACAAAACTCCACTCGCATCCGACAAAACACTCGTGATCATGTCTCCACTGCCAATACTGTGGATAGGACTAACCAGCAGGTATGACTAGCAGTGGAGATGTCATCTCTGGATTCAGGTCTCCCTGCTGGAGATGACATATATTCTGAAGTTACTATGATTACTGATTTATAGCTATCAGGAGATAGCTTGGTTTATCTTTACAGCTGGTAAACGCTTACACAGAACTCAACTCTGTGGGAAGCTAAGTGTACTCAATTCCCATTGAAGTTTGAAAGTAGAGAGCTTTCAGAAGTACCATGCATGATCAGGCCGTGTGCGTGCGTGCGTGCATACACACAGAGAACACCACAGAAAGGACCTTAACGGTCTTACAGTATGTTTCCAACTTCTGAACATTCTGTAACTGACTGATGAATGACTTCTATTCACACCTCTAATGCATGGTGGTGAGCTAAATTGATGTCCCAGTCCTCCTCCTATTTTAAAGGTGACTTCTAAAGGGGGCAAAAATGTCTTTGTACCCAATTTGCTGCTTTATGGTCTATGAAGAAGGTCCAAAAAGCCCTGTTTTTCCTGGAAGAGCATGCAAGCCCAGACCCAGTTTACACACAGTTTTTGTACCAGTATAAGCTATGCTGGTCAGAGGAATGCTTTTTTTAAATTTTACACAAACACGCGCTCACGTGCGCTAGTGCAACCCCCTCCCCCACCCATGCGAATGCAATTATGCCAGTACAAAGGAGCCTTGTAACCCCTTCCCACACAGGAATAATTTATTTACATACAAGCCAAATTTATACCAGTATAATTGCATCTTCACTAGCTGAGGGGTCCATGCCATGTCAGCTATACTGGTGTTTTGAACCTTCACAACTTTGTGTGCAGATAAGCCTTAGAGAGCTAGTAGGTTTATGACATCTCAAATACCAAGGAAGTCAACACTGATTGATTTATTGGAAGAGGGAAAGATTTTTATTCAAGCTATTGAAAATGCTGTGATTTGTTTTGGCTTTTTAAAAATGTACTTATTTAACAGCTATTTAATTCAGTTGTCAAAAGTACTAGAAAAATTCCTTGATTTGTGATTCAGTACCTATGCCCCTTTAATTAGATCTGAGAGCTTCTGTTCGTCTTCTGAGACTTCCCAGGCAAAGAGCAACTTACACAGGGAAAGAAAAGCTTAACATTCCTGCTACTAAAGAAGTGAATCAGAAGAATAAACCTTTATAAAGATATTGCAAATTTACAATGTAAAAAGCAAAAGGGCACAAAACCTGCTGTTGTTGGATAGATTCAAACCCCAAGTTACTGCAGACTACATGTTTGTATGAAAGCACTCTTTTTGCCTGTATAAGCTGGATCTACATTGAGAGGGTTTGACAGAACTACCACCACAGATACAGCAACAAACCTTTCTAGTGGAGATGTGGTACAAATTCTAATTCCTGAGGTCACATGACTAACACTGAAGCCAGCAAAACTTTTGTCTCTCAAAGTGTGAAAAAAAACCCCTAAGAAACCCAAGTTTTACCAACTTAAGCACTTGTGTAGTGACATTATGTCAAGGGGAGAGAACTCCCACTGACGACATAAAACCATCTAAATAAGTGGCTGTAGCTATGCTGGCAGGAGAGTGGCTCCCCCTGGCTTCATGATGTCTACATAAGTTTTGCTGGCATAAGCACTTTTGTTGCTCAGGAGGTTTTTTTTCCCCCCACACCCAAGCGACAAAAGTGCTGGTGAAAACAGTCTTAGCCTGTTTATCACACTTCATATTATTTTCAGTGCAGCAGACAAAGGTGCTAACAATGTTCTGACTGAACGTGCTCAATTCCTACTAAAGTTAATTAGAACCGAAGACACTCAGTTTCAGTAAGATTAAGCCAAAGTACTTGAAAGCAGAGCTGCTCAAGAATTTGACAATGGAGTTTTGTATCAGAAAGTGACAATTAATTGACAGCATTTCACTTGTGCTCAGTGAAGTCAGTGCTCAGATACAGTGGTGATGACTTAGTGGATGAGCTGGAAAGGAATTCATCACAATGAATTGGACCTTTCAGAAATTCAGCGATCACATCATCAACAGCGTCTTTGTTAAGATAATTAGCAGTTGGCAAAAAAGAATAGTAAAAAGGTCTTTTTCAATAAAAATAGGATCATTAATATCTTCCATGCAGAAAAACAGTCCAGCAGATTTTAACTTGGGTAACAGAGTCCTGCAGATAGTGTTCACCTGCTTGGGGCAAAGAGTTTTTTTAAAAAATTTGGGGCCTGATTCCTAGCTAATATTAACCAGCACAGGTCCATCAAATTCAACAAAATGCTAGTATGCCAGTTAGGCCAGCTGAATATCTGATCCTTCACTTATGGTCCATACCTAGACTGGCTTGCTTGTAGAAGAGTCCAAAAGCTTTTAACGTTAAGTGGTTTTATTTTGGGAAAGGGGTTGCTCAAGATCCCTCCCATTCCTTCTTCACTTTTATTCTTCCCTCACATGCACATAACTGTAAGTGCATTTATACATTCACACACAGCCCCATGTGCAAAAGAAACTGAGGTATGCCAAGCTTCCCTTAACCAAGGAGATGTAGAGAAATACTCACTTCAGAACCTGTCTTCTCCAACCCAACCCTTCAGTCAGCCAGGGAGGTTCACTGAAGAGTGACACAAATTGCTTCCTCTTCCAGGAGCTGAACATGTTACCTTTTCATTACTCCCAGTGTTTGCAAACTAGAGCAGCCACCATCTTCCCCCCCCATTCTGCACCATCTCAGTATTACTGCTTAAAACCATGCTGTGGAGGAAATACTGCACTGTATCTCTGAAGGAAGAACCAAGCTTTATATTATTAAAGAATGGGCATATCCACACTGTGAATAATAGCTTACTTCAATTACTCTGAAGCATAGTTGTTTTTGCTTTTCCTAATGGAATACTCTAAAATAACCTCATCAGCAGAAAAGTGTCATTTTTTTGAATGTTTATTGCTAAATTCAGCAGATCCTTAAAACTGGGTCCTATTCTAATTGCTGCTGCCATTTTTTAAAAGTGTGAAATGAAGTAAATGATTGAGAAGCACATGTGTTCATTAGTACATGAAAAAATTGAATATTTCCGGTTTCTCTGATCTATGAAAGTTAGAGCTGGTCCTAAGCTGCAACATTCATCTTTGGGTGCAGAATGTCCCCAGTGCTTAACAATATTCAGATGTGAGGATTCTATTTCTCACTTAAGTATGTGCTAGTGGAGTTTCTATCACAGATTTGCAGAGCTGAAATAAAGCTTGTGAAATTTTGACAGCTGTGAAACCTAAGCTTGAGCTCTGGTTTGACCTCAGATCATATCTTATTTTAAACCAGGTGTTTAAAAAAAACAACAGCTTCCTGCTGAACAAAATGGAAGATTATCCCTCTTGTCTTTTGTTTGGGTGAGCCATTTTCCCTTCAAGCACTCTCCTCCTCTGTGACTGGTGGTGCAGTAAGAGCCTCCCTTCTCCTCATTCAAATGGCTTGAGCCAGGGGCCTACATCTAATTAGGAGTTCTGTTTTTTCACCCAGAAACACTATTTGCAAGTGCTGTATTTGCAGCAACACTGAAATAAAGCAGCTCATTTTTAGAGCACAAAACTAGTCAATGGCTTTCAAGGAAAGAAGAAAGAAGCTGGCAGGTTTTGCTCTTTAAATTGTTGGTAGTTCACTTCTGCTCAGGTGCAGCCCTGATCAAAAGAAGAAGATCCTAGAGACTTACTGTGCATAGATGATATTGGGGGCTTCATGGGGGGGATTTAATTCCCACCTTTTCGATCTTAAATTGAACTGTTGGACTATCACAGAGGAAGTTACAACTAGGGCTATCAATCACAGTTAAAGCGTGAGATTAAAACAAAACAAATTACCATTTCTTAAATAGTTGTGATTAGTCACAGTTTTAATCATACTGCTAGACAGCAATACCAATTTAAAGTTTATTAAATTTAATATTTTCCTACATTTTCAAATATCTTGATTTCAGTTGCAACACAGAATACAGTATATAGTGCTCCTTTTGTCTATTATTTTATTAGTTATTTGTTCTTATCAAAATGATAAACAGAATAAAGTGTTTCTCAATTCAGCTCATACAAATTCACTTGGTTCTACTTCTTGTGCAGCCAAGACAAATAAGTTTATTTTCATTTATTGGAGGTAACGCTGCCTGCATCTTATTTGCAATGTCATCTGCAAGTGACCACAAAAGTTTGCCTGGCACCATGAAGGTGGTATTGCAAGGTATTTATGTGCCAGATGTGCTAAACATTTGTATGTCCCTTCATGCTTTGACTTGTTGGCACTGAAATTTTACATTGTTTCGGTTTTGAGTTCAGTTGAGTAGAAAAAAAATTCTACATTTGTAAATTGCGCTCTCATTATAAAGAGATTGCACTAATGTATGAGGTGAACTGAAAAATACTATTTCTTTTTTACAGAGCAAATATTTGTAAGAAAAAATACAAAGTGAACACTGTTTGCATTATATTGTGTATTTTGACTGAAATCAACATTCTTGAAAATGTAAAAATAACCAAAATTTATAATAAATTTTAAATATTCTTACTGTTTAACTGTGTAATTAAAGCTACCATTACTTGCAACTTTTATCCTATGATTAATTATGATTTTTTAGAAACTGTTTGACTGCCTTAAGTCCAACTCTTAACTTGGCAGGCACAAATTAACAATTTATTGTATTTAGCATGAGAAGAAGCAAAAATCATAAAAGAAGACGCTGCAAGAAGTGTAGTCAGAGAACTAGAGTTTTTCTGTGCTCATGAAATTCACGTAGTATTTTCTGCTATTATGTGCTTGGGACATCATGTACTCCACTATGGCAATATACCTGTGACATGGAGAACACATTTCGCTATTTAAAATCTTTTGTCATAAACATTTCAGGTTGCATCCTGTAAATCAGAATAATTCAGTGGTGCTGTGTTGGTTCAGACCATCTTAAGATCCAACCCATTCCAATACATGGATTAAAAAAATAAACAATTGTTTCCACCTTATCTTACTGAAAAAAGGTTTAAGTAAAAGAACTATGCATATTTTGAAATTGGAGTCAGATAAACTAGGAATATGTGTATTTATCTTTAAAGATATTAAAGAACTATTCTTGTTGTAATTTCCTCCACCTTCATGATGTGAACTGAAAGGATATTCTTGCCCTCAGTCTTGTACAGTGAGATAACAACAGAAAATGATGGGTCAATTCACCACCCAAAAAAATTGCAAAAAAAAAAAAAACAAAAAAAAACATGTGGAAGGGAAAATCAGTGAAATGCTCATGGTATTTACAATTTCTTTCCTTTCAGTTGGAACTTCTGGAAGCTGCAACCACACCACTGCCGTGACAGGGTCTCCTGCTGTATAGCTCTCAAAGCAATGAAAAACCAATGCCACAGTGTGTCTGTGCAGTTTGCTGTGGGGAATGTGTCGGAGACACCTTTTCCCCTGGAGGAAAGTGCCTGCTTTTAAGATCCATCAGTTATTTGCCTCTGGCACTTCTTCATTGCACATTACAGAAGCATGAAACCTAATGGCAGGCAGTCAGATGAAATAGAGCCTTACCGTGTGCTCCACTGTACAAAAATATATATATTCATGAAGAATATCTACATTTTCTAAAAAGGAAGCTACTGTACATTCATGGGAGCAAGTGGCCCCAAAATTTTGCTTTGAAATGGTTACAGTAGCATTTGATAGGTTTGAGGCAAAATCTCAAAGGGATGACAAATAGAGGCTTCTCTGTGTAGGTGATAGTCTAATGAACAGAAACAAAATTGCATTCGATAAAACTATGAAGATTTTGGAACAGGTGCAAGTGAGAATGTGCTTTATAAGGATGGTTTCTTCTATTGGTTTTTCATATGAAGAATCATCACTGTGTCAGCTACAGTAACAAAGGAGATCAAAGCTACCTGAGCAAAGAACTTACTTTCATGAGAAATGCCTTTTCTAGCATTTAAAGTGAAAAATCACTCACTTCTTTTTAGTGCTCACTTAAAAAATAAAAGCCTTATCCTCCTCTTCTACTTCATACAAAAATATTTTACCAGTAAAAGTAATGCATTATCACGTGTTCAAGAAGAGGCAAGTGGGAATAACAGTTGTAAAGGTCTGATGGTTCTCCATGTTGTTGCTAGTGAAATTAATCAATAGAGAAATTGTAGCTATTTCTGTAAATTCTATTGTGAATATATGTACATTGTCAATCCTTGTAGAGCTAGTATAGGGCATTTATACCTGTTCTTTAAACTAGTTTAAACTGTGTAGTCAGGAACATCTCAGACTCATCCAAGCACTCATTTTTTGTACAGCACTCTGGGATCCTTTGGGATGAAGAGAGCTATATAAAATGTAAATCACTATTGTTATACCTGTGAAAACCTTAAGCAAATAGAGACAATGCTTTCCTGTTTGTATTTTTTTTTTTTAAATAAAGTTACATTTTGCAGGTAAATTAATTTTAAAAGCAAGTTCAAAACATTTTTGCTTTCCTAATCAATGTAATAAAATTAGTCTGTATTTCCATTTTGTATTGGCTGCTGAAGCACTTTAAAATGTAGAAAAGAAACAGTGTACAGAAGCAATTGCCATGTAACCTGCTATCTGGTATAAAAGACAAATATCTGTGTACATAATTTGTGGTAATATGGTATTTTCTAGCCACTGTTTGGTATTTGCTCTATAATAATTAAATGGTCAAGTTATCCATGAGGCAAAAAGTACTTAGATTTATTTATGTGCATTGTAAAATAAAACCTTACCAAACATTCATTTTCTTTATTTCTGCTATTGCATTTCATTTCCCCCTCTTGTCATTAAAATGCACATAAAATAATACTCTTTTAGTGTGAACATGTTTGTTTCTGTCATGCATGCTGCAGTACAGATTGAGAGCCAAATTTCCATCTGGTATAAATTGGGGTAGAGCTGCTGAACTCAATGAAGCTACATCACTTTCTTCCAGATAAGTTTCTGACCCTAGGCATCACTAGAATACTTAAAATTAAACCAATAGAAGTGTCTTGTTTTTCTCTCTGTTGAAAGCTGCCTCATGCTGTCACAGAATTTAATCCAGGGAAGTCACTTCTTAATTTTGTGCTGTTAACAACTTCTCAAGGGCCATGATTACAACACAGGTTTCATGAAGTAAATCCTAGATTTTATTGCAAAGAAAGGTGAGCCTCTACAGAGGAATATGATGCAGATTTTTCTAGAAGCAGTATTTTCTCACACAGTATCTGTACCAGGAAGGAAAACTTAATAGTCTTCGGCCTGCATGGTTACTGACCAACACTAACAACATTGCTGTTCTGCTATAGCCCATTTAATGGAGCTTAAGAAACTCTAGGTGAAATATAATGAGCAACAACTTTTAAAAACCCTTAGTGGTAAGCTAGAAGAGCATTACATTAATTAAAAACAAAAGTCATGGCTTCCTGCGTTCATTAGTTTTCCAAGAAAAGTGCTTAATTATTTAATACCACACTTTCTTTTAGACAAGGAATGGAATAATGTTCAAAAGTCTTTTCATGGTTACTCAAATATTTTTAAAATGTGGCTTGCCACAGTTCAATAGTTCAGTAATTAACTTTTGTGCATTATTCATTATTATTCGCTGTGAGTACTTACTAGCAGACCATCGAGTGAAGCATTAGCCAAAATGAAGGCAATGCACTTTGCTAAGGAGTGTGAATGTTAATCGGCAATGATTTAAGATAAGATGCCAATTTCTATGGGACTTTTTGTTGTAATGCATTAACGAAAAATAATTATGTTTTTCATTCATGCACAGTGTATCGTATTCAAAATGGCATCCGTTAATACAAACATCTAAAAGGCTTGTCTTAGTCTCCAAGCGTTTAGCTTGGTTATGAAGCAAGCTTAAGGTCCGGCCTATGCTGCCAAACTGGAACCATTTTCTAATCTTGTTAGGGGTCAAACACAGTGTAACAAGTTCCATGATATTTATGGGCAGGCCTTTTCAGATGCAAATGTCATACTTCTGGCACCCTAGTATCCTGTCACATGTCCTTGATATGCTAGGTTTGAGAGTAGTAAAAAATAGTGCCTAACATTGTCTGCCAAATGAACATTTGGATATGTAAATAAGTGACCTGATATTCAGAAATACTGAGCTCCCATCAGACCCCCCCCCCAGGAGTCACCTCGAAGAATCATGTGCTTACCTACCCAGCTACTTTGGAAGAGAATCAATGTTCTTTGTACTTAAAAAATGGAAAATTCTTTTGTTTTATTATAAAAACAAAACATACAGACCACACTCGGCCTTGACTCGCACCCCATGGAAACATGCTGAAATTAAGTGTTGCAGAGACAGTTGCATTAAAAATAGAATAAGATCTCTGTCCAAGTCAGGCAATAAACAAGTTAGGAAAATTTTACACATTAAGCATAATAAATTCCAAATAATGTAAATTGTGCCTGATTATTTGCTCCTTGCATAAGCTTACTCCTTATATTTCCCCCCCTCTCTTAAAGGTAGTATCCTCCCTTTTGGACGAATTCCAAGAGCCTTTTTCATGTATAATACCCAGATAATATAATTACTGTCGTACTCTACTTTTGTCCCTCCTAAGATTCTTAATAAATAATCACACGATGTGCACTTGGAATTCCACAGTAATCATGAACTTGACCAAAGAGCAAACATGACCAGAGATCTAAACATGACCAGAGATCAAATTCTGCATTTATCCTTAGAGTCACAGGTTGGGGCCAGAAGGGACCACTCAACCATCTGGTCCAATGCTGAATATATCACAGGCCAACAAGACCTCACAGTAAACACATACTAAACAACAAGAAAAAAATTAGACTAAAATACTCTAGCCCCCAGAAGACTAGACTTACATGCCTGTGGCAGAGAACAGAAAGGCCTGAGGTGCACCATTGCCTGTGGCCTTCTGAAAGCCAGAGAAATGATTAAATAACCTATACCCCAATAATCCCTGCAAATAGGGGCATTGCTGGTGCTGGGCACCAAGGGCACGTACCCCGAATCCCAGCGCTGGTGCCCTGGATCTGGTGGGGCCACCCCCCTCCCGGTCTCCGGCTCAATCAGGCTGGAGATCCAGGGCCCAGCTGCTGGTGGCTGTGGCGGTCCTGTCCCTGGCTGGGGATCCAAAGCCCGGCCACCCACGGCCACGGTGACCCCATCCCCAGCCGGGGATGCGGGACCCAGCCACCTGCAGCTGCTTCCAGCCCCGGCCCCAGCTGGGGATGCGAGGCCTAGCCGCCCATGGTGGCACAACGGCTTTCAGCCCTGTCCCTGGCCAGGGGGTAGGGCCTGTGACCAGGGGCTGGCGCCTGCGGGCCAGGGGCAGGGCCTGGGCCCATGCCCCAGGTCCCTCCCCGGGACAGTGACACCTCTGCCTACAAATGACTTATGCTGCATTCACACATTTCAGAGGAAGCCGAAAAAAACTCAAGGTCACTGCCAATCTGACCTGAGGGAAAATCCCTTCCCAACACCTCATAGGGCAATTAGTTAGACCCTAAGCATGAAAGCAAGAACCAGCTTGCTAAACACCTGAGAGAGAACAATGCAATTCCTGTGGCACCTTAAAAACTAACCAATTTCTTTAGGCATAAGCGTTCATGGGTTCCAACCCACTTTGTCAGATGCATGAAGTGGAAACTACAATTAGGAGGTATATACATACACTTGCAAAAGCGTGAAACATTACAATGGGAAGGGCAAGTGCTAACAGAGTCCATTCAAATAGGGTAAATGAGGCCCATTCACAACAGTGATTAAAAGGTAAGATTGTGTGAACAGGGACAATCATGCTTTGTAATAAGCTAACCATTCCAAGCCCCTATTCAGATCCGATCTGATTGTGTCAAGTTTGCAGATAAGTTCCAACTCTGGAGTTGCATGCTGAAATCTGTTTTCATACAATCATAGGGTTGGAAGGGACCTCATAGGTCATCTAGTCCAACCCCCTGCCAGAGGCAGGACCACTCCCACTTAAACCATCCCAGTCAGGGTTTTGTTTTTGAGGTTCTCCTGTTGAAGAATGGCAACTTCCAAGTCTTCTACCAAGTGTCCGGGGAAATTGAAGTGCTCGCCTACTGGTTTATGGATGTTACCATTTTTTATATCAGATTTGTGTCCATTTATTCTTTTGCACAGGGACAGTCTGGTTTGGCCAATGTACATGGCAGAGGGACACTGCCGGAACATGATGTCATATATCACTTTATTACAGGGATCTCAAACTCACAGCCCATGGATCGCGTGTGGCCCCTGAAGTTATTTCCTGTGGCCTGCAACATATTGTTATCGAGGTTTGCAATATCGTTGTATGGAAAGCTTTCAGTGGTCTGGCCCTGAGGTTAACAAATTAGTCCTCATACAGCCCTCATGGTGTTTTGAGTTTGAGACCCCTGCTTTAGTAGATGTGCAGGTAAATGAGCTCCTGGTGCTGTGGCTGATGTAATTAGGACCAGTGATGGTGTCACTGGAGTCGATATGTGGGCAGAGCTGCAATGGGGCTTGCTGGAGGAATAGCTTCCTGGGTTAATGTGCTTGTATGGTGTATGGCTGCAGGTGAGTATTTGCTTCAGATTGTGGGGCTCTCTGTAAGCAAGGACTGGCCTGCCTCCCAAGACCTGAGAGAGTGACAGATCATCTTTTAGGATAGGTTGTAGCTCTTTAATGATGTGTTGGGTAGATTTTAGCTGGGGACTATAGAGTAGGGGTCTCAAACAGGCAGCTCCTGTTTACCCCTGGAATCCTGGGGCTCCCACTTCTTCAACCTTTGGGATTTTCAAGTGCCAAGCTTCTCCAGGCTTTGCATCGGCAGTGCTTCCAGGGCAGGGTGGGCCAAGCCACATCACCCCCCCCACATCATCAGCCACTTCTGGGAGGAGCTGAACTGCCACCTGGTAGCCGTCCCACTCATGTGCAGCAGCTGTTCAGGCAGCTGGAGCAGGCTGGGTCATCCAGAGAAGGCTGTGGGTAGGGGGGGCACAAAGGGAGGTGGCCTGGGCACCTGAGGAGGGTTCACGGGGGGACTCTGTTCTGGGAAAGCACCACAAAGCCCCACTGGCAGCCACAGCGTAGCCCCCATGGCTTTCCCTGCTGCTGACTCTGGCGTTGTCAGGCCCCAGGTGGGCAGAGGGTGTTTTCTCTTCCAACCGCCCCAGCACAGCCAAATTCAGGTGAGCGAGCGGGAGGTGTTTTCCCCACCACCAGCCCCAGAACAGTCAAATTCGGGCGGGCAGGGGGTGTTTTCCCTGCCACTGGCCCCAGCGCAGCCAAATTCGGGTGGGCAGGGGGGTGTCTTCCCTGCCGCCAGCCCCAGCGCTGCCCCCAGGGCCAAGCAGGGGGGGTGCTTAGTTATGGTCCTGGGGGGGACTCTGCCCAACCCGTTTGCTGCCCCACCCTGGGGTATGACTGCTCTCCTCTGCTCCTGGCTTGTGGATACATGCAGCCCTTGCCCCCCCACCCCTTTTATTTTTTTTTTAAAAAAAAAGCTTTTTAAAAAAATTAATGTTCTTTAAAAATCTAAAACCTTTTTAAAAACTTAATTTCAATTAAATTTAATTCAATTTTAATAAATCTAATTTATTTAAATTAAAATCAATTTGAATTCAATTAATTCAAATTTTAATTTAATTTTAATTAAATTAACTGGTGGTCCTTCAGGGTTTTAAAAAGTATATTTTTGGCACCCAAGCCAAAAAAGATTGGGAACCACTTATTTATAATGTAAAATTGTGAATGTGTTTATTTGTTTACTCTTTGTCTTTCTGATGATTTTGCCATCTTGAGTGGAAGCAATTCTAAAAGTAAATGTGTGTTTTGGCTTTGGAAACACTGCCAAAATTAGCATAGACTTTTCATTTTACCATTTCAAAACAGTTGATAAATTGACTTTTACTAGCATACTATATTACTTTTCATTTTTTACTATACTTTGGTATCGTTGCATGAAAAGATTTCAGTGGTGCAGCTCTCAGGCCAATATCCTAGTTTTCATGCAGTCCTTGAGGTGATTTGAGTTTGACAGCTCTGCTATAGATGATAGCCAGTGGTGTTCTATTGTTTTCTTTGTTGGGTCTATCTTGCAGTAGGTGACTTCAGCATACCCATCTGGCTCTATCAGTCTGTTTCTTCATTTCCCCAGGTGAGTACTGTAGTTAGAGATCCTCTAGGTGTTTGTCTCTGACTAAGGGATCACAGCAAATGCAGTTGTAGCACTTGCTTTCCCTATCACTCCTGCAAGCATGTGCGCACACACTCCTCCTACCTATAGTTTCCACTCCATGCATCTGACAAAGTGGGTTGGAGCCCACAGAAGTTTATTCCTGAAGAAATTTACTAGTCTTTCAGGTACCACACGACTTTCATTGTTTTTGTAGTAAACAGATTAACATGGCTACTCCCCTGGAATTTATCACCTGAAAGAAAGAACATGTGCTGCCACCTCAGAGCTCTGGCCATCCCAACCCAAGGTCATCCCTGATGCTATAGGTGGAAGGAGATTTAATTTAAAAAAAAATCAGCAAATAAGAAAGGAAGGGCTTGAAACCTGACTCTAAAGCAACCACTAACACATTATGCCCAATTCTTAGACCATTACACTGCTATAAGAGGAGGGGAAGATCCAAGGAGCTACAGAAATGGATTTTGTACTGGGCAAACTGTTCCTATGGCTTATCTAGCCCAACGCATATCAGCACCTTCTCCAAACAAACTCCAGAAGAACTAGATGCTGAGTAGCTCAAGAGATCATGGAAGCTCATGCAGACAAGCAGATGTCCTCAAGCCTTGGTCTACCTGTAGCCCCAAACTGTAGAGACAAACATGATCTTAACCATCTGCTGCGGAGGAACAAGTGACGGGCAGAGTTAGAGAAACTAAAGCAGGATCACTCAAGGATGTAGTTGAATGCAGAGGCAAAACAGGGGATTGCATCTAAGTCCAGTAAGCCCTGGAGCATGGTCCTGGCTAACAACATAGCCAGAGCTAGGTCATAGGATGGCCTTATCTGAGCTGTTAATCAGTCATGGCATAACCCAAATCTGTTGAGAGCATAATGGGCACTATATGTGCTTACTGCTTCCCTCATCACTGCCTGCATATGCTGCATTGAAAAGCATTGCCTCTTAGCACGGGGAGAAGCTGATATGCTGTATGTGAACTCCATGACTATTCTAGATATGCATTACACCTCCAACAAGATCCACAGCAAAAAAAGCAAAAGCGCCAAGATCTGAGCTCAATAACAATGTTGTTCATTGCTCACCAGTGCTTTTCCTAGCAGATGGTTACAGAATACTAGGTTGCCTGGAAAGGTTCAACAAGGAGTTGTGTGGCACTTTAAGACTAACAGATTTATTTTTTGCATGAGCTTTCGTGGGAGAAGATGCTTCGAAGCATCTGAGGAAGTGGGATCTTCTCCCATGAAAGCTCATGCAAAAAATAAATTTGTTAGTCTTAAACTGCCACACAACTCCTTGTTGTTTTTTCACTGGACTAGACTAACACGACTATCCCTTTTAAAATTGGAAAGGTTCATTCTGGGGACGAACAAAGTAATTATATGAAAGTCCATGCTCTGCTCTCAGTGCCATTCCAGAGCACCACAGGCTTACTACTCACTCTCCCTTGGAGCACCTCCTTGTGGCTCATCTGGGGATTAGTTCTTGAACTGTCTGACATCCCTCCTGCAATAGTCACCCTGTGGTCTCACTCCATCTCATTTGGACTCAGGGTGATCCTTCTTCATGACTCAGCTCTCCAACCAGGCGACTACAGCCCTCCCTTTCTGAACTCTTAGAAGTGTCACTGGACAAACTGTCTCCAGTAGTTTTCCACTGCCCAGACTATGCCATTCTCCCAGTGGTCAGTAGGGAACTAGACCCACCCACAACACCTAGCTCCTGCCCTGTCAAAAGCCACGGTATGAGCAAGCTCTAACCTCCTTACTATTTCCCTGGGTCTTTCCTATCTTTATTCCTATTTTCTGGTGCACCACTGGGTTACCAGTGGTGCTTTCTCTGGTCACTATCACTATTGCACCACTTCATGGGTTCTTGCAAGTCTATGGACCAAGTTGGGACCCAGAGGCTCACATTCTTCTAAGACCACCTCCTATATTTAGCTGAATCCTCTCCTCACTAATCAATGACTGCTGATAACCTCCCTGCAGCATCCTCTCTTCTTTCTTTCTTTGTCATTTTACAATGCC
The DNA here is from genome assembly GCA_007922195.1 of Podocnemis expansa. Classification (NCBI taxonomy): domain Eukaryota; kingdom Metazoa; phylum Chordata; order Testudines; family Podocnemididae; genus Podocnemis; species Podocnemis expansa. Next base: position 63,415,784 of record ML681972.1, on the reverse strand, counting down.
AGGTCTCAGCATGTGAGGCTATGACTACTGCCTACCACAGTTCTAGCATAACCCCCCAAAAACCTATATCCCTCACCAATTTCTTTATCCTTAAAAAAGTGAAGTAATTTTTTTCAAATACTATTTCATTTTCCCAGTTTGCTTACCAGTCTTTTAAGACTATGTTCGTTCACCATGAGGCATCTCAGTTCTTCAAAAAGAAGCTTTTTCTTTGTAATTTCCCTTGCATTTCCACAGAAGATGCTCATGTACTTCTTGGACTTCACATGTGTCTCACAGCCTTTCTTTCTTTAGTAAATATAAGTTACCAGTCAGGTCACAATGATATGATAGAAGAAATGAAGTAATTATATTTAGAATGCTATCATAGCTGTCACATGTACCACTACCCTCAGGTTTGATATGTAGTTTCATAGAACTTTTGCCTTTTTTCCTCTTTCATTCTTTTTACTAAATTTTTGAAGTCCTGTTTATTCAGAGGGATATTTATATCAGCCTCTGCATTTTTAAGGTATTTTCTCAGCTTTATCTGTTGTGTCACTGCCTAATATCATGAAGTGCAAGAATATACATTATTACTAGATGCATATCTAATTGTACTACTTCCATAATTAAGGGCAATATTTCATTGATTAAATCATTCCTGATGTCAGTCCCCCTTTCCAATCTCCATTATATCAGACAAAGATTCAGCTATGGCAGCATCATAACTGGGGGTATACATTCTTAACCAAACAACTGCCAACAACATCCCTTATCAATTCTGCCATCACAATGGCCACAAAATTGAATACAGGTAGTCCTCACTTAGTGACCGGGTTCCGTTCCTGAAACCCGGTTGATAAACGAATTGGTCACTAAACGAGGAGCAGCCCTTACCGGTATTTCAAGCATAATGTACTTTACTGGTAGTGGGTTTTTCAACCATCGGTAGATAGTTTTAATGTCACCTTTGCATCATTTATAACATTTTTAATATATATTTTAAATGTTTTAAGCTCTAATGTACTGAACTTAGTTTGCATAGTGTACTGTAAATATAGATAATCTGAGAGAGTTGATGCGAGTTCTCGTACATCGCCATAATACCAACTCATCAGAGAGCTGGTCATAACTCTGAGGGGTCACTAAACGAGTAGGTCACTAAGTGAGGACTAGCTGTAGTCTCATAGGCCTCTTAATTCCAAACTCAGGGATACAAAAGGCTATTCCCACTCTACTACTATTCTTCATCTCTAGAATCATCAGTACACACTGGCAATGCTGACCCCATCTGCCCTGTATAAACTCATAAATCTTAGTCGGCGTATGTTACAATTCTTCTCTTCCCTTTGTTTTATCATGTAATTCCAAATCAACAACAGAAAAGTCAACCCTACAGCTATAGTTGATTTCCCCTGGCCAAAGATTTTAATTTCTTCCAGACTTGCCTTTTCACCAAAGTGTTTCAGACACCTTTTGTCTCTGTTAGCATGTAGAAATTTATCACACCCATTTGTAAGGATTCAAACTCATAACTATGGATTCTTTTCACATTATGAGGTAATTCGACTTCACCCTCCCTCTGTGTGCTGTTCGCTAGAGTTTAAATCCTTACAAATTCTCTGATTTGCTGTTGCAGTATGACCTGATACCATGTCTTACACTCCCCTGCATTTATTCTCATCCAATTCTGTAAGTTCCCCCTCTTCAAAGCGTCTGATAAAGTGGGATTTTCTCCCATGAAAGCTCATGCGATAAATAAATCTGTTAGTCTTTAAGTACCACAAGACTCGGTGCTTTTTTTTTTGAAGAATGTAAAGTATTAAATTAAACATGATTTTTCTGTTAGAGAAATATGGGTTCCATTTTTCACCAGTTTTCCATTCTGTGAAGATCATTCCCTTTGTTTAGCAAAGTGACAACTTAAATACCCAAATAACCATTCATTCTGAAATCCACAAGTTGTTCACTAATTCTCTTTACAACTATTTTAAGTTTTCTGTATTTGGTCCATATAGCCCAGTCAGCTGCAAACAAAGCAATACCTATTCACACCCATACACTCTCCAGAAAATCATTAATCATGGTGACAAAACAGGGTTGCGCTGATAATACTTCACTACAGAATGCAATTAGTAAGTATTTAAATATTCAACAAGCTGTCCCTACCCTCTTGTATGGTTCTATCACTTGAGAAGTCTCTTCTCCACCAGAGTGTTCTTTCGCTTAAAATGTGGATAGTTTATACAGCATGCCTTTCCCTCTACCCACTTTTTCCAATGTTCAAAAAAAAATAGCTATCATAAACTCTGTTCCTCATGGATTTTCGTATTTCTATATCTAGTCTCACAATATGATCAACTGTGCTACTGATCACTTATCATTCTTGTGCAAAATTTGCCAAGTTTTCCCTATTGGTGTAACTGCAGCTTGCTCCCATTCTGCCAGTAGTATTCCTTTTCCCCACATAGTATATAATTTTAATAAAATTCAAACTCCCTTATGGTTGGTAGGTGCATATGTATCACACTACATACGCTATATTTACCAAGGACTTTATTTTTACTTTATAGCTTTTTGGCTATGTCTACCCTGTTCAATTAGTCCAGACTAAGAAGACTTAGTCTGGACTAATTTGGCCCATGGCTACGTTAGGCTTTGCCTAGTCCAAACTAAGAAATTTCTTAGTTTGGACTAGGGAAAGCTTAGTCTAAACTTGTAAGTACCAATGTTAGTTTGGACTTCCATGTTTAGTTTGAACTTTAGTTCAAACTAAACATGGGCAAGACCCAAACTAAGGCTTTGTTCAAATTTAAGAAGTTCGAACTAAGCCATCAGTTTGAACTACAAACATGTTCAAACTAAGAATGAGTTCAAACTAGAACATGTGGTTAGTTCGAACCAAAAAGTTAACAGTTAATTCAAACTAACCTGCATATAGTTTGAACTAACTGGGAACTTTTTAGTTCGGACTAAGAAGTCTGAACTAATTTCAGCTAATGTAGACATAGCCTTTGAGTTCCAGCATGATGAAATTTTCATTCAATATTCCATGATTATATTCTGTTCAGCCATGTCACAGCTCAATTTTTTCAGTAAACATACTTTTTCGTTCACAAAACTCTTTACTTTGATTTGTATCATTCTGAACTTTTTTGAAATCTTGGTAAAATATCTGCTTTTGCTAAGTAAGAACTTTCATCTTTTCTATTTACTACAAGATCAAATATACATTTGTTTTTATTCTATAGCCCATTCATTCTGTTATCTTGTTTACAGATGGCTGAAGACTTTCAGTCTTTGTTCATTTTCCCTTAATAATTTCTTCAGCTCTTTGCCTTTTCAATCATTTTTTGTGTCATGTTTGTCTTCTTTAATGGCTCATTATGTACTTGCTATTCACTGCATTTGTTGCTTGCTTGTATGCCTTATTTCTTTCTTTAACTGATGCTCTACAATTTTCATTCAAGCAGGCAATTGGACATTGGAGTTTGTAGTGATTTAATGTCTTATATAGATAGAATTGCTGTTGCCACAATTCCCTTCATTATATTATCGTTGAAATTCCTCTGGATTATTTATACAGTTGAATTTTTAAGGCATGATAGAATTCCTTCTGTGTTTTCAACAAAACCCAGTCCTTCTCATTCCATCTTTTTTATAGATTTCCCAGATAAATTTACTTGCTATATCACCTGCCACAATTCCCAGATCTAAACAAAAAAATAGTTCAGCCACTGAATTAAAATCTAGAAGATGTTCTAGGATGGAGCAATATCAGATTGTGTATGTCAGTGAACTGTCCCAGGCATTTGTCATTGTCATCAGTTTTCTTTTTTTCCCATAATTCCTTACGGCTATTAAGATCTCCATAAATAATATATGGGGCCATTTGGCATCCTTAACTAATTCTTCCAACTCTACAATGTTTCATTTTTACATGGATTGTAAATATTCTCAGTTGTATTAAGGTTTTATGATTCTGCAGATGAATCTCAACATTCTGTACTGAAAATGTATTTGTCAGTATAACTAAAACCACCTGTCGCGGAGTGATCTAGCTCCGCGTGCTCCCGAGCAGGGAAGCTCTCGGTCTAAGGCCGGATGGCCTTATGATTATTGACCCTGTCCACGGGGTACTTTGTGGGCAGGGCGGTATGGCCCACTGGCCGGAGTCAAGGAGTACCAGCCCTTCACGTCAGGGCAGTGCGGCCCACTGGCCAGAGTCAATGAGTCCCAGCCCTTAACGTCAGGGCAGCGCGGCCCACTGGCCGGAGTCAGTAAGTCCCAGCCCTTAACGTCAGGGCAGTGCTGCCCTCTGGCCAGAGTCAATGAGTCCCAGCCCTTCACGTCAGGGCAGTGCGGCCCACTGGCCAGGGTCAAGGAGTCTCAGCCCTTAACGTCAGGGCAGCGCGGCCCACTGGCCGGAGCCAATGAGTCCAAGCCCCGGCTGGGCGCCCTGAGGGACGTAGGCCCAGGTACGGGGGGTTCCGGCCCTCCCACTCCTCTGAACCCCAGCCCAGGGCCCTGGGGTGTACGGGAATCCTGGCCCAGTCGGCGGGGATCCAAGCCGCAACACGCCGACTGAGGCCCGGACTTGGCCAATGCTCACCCCGATTTACCCCGCCCTGGGCTACTTCCTACCTGGGGTCGCTATGAGGTGCCCCACCTGGACTCCTGATGTCCACCTGGTCAGGTGCCTTGTTCAGTATGGGTCCTAGGAGCCTCACGGCTGAGGACGCCTTGTTCGGCGGTGCCTTCTACGTTCCGCGTCTCTAGCGTCCCCGGCGTCTGCCCTGTTGAGGTAGGAGCCAGACCAGAGTCTGAGCAAGAGCCTCCAGCCTGCGTCTGCTCCCTCCGCTGGCCAGCCCCTAACTGAGGGGAATCGCAGCCTCTCATACCTGGGCAGCTGTTTGAGCATGCCCAGCAGGGCCTGAGGGGCGGGGCTTCCCTTCTCTTCCGGGCATATAGGCCCGCTTCAGTGTGGGGCGGGCCTTCCCCGTCACACACCCCCCCCTTTATGACGGATTTTACGGGGGCAGTTTCTGTACCCTCCTCTTCTCCTGTCCTAGAGAAGAAGTCTGCATTTTTATGTTTTGTACCTGGCCGATGTGCCACCGTGAAGTTATAGGGTTGGAGAGCCAGGTACCACCTCATTAGTCGGGGGTTCGTGTCTTTCATGGACTGCAGCCACCTTAGGGGTGCATGGTCGGTCACTAAGGTAAACGTAGATCCTAAAAGATAGTACCGGAGCGCATCTATGGCCCATCGCGCAGCCAAGGCCTCCTTTTCAATAGTTGAGTAGCGCGTCTCTCTGGGAAATAACTTCCTACTTATATACAACACGGGGTGCTCCTCCCCCTCAATTTCTTGAGACAATACTGCCCCCAGACCTACTTCTGAGGCATCTGTCTGCAATATGAAGTCCTTACTAAAATCAGGATGCGCGAGCACTGGCTCTCGCATCAGGCTGTCTTTCAATGCCTGGAACGCTTTTTCTGTTTGGTCTGCCCACTGAACTTTCTTGGGGGCCACGTTCTTGGTAAGGTCCGACAGCGGGGCTGCGAGAGTTGCGAATTCGGGTACAAAGTGACGATAGTAACTCGCCAGCCCCAAAAACTGGCGTACCTGTCTTTTAGTCCTTGGCCGTGGCGTCTGTGCCAGGGCTTGAACCTTCTCAATTAATGGGCGCAGCGTCCCTCCTCCGACAATGTACCTAAGGTAGATTACCTCCCTTTGCCCCAGGTGGCACTTAGCAGGGTTTACCGTGAGGTGGGCTTCTCAGAGGGCCGTCAGGACGCGGTTAAGATGTTGTAGGTGGTCGTTCCAGTTGTTACTGTATATCACAATGTCATCGATGTAGGCAGCGGCATAGGTCTCATGGGGTTGCAACATCTTATTCATCAACCTTTGGAAGGTGGCGGCTGCTCCGTGCAGCCCGAAGGGCATCGTGATGAACTGATAGAGGCCGAAAGGGGTAGTGAAGGCCGTTTTCGGATGCGATGCCGGTGTGAGAGGGATCTGCCAACACCCCTTGGTCAGATCCAATGTGGATAGGTACCGCGCCGCGCCCAGCCGTTCCAGCAATTCATCTACCTGAGGCATTGGGTAAGCGTCAAATTCGGAAATCGCATTAACTTTTCTGAAATCTATGCAGAAGCGCATGCTGCCATCCGGTTTGGGGACCAGGACAATGGGGCTTCGCCACTCGCTCTTGGATTCCTCTACGACTCCCATCTCCAACATTTCATCCAACTCCTGTCTCACCGTTGACCACATCTTTCGCGGCAATGATCGGGGGTTGTCCCTCACCTTCTGTCCTGACAGGGTAGCGACGTGATGACTAGTCAGCGGGGTCCTCCCTGGGCGGGTAGACAAGACGTCGGGGAACTGATCCAGAAGTTCCCATAGTCGACCCTTCTGTTCAGGGGTCAGCTCATCCCCCACCGTTGGGGACACGACGTCCCGGGTCTCGTCGGTTGAGGGCCCGAAGTCTGGCTCCAGTGTAGGCGGGGCTACCCACATGGCCTCTCTATCCCGCCATTTCTTTAATAAGTTTACATGGTATACCCGGGCTTCTTTCCAGCGTCCTGGCATTCGGACCTCGTAGTCCACCGGGCCAACCCGCCGGGTCACTTCAAATGGGCCCTGCCACTTGGCCAGTAGCTTAGACCCGCTTGAGGGGAGGAGTAGTAATACCCTGTCTCCAGGTTGGAACACCCGGGTCTTCGTTCCCTGGTCGTATTGGCGCGTCTGTACATCTTGGGCCCTTTTTAAGTTTTCCTGGGCGAAGGCTCCCAGGCTACGCAGCTGCTCTCGCAGCTTGATTATGTACTGTACCGTGCCCTGGACCCGAGTCTCCTGGGTCTCCCAGTCTTCCCTTAGGAGGTCCAATATCCCTCTAGGTTTCCGCCCGTATAACAATTCGAAAGGGGAGAACCCTGTGGAGGCCTGTGGGACTTCCCTTATAGCAAAGAGGAGGGCCGGTAGTATCGCATCCCAGTGCCGGGGGTCTTCTTGTACAAACTTACGTAACATGGCCTTTAAGGTGCCATTAAACCTTTCTACCAGGCCGTCTGTTTGGGGATGGTATACGGCAGTCCTAAGAGACCTTATCCCCATCAGGCGACACAACTCTCCGATTAGCCTTGAGGAGACGTTCGTGCCTTGATCAGTTAGAATTTCTTTCGGGATCCCTACCCTGGAGAAGACTTTCAACAATTCGCCGGCGATGTTTGCTGCCGTTGCTGTTCGGAGGCACATGGCCTCCGGGTACCTAGTCGCATAATCTACCATCACTAGGATGTAACGGTTTTTCGTCTTGCTCTGTTCCAGCAGACCCACCAGGTCCATGCCCATACGTTCAAAGGGTACCCCCACGACCGGCATCGGGACGAGGGGGGCCCGTGGTACCCCCGCTGGTCCAGTCCTTTGACATTCTGGGCAGGATGCGCAGAAATCCCATACTTCTCTATGGAGTCCCGGCCAGTAAAACCGCTGCCCCACCCTCTGGAGGGTCTTTTCTCGCCCCAGGTGCCCGGCCCAGGGGATATCGTGGGCCAAGTGCAGGATGTCTCGCCGCAGACGCCGGGGTACCAATAGTTGGTATATGACTTCCTGAGTTTGAGGTTTCTGCATCACCCGGTATAACCGATCCCCCCGATCTCAAAGTGGGGCCCCTGAGGCCGGGGCTGATTGCTGGAGGGCTCCAAGTCGGGATTGGCGGCCTGCTCCCAGGCGTGTTTTAACGTCGGGTCTTCTCGCTGATCTCGGAGGAAGTCCCCATCTTTTTCCAACTCGCCCTGTGTTTGCCTCAGGGTCACCTCGGGGGGTTTGTCAGGGTTCTGGGGCTCGTCTGCGGGCCTCGGCGCCTCTGCCTCCGGCTCTGTGGACCCCTGGCATCCTAACATACCTACATCGTGGCGGCTCGTTGGGGGCACGCCCGAGGGGCTTAGGCCCTCTCTCCTCAGGACTTCGTCGAACCCGGGCCAGTCCCGGCCCAACACCACCGGGTACGCCAACCTCGGGACAACGCCTACCTGGAGTCGTGCCGTCTGCTGTCCGACCCTCAGCCAGACTCGGGCGGTTGGATAGGGGTGGGTATCCTCATGGATGCACTGGAGCTGGATGGTTGGCCCCGACACATCGAGGTCCAGTATCATACCCTCCCTAATGAGCGTCTGACTGCATCCCGAGTCTATCAGGGCCAGACCTTGCGTATCCTCCATGCTCACGGGTATTACCATTTTCGGGGCAGTTCGTTTTCGGGCCCGGTGTCCTACCACGCCCACCTGTGCATACTCACACTCCATGTAGGGGCATTGTCGTCGGTAGTGGCCTTCTTCTCCGCACTCCCAACAGTGGTTCCGGTCAGTGCTATGCTGGTCCCCTCCAGAAGGGGGGACCACCTCCGCCCGGTGGCTTCCTGCCCCTTCCCCTTGCTGCCTCCGAGCTCCACTTCCTGGTTTTGGGGGACCCAGGCCGAGGGGTCTGGACATTTCCTCTATTTTGGTTCGGGACGAGTCCAACCCTCTTTTACGTTCCCCTTTTTGTGTATCGGGTTGTTTCCGTGGGCGGGGCCCCGGTGCCTCGGCAGCCATATAGTCTTCTGCCAGTGAAACCGCCTCCGCTAGGGTCTTCGGGCGGTCCCGCTGGACCCACTCCTTCGACCCGCAGGGCAGCTCCCGTAAAAATTGTTCGAGGGCCACCAGTTCCGCCACCTCCGGTCCCGCCCATCTCTCCGGCTCCAACCACCGCCAGCAATCGTCTTTAATCTTCTGCGCCATGGCCCGGGGGCGGGTGTCGGCCGGGTACCTGGTGCCCCGCAAACGCCGGCGGTAGGCCTCGGTATCCACCCCCATCTGGTCCATGATTGCCTCCTTGACTTTCTGGTACACCAAGGCGTCCCGGGATCTAGGTTTCGATATGCCAACTGCGCCGGTCCCATCAGGTACGGCGCTAACAAGGTAGCCCAGTGTTCGGGGCCCCAGTGTGCTGCCGTGGCCACCCACTCGAACGTTACCAAGAAGGCCTCTGGATCATCCCCCAGGCCCATCTTGGTTAGTTGCAAGGGCAGGTTGGTCCTGCCTACCCCTGTCACCGAGGCCCCGCTCCCTGGGCTTACAGGGGCGGGTGTTTTCAACGTCGCTCCCATTTGCTGGACCATCCGCTCCTGGTGGGCCTGTTGTTGGGCAGCTAACTGCCTCATGAATTGCTGCAACTGCTCTTGTTGCCGGGAGGCTTGCGTTTGTTGTTGGGAGGTCACCTGCTGAAGCAGCTGTGCATACTGTTGCTGTTGCTGCTGCTGTTGTTGTTGTTGGCTCTCCAACATCCATTTCAGGAGCGTCTCGGTGTCCATTGTCCCTTGTGAGAAAAGCAAAAAAAAAAAAAAAACGACCCCCAAACACAACAACGTCCCGGATGGGGTATAACCCCTTTTCTATGACCCCTGCTCCAGGGTCCGATCGAATGCCTGCATTCTCCACCACGTGTCGCGGAGTGATCTAGCTCTGCGTGCTCCCGAGCAGCGAAGCTCTCGGTCTAAGGCCGGATGGCCTTATGATTATTGACCCTGTCCACGGGGTACTTTGTGGGCAGGGCGGTATGGCCCACTGGCCGGAGTCAGTAAGTCCCAGCCCTTAACGTCAGGGCAGCGCGGCCCACCGGCCGGAGTCAATAAGTCCCAGCCCTTAACATCAGGGCAGTGCGGCCCACCAGCCGGAGTCAGTAAGTCCCAGCCCTTAACGTCAGGGCAGTGCAGCCCACCGGCCGGAGTCAATGTGTCCCAGCCCGTCATGTCAGGGCAGTGCGGCCCACTGGCCAGGGTCAAGGAGTCTCAGCCCTTAACGTCAGGGCAGCGCAGCCCACTGGCCGGAGCCAATGAGTCCAAGCCCCGGCTGGGCGCCCTGAGGGACGTAGGCCCAGGTAGGGGGGTTCTGGCCCTCCCACTCCTCTGAACCCCAGCCCAGGGCCCTGGGGTGTACAGGAATCCTGGCCCAGTCGGCGGGGATCCAAGCCGCAACACGCCGACTGAGGCCCGGACTTGGCCAATGCTCACCCCGATTTACCCCGCCCTGGGCTACTTCCTACCTGGGGTCGCTATGAGGTGCCCCACCTGGACTCCTGATGTCCACCTGGTCAGGTGCCTTGTTCAGTATGGGTCCTAGGAGCCTCACGGCTGAGGACGCCTTGTTCGGCGGTGCCTTCTACGTTCCGCGACTCTAGCATCCCCGGCGTCTGCCCCGTTGAGGTAGGAGCCAGACCAGAGTCTGAGCGAGAGCCTCCAGCCTGCGTCTGCTCCCTCCGCTGGCCAGCCCCTAACTGAGGGGAATCGCAGCTTCTTATACCTGGGCAGCTGTTTGAGCATGCCCAGCAGGGCCTGAGGGGCGGGGCTTCCCTTCTCTTCCGGGCATATAGGCCCGCTTCAGTGCGGGGCGGGCCTGCCCTGTCACACCACCCTTTATAAATTCACAGACCCCCCCCCCCCTTCTCTACTTATTTCTCTGTCACAGCCAACATCTTATGCTGCCAATCTAAACATAACTTCTCTCACTAGCTGTGTTTCTTATATCACATCAGGTTTCCTTCCCATTTCATAAACAATTTTCTTTTGTTCCTGTCCATCTATTAAACTACATGTTTTTGACAAAAAAAAGACATTGTTACATCATTGCCTTCCTTTAATTTGCATGCAGTCAGTCTATCAAGAGATTGCCTGTATGAAAATACTTTTCTGTTGCTTTTGTTATAATTTTTATTCTTTCAGTCTTCTTCCCTGGCTGCAGCATACAATTAATCACATCTATTATAAATGCAATAAATACATAAATGTTATCAATTTCTCTTTGCCCACAAGCAGTATGTCTTCATCTGTTGTCCTGATTCCAAAAGAGCAGCTGTGTTCTTCTAGTTCAGCAAAACAAGGAGTCCTGTGGCACATAAAGACTAACAAATTTACTTATCAGCATCACATGAGCTTTCAAGGGAGAAAATCCCACTGATGAAGAGGGATTCTCCCCCGTGAAAGTTTATGCAATAAATAAATGTGTTAGTCTTTGTGTGCCACAGGACGCTTTGCTTCTTCTGATGTTCTCTTTCCTGCCCTGAACTGCATACTTTTGTACCAGCTTTATTCCCTCACAAGCATTTTTTGCTACTTCATATTCCACTGAGAGCCTGTGAATATTTTTGGTATCTTTTGTATAGGATATTTGACGGCTAGTTTTAGGTTTTTGTATCTCTCTAGCTCACTCCACTTCCATGCACCTTTTCTATGCTACACTGTGCTTATCCCCACCATTGTTTCATGTTACCATAGTTCTGGTCCTTCTGCCCAATTCTTAGACAAGTGTTCTCCTCCACATTTCCCACACATTGTTTTTGCCATAATATAGAGATCCTCCATATGCCATAATCTTTGACATTTATAATATCACACAGGTATGGGGACATCTGGTTTAACCCAGGATAGTTGTTATCTTGTATTAAAGATGTAGTATTACCTAATAGGGTTAAGTGTTACTAGAACAGCTGTGGATGTTTTGTACTCTTCTCTCTTTTGCTAATCAGTCACTTAATAAAATAGCACATCACCTTCGCCCTTTTAATTTCATCCCTAGTCATGCGTAGTGAACCCCTTACTTTACCACACTTGTATCAATCAGAAATTTAAGTGTCTAACAAATTAGTTTTCCTTAAAATTGTGCTTTTAAGAAGTTTCTCAGCCTGTTTCTTATGTGCAGATTCCACTAATAGTTCTCTGTTCTGAATTCTTTTAGCATTTAATAGATCTTCAGATCTTCACCTAATCATTTTCCTATTTTCAATCATTAGCATCTCCTATCTTGATACTTTTAGCTTGTGATCAATAATTAAGATGTTGATCCTGTTCTTTACTCTTTTTTTTCCATTCCCTGCCTGCACCCTGTTCTTTAGGCATGGATACTTTTATTCTTCCCCACTTCCAAATCTGAAGCAATTTGTTATCTTTTACTTCTTCTCCCTCATTTTCAAGTGTAAGTTCTAGCCTTCCTCTTTCACTGCCTCTCAAACTGTATTTCTTACTCTGTTTGACCACTCCAAATTCTCAGCCTGTGATGTCTGGCCAACTAGCATAGTACTATAGTGTAACCCAGCTATCTTTAACCACCGATTTCTTCCTAAGATAAACCTGTCCCACTCCTCCCACACATGGACTTAATCAGCCATCAGCCCTCATGGTCTCCTGGCTTCCCTCTAGGTGCAAGCAGGTTATTAAGTTAATTGGCCTATTTCACCATTACAGGCCCTGTGGGGAGTGGATATCCCCTCCTGCAGAATAATTCCAGGGCTCCAATTTTAACTCTGATATTAGTTTCTTGAAACGTTGTCCTGAAAAAAAAAAAAAAGAAAGCATTTCTCTGACAGGCTTTTTTTGTTTTGTTTTTGTTTTTGTTTTTGTTTTTTACAATAGCAGCTGTTTGAAGCAGCTCAGGGGGCTGGAAAGTTTGAATAAATCCCAAGGACCTAGATTAGTGGGTAAAGGTGAGTAAACTAAACTTACTGTATATCTCTGAAACTGAGCACTTGAATTTTAGCTCCATCTTAATGATGGCATTTTGTAACATTTATGTACTTGTCTTTATAACTTTGTTGTTTTAATGTAGTACCTTATTTAGAGGTAACTGGTTATGCAGAAACACATTATTCCTTGTTGCTCCTTATTTAAGAACATTTGAATGAAAACTTGTTTTTAAATATTCCTTTACTGCTTTTTATTCCCCAACAGTTCTCTCTCACATCCACAATTGCTCATCAATCACAATCACTATGTTAGTTGTCTTGTGGCACTTAAAGACTAACAGATTTATTTACTGCATGAGCTTTCATGAGAGAATATACCACTTCGTCAGATGCTTTGAAAAGCTTTCCCTCTTCAAAGCATCTGATGAAGTGGTATATTCTCTCACGAAAGCTCATGTGATAAATAAATCTGTTAGTCTTTAAGTGCTACAAGACTCCTCGCTTTTTTTGCTTTACTAGACTAACATGGCTGCCCCTTGGAACTATGTAAGTTGTTATTATTAATAATTAGGTTTCTATGCACTTGTCTAGGAGACCACAAGCCAAAGATTCTGACCTCAGGGAAAGGGGAAGCTTAAGTGTAGTCAGGACAGCAAAAGACTTTTTAGAAATAGTCCTTAAGTATGAAGTAAAAGATATGTGAAATAAGAAAAAAAGGCAGACTCACTTTTGCAGATTATAGTTTTCCATGAAGTATCAACAGCCTTTGAAGGGATCACTTCATATTCTAAGCAAAATCCATTTGCTATCAATGGCTATGTCTATGCTGCCAAATTAGTCCGGACTAAGCAAACTTAGTCGGGACTAATTTCACCCTTGGCTACACTAGGCAAAGCTTAGTCCAAACTAATAGTACCCTTGGTTAGTTTAGACTTCTGCACTTAGTTTGAACTTTAGTTGGAACTAAGTGTGGCCAAAGACACAAACTAAGGCTTAATTCAAGCTTTAAAAGTTTGAACTAAGCCATTAGTTCAAACTAGCCATGCATGCTAGTTCGAACTAAAACTTTATTTTGAACTAGAACACAGAGCTAGTTCAAACTAGCCAAAGGTTAGGTCAGACTAACCTCAGACTTCTTTAGTTCAGACTAGCAAAGAGCATTGGATTGGCTCATAAATATTCATGAGTTCATTCGGACACTATGTAGTGGTGCTCCTCAAATTAATTAATTGTAGGAAGGTGTGCCACAGCAGAGAAAATGTTGAGAACCACTGCACTAGGAGAGAGAATGAGTACTGCATGGAAAAATACTCAGCTATTCATGGTGTACTCACAAACTTTTTTAAATAAGAAAAACAACAAAAAAAGGGTTATCATAAACCTGGAAAGAAATAGCACCCTCCATTTCATAGATGACTAGACTCTGCTGCATATGACCAGTAATATTTATTAAATGTTTTAATAAAAACAGTAGATATTTTTAAATTAAAATCATCAACAGTGAGAACTAGCAACACCACTACAATAATCCAAAATTGTTTCAGACTTAGTACACCAGCTACAGCAGGCTCATTGAGCATATTTTGTAAAAAAATAATATAGTGAGACCCAAATAAAGTGACCGTTTAAAAAAAAAAAAAGTCTTACAATACTTACCTGGGGTAACAGCCTATCGTAGCTTCAGCTGTCTAAGTGGGATGTTCTCCCATGAAAGCTCATATTATAAATTAATTTGTTAGTCTTTAAAAGTGTCTTAAGACACCTTCTCTGGCCTATCATAGGTTATTTCAAGGTAACAATGATACCTTTTACCAAAGTTTAGATAATGCTGAGTTCATCTGTAATAAATCCACAACTTGAATAATCTATTCTACTTAAACTTTTCTGGACCATTTTTTATCTTATGGTACCTAGAATATGAACTGTGTGCTTGTGGGCCTGGGTACTCCCCATGAATAGCTATAACATGCTTGCTATTTTGTGATCTGGAAAATAACAGCACTCTGAAATCCTAATTGGCTATCAACAGGGGCTGATTACTGCACAGGCCAATGGGGCCTGTGCCTAGGGGCCCACCACGATATGGGGGCCCTCAACTCTGCTGGCACTGAGGAGTGGGGGCAGGCCATCTGAGAAGCCACCTTGACTCCTGGCCTGCACCGGGAATGGGGGGGGGGCCCAACCCAGAGGCTGGGCTCTGAGCTCCCATCCCACCCCTGGGCCAGCCAGTTTGTCCTCAAGGGTATGGCAGGCTGACCGTGGCCTTGACTGGTCAGCCGCCAGCAGTGGCAGGGCCGACTGACCTGTGCAGTGTGCAGCGTGCAGCGTGGCCTCCAGCATGGCCTTCAGGCTGCACTAGAAGCTGCACTACATGCACCAGTTGGCCCCTGCTGGCTTTCTGGCATCGGAGGGACCTACCAGTGGAGGGGGAGCCACCAACTGGGAACACCCAGGGACCCTTCAGTCTCTGATTCACATCTGGCTATCAACTTGCATGGTACCAAGCTGGGAGGGGCTGCTCACAGTTTGGAGAAAAGGATTAGAATTCAAAACCTCCTTGAAACATTGGAGAATTGGTCTGAAATCAACAAAATGAAATAAAGATATGTGCTAAGTGCTATAGTTAGGATTAAAAAATCAAATGTATAACTACTACATTCAGACTTTTATTTCAAGACTTCCAGTGATGGAAAATTCATTATGTCCTAGGTAAGTTGACCCAATGGTTAATTACCCTTGTAGTAAAATCTGTGACTTGTTTCTAGCCTGAATTGTATGCCTTCCAGCCATTACATCTGGAGTTCTCAAACTGTGGGTTATGACCCTTAAGAGGTTATTAGGAAGGTGGTTGCAAGCTGTCCGCCTCTGTGCATGCCAGTAAGGAAGGTATGGCCTGGGAGAGTCACCACTTTCATGGAGTTGGAAGGCATCACAGCCTGAAATATTTTCAAAGGGATGGGGGTGGGGTCCCAGCAAAAGAATGTGAGAACTTTGTTAGATCTTGTAATGTCTTTTTCTGCTAGATTAATGAATCTGTACCATCAGAAATTCTCATCCTCATATAGATGGTGTGATCAAGTCGTATCTTTAATCTTCTCTTGCATAAGCTAAATTGAGTGAGCTTCTTAAGTCTTTCAGTATGATGATATGTTTTCCAGACTTTTCTAATCATGCATGTAGTTCTTTTCTTAACTCTTACAGTTTTTCAACATCCTTCTTTAAGTACGGACACCAGATTCAAAAAAAAAAATCCAATTGTGGTTACACTGACCTTGTATAATAAGGTCACTTCCCTGGTTTGATGTGATGGATCGCATTCACCGTCTTAGATACATCACACTGGAAGCTCATGTTCAGCTGACACTCTACCATTAGCTTCTAAGACCTTTCTAGTGTTGCTGCACTTCGGGACACAGTCCCCTATCTTCAAGTTTGACATACATTCCTATCCATGCATATGATCAGCTGTGGACTGTACTATGTTGCTGCTTCATGCTGGACCAAATGCAATTACTCATTGGCAACAATTAACATGAGAGCATTTTAAAAAATATTATTTTTGCATATCACTTCAATATGTGTAGACAGTAATGCTAGACTGGACAGTTTCTAGTCTGTTTTACTTTAAAGGTTCTCCTGCAGTAGAATGATGCTGCAGTATTTTGGTTCCAAATGCCATATTTTAAAGAGTATTTTTTGTTATATTTTGCTAACAATTTATTTAAAACAAAAGCCTAGGTTTTGGGCCTAAACTACCTGTAATGTCTCAAAGCAATACAAAACTCCTCCTTCCTCTAAAACTAATCCAGCATTGTAATGGTTACTGTTCTACTATTTCAGCAGCCAACATACTGTTGCATTTAGTCCTATATTGCTACCTAAAAATGTGTGTAATGGATCAAGTACCATTCACCCCCTTTTGGCCCTCCTGTCCCACTCCGATAGTCTCCAAAACCCCACACAAAATGCAACAACTCCATAGATGATATCATCTATACTCTTTTATTTATAGTGCTTACAGACAGCACATCTTCCCAACTGCTTTTCAGTATTGCCCAGCAGTAGCTCCTCCAGCTTTAGGGCTTGGGATTTAGCACCTTCCCCATGGCTACCTTAGGCAGACTGCAGTTGCCTAAGACAGTAGTTTCAAACTTAGGGTCAGGACCCAGTAGTGGGTCACAGACCCTCAGGTACTGTGTTGCATTACCCCCTGCTGCTGCTGCAGAAAGGCCGGAATGCATTGCTCAAAGGTGTAATTGCTGTGTTGCAGCTATAAATGATTTTTTTTTCAACTGGGTCCCAAGAAAAAGAGTCTGAAAATCACTGGCCTAAGGCTGCACCTCTCTCCCCCATTTGCTGGGCAGGTCCCAGCTGTCCCCTCTGGGCTCATTAGGGTGTGCTTAAGCCTTAAGTATCCAGGGCACCTGCTCCAGCCTTCTGAATTGGGGTTTACAGATGAACTGAGGCATTTAGCTCCTCTGCCCTTCTACAATCCAGTATACATTGACAATGAAAATTTTAGTAAATTTACTGAGCCCAGTTTACCACTGACGTAATCAGGGACAACACGATCAAAGTCAATGGATTTATATCATGCTCTGTAAGCTGGGAATGTAACTTCCTTTTTAGTTGAGCCAACCAACACAAGCTGCTACAATAATTACAGAAATTTTGTCATCATTTGAATTCCTTGTGCTCTTAAAAATATCTTGAGGATATGAAATGATCAAAAACATTGGCAGAAAAAGATATTAAAGTAGCGGACCAAGGGATACTCAAACATTCATTGTCAAATTTAAAAACTCCAGTTCAATGAAGATGATAAACCAAACACAAATTTTAGCCTGCATATGTATGTTTGTTAATGCTACTTTTAAGTTTGTTTATATATTGTTAGTGTGGGCTTTTTTATGTGAGCTAAAGGTGGTGGTTGCTTGGAGGAAAAGCAAAGTCTTTCTCTTAAGATTACAACATCTCTGAATTCTAGGGACTGACATACTGATAGGAAATGAAAACTATATAAAGCTCTGCCATTTTTACAAGAAAAACACATCTGGTGTGCAGTAGAATAATGAGCTGCTTGCAGGCACAGTTCAGCATCACCACATGGTGGCCCACTAGTCACAGACCTCCTGCAGCAGTGACACACTAGACTAGCTTCTAGTTTTCTAAGAGACAGTTGTAGTGCGCATGCGCGCACACACACTCTGATCCATCAGAAGTGCTCACTTACAACTGGCCTTCTTTCACCTTTCATATATAGGACACTGGATGTTGTGGGCTGATTTGACAAAGCATGAAAGAGAAAGAAACCACATCAAAGTTGCAGCAGATCAGAAGATAATGCAAGTCATCACTGTACAGCAGGGTCACCTAAGCAAAATAATGAGTAACTATTATCTAATCATGAGGTCCCTTCCAACCCTATGATTGTATGATTTATAAATCTAATTGTTTTGTATTGTATTGTTTGTGTGGTCCCAACATATATGAACATGCTCTTCCATATGAGAAACAATGCAGCTTACAAATAAAGGAAAAAAAGGAATTAAACCAGAACAACTTGTGCATGTGCTTAGAGCACTGTGAGTGAGTAAGTGCTCAAAGTATTCATTATTTACAGAAAATGAAAAACTTGTATATTCATAGGACTCCATTAAATGCTGAGAGATATTTTGGGTTACACATCAGAATGCTGAATATGATTCTAATTATCTTCTAAACTTCCTTGGAATTCAGTGAAATAGCAAAAGTTCTGTACCTGGTGCCCAGAGGAACAGCTTTTAAAGCACAGGTCTCAAACATGCGGCCCCCTCCCCAGCTATTTCCTGTGGTCTGCAATGATGCTATTCTTACCAATATTTGTAATATTGTTGTATAAAAAGGTTCCAGTGGTGCAGTCCTCAGGCTAACGTACTCAGCTCCCAGAGCACTGGCCTGATGGCAGTGAGCCACCTGGCCAGCACTCTGCAAGCTGGGCAGAGGGGGCTCTTCCCCTGCTGCCCAGCTAGCACTGGGAAGTCAGCCACAGGAGTCCCTTCCACTCCTCCACCCACCCCCCCACGCACCCTGGGAGGAAGAAGGTCAAATTGCTTTAAATCAATATAACCGTTATATCAAAATAATGCGTCCACACAGTGTTATACCAATATAAAAATTTCAATTTCACCCTCATATCAATATAAAACTAAGTTTTGTTATATCAATATGAATTTCATTATAGCAAAATGAGGGAGCTCCTTTTTTCGCTACAAGGAAATGTACTGTGGACCTACTCTTCTTTAAAGCAAAATAATCAACATTATTTTGATTTTAAACACTGTGCATGGACATATCTGTAAGGATTTTTTAAATGGTTCATCCTGTTTGATCAGAATCCCAAGCTCATATAACATCTGCCCAACTAACTATGTTGGCTCCCTAAGCAACAAATGCTTTCCTGCCTGGAGTACACCAACCATGGTGGATCTGCTGTGTCTGTTTCCAAGCAACTAGACGTTCCCACCAGGAGGACAGCTGATCTAATTCTAGAACATGAAGATAAACATTTTCATGTAAGCCAGTGACTCAGTAGTACACTCTCTATATTTGCCCTAGGACCAGGCCACCAAGCAAATCTCTAGAACACTATCAGAAACATTAGGAGAATAATGGAAACGATTCATCTAGGTGTGAGTCATTGCTGAAGAAATGAGTCAAGTTTTCTGTTGAAAGTAATTGCTAATTTTTTGTATATTATTTCACCAGACTGACTGAGTTTTGAACAGAGACTGATGTGCAGTTTAACAAACTGAAATTAGTGCAACAAAGGAGCCAAAGACTTTAAATTTTTTGGATGGAACAAGATGTAAATCTGGCACTTGTCAGGTTCTCATCAGAGAAAGATGTAAGGGGAAGATTCTGATCTCACATTTGTATCAACCAGGAGTTGTTCAGCTAAACTCAGTGATGTAGAAGTGATAAAATCAGAGTCAGGCACACAGACCTCAAATTGTGCAGCCCTACAATGAGCATAAATACAGAGAAAATGGATGGCGTTGTTTTGTAAACCATTCCTTTTTGGATCCTCAATACCCATGGAATTTCTTGAAGTAGGGTGAACGTTTGTTTGGTAAGCAGGATGGATATGTCTACACTAGGGGCTTAAGTCAACTTAAGGAAAGCCCTGGCCACATTTGGAGTTCATCAGCTCAATTTAAGGGCTTCTTTAAGTCAACTTAATAACTCCTGCCCTTAAAGTCGACTTTAAGGGTTAAATCGACTTTATTAAGTCAACTTAATTCAAAGTAGCCATTAAAGTTGACTTAATAAAGTTGATAATGCAGTGGGGCCATTTAATTTGACTTTATAAAGTCAACTTACGCCAGGGACCCCATTTAAAGTCAACTTTATTAAGTCAACTTTAAATGGGTCCCCTGGTGTAAGTTGACTTTATAAAGTTGACTTAATGCAATGTGGCATCACTAAGTTGACTTAAGGTCTACTTAAGGTTGATTTTAAGTATACCTTATTATGTCAACTAAACTGAGGCCTGTAGTGTAGACATATGTGGGTCTCACAAGTCTCAGCAAGTCACCATTTGTGTCACTCGGGGAGGCTTTGAGTTGTGTCTGCATAGATGGGAATTGAGCATTCTAGGGGTATGTCTGCACTATGGGCTGAAGTCAACTCAAGGTGATCTCATGAGGTCCCTTCCAGCCCTATGATATGATATGATATGATATGATATGATATGACTTAAGCAAAGCCCTGGCCACATTTGCAGTTCATTAACTCACCTTAAGGGCTTCCTTAAGTCGACTTAATAACTCTCACTCTTTAAGTCAACTTAGACATTAAGTTGACTTTATTAAGTTGCCTTAATGCAATGTGGCCATCTAAGTCAACTTAAGAAGCCCTATGTAATAACATGTGCCTTAGTAAAGTTGACTTAAGCAAACACACATTTTTATTACAACCCTTTCTTAACTCGACTTACCCAACTTTAAGTCAACTTAAAAGAAGGGTGGCATCACTAAGTTGACTTAATAAAGTCGACTTTAAGTAAAGTTTATTAAGTCAACTTAACAGAGTTGACTTCGCTTTTGTAATGTAGACATAGCCTAGAGCTGCTTCCAACCAACAGGATTAGAAACACAATTCAGTATTTTTAGGATACAAGAAACTGCAGTTCAGATATAGCACACAAGAGGATTCCATTTTAATTTCTTTTGCTTCTCATCAAGCAAGAAGGAGAATTTTCAGTCTGAACAATAATACAGAGTCAATATCAACTGATAAGTTGAGGCAACATGAAATATCAAACAAAGGCTGCACAGGCTGAAGATGAAAGTGACACATTTTTTCCAGTTATGTGCAACAATTGTGTACGGTTTCTGTTGTCATAACAGCCCTTCTGTTGCAGGGCTGAATCCTACTTTCCTCCAGCAGAACCTCTGGGGAGGGTCAGCAGTGGCAGCATTACCTTCACCATTTGTGCAGTTTGTGTGACCATGTGCTAGCAAGAGAAAATGCAATTCACAGTCTTTAATAGGACCAAGAATAAAGAAATGGCATTAAGAAATGTACTTTCTACTGCAGCAGTTGGTCTACAAAGGGAAAAGTGCTTGAAGTGCTGCAGGGAAGGTTGGTGTTCTGGTAACTCCACTGGGTCATTGTTCAGGACAGATGATGAATTCTATTCCTAACTGTCATAGACTTCCTGCATCATCTTAGCAAGCCACTTCACTTCTTTGGGTATATCTGCACTGGAGGGTCTGTTAAGTCAGCCTAACAAGGTCAACTTTAAGATGACTCAAAGTTAAGTTGACTTAGAGTCCACATTGAAAACTCCTGTTGACTGCCTGCATCCCCACTGACAGGTGCTAGGTTGATGCAGGAGTGGTGTGTTGTGGGTAGTTGTCCCTGGTGGCCAGGAACTCCAGGAGGAGGCCTGGAAGCCAGTTAGGTCAATTTAAGGGCTTTCCCCTTGGCTTAAGTTGACTTAATAAGGTCAATTTAAGCATTAAATTGACCTTAAGAGGTGATGTGATTAAATCAACTTCAGGAATTGTGTAGATCACCTAATAAAAGCCCAGCGTGGCTGCAGAACTCTGTAGGGTGACTTACCTTCCTCAAGTTGACCTAAGGCTCCAGTGTAGGTGTATGCAAATTGCGCCTTAGTTTCACTATGTGTAGAAGAGGAAATTTTCCTACATCACAGTGATATTTGCAATGATACATTCATTAATGTTTGTGAGGTGCTCCCCTACTACCTTGATGAACTCCACTGAAAAGTCTATAAATAAAACATTTGACATACACATTGCATGCTCAGATCAACTTTTTCAAAAGTTCATATAATTTCTAGCCAATTTTTCTAAGTGTGGTAAGGTGGCTGTGCTGTGTGTGCTAAATTCCAGGTTCCAAACCACATCTAGGTTTTAAGCTATTTGTAAGAGGAAGAAAATGTAGCATGGTATTTTCAGCTGGGAAAGAATGTATTTTTATCCACACTATCAGTAACTTAAAAGCAGCTGGATGTAGCTTGCTTAAGCTTTCAGAAAAAAAAAAATATTTAGACTGAGACCGAGCATGCTGCATTGCAGAATAAAAAGGCAAATGTTTTGGAAAGTTCTGACATTGTATAAAAACAGTATATAACAACAGAAACAACACAGCAACTCCTACAATAGCATTTACCACCTATGTGCAAAATAGGCACGGGAGAAAAATAATTATGTGTAAGAATGTGAGCGAGGTACAATATATTTCAATATCAGTTAATACCTTAAGCAGACTTGATGTCTGTTAGATAATACAATGGTGTGTTTCATGAACCTTCTGATGTCATTTCCAGTTATCTAAGATTGAATAATATTTAAAATTAATGTGTTTTGCTAGCCATTTCAAAATTATTAGTAGCTTCTAAAGACAGAATTGCTTAAATATTTATTAGTGGTTGTTTCATAATATCCTTGCATTTATTTTTGCTTATACTAATTTAAATTAATTTTTAAGTAAACAACAAGAAACCCAAGAACAGTCAGAAAGCTTTCATAGAGCACCTAACAAAATCAAGCTTTTGTCATGGAGATAGATATTGTTCTACCATTTAATTACTAGACACCAAATTTTAAGCTTCTAAAAGTAACAGATGTCCCCGAACCAGAATTGTAGCCTGATAAGGAAGGCCCCAATCCCAAAAAAGAACTTCACATAGAGTGATGCTCCAACACAGAGGTCTACTGGGGCTCCAGGTGGGTAAAGAGGCTGCCTTAACTTTCAGGATCAGCGGCTAACTTAGCAGGTATGTGGCATGCAGCTGAAGGACAACTGGAATACTGCCTGCATAATGTGGTTTTGGTTTTGTGTCAGACAAGGTGAAGTGGTCAACTGGAGTACAGATATCATAATTAGGTTTCAGTATTCGAGTCCCCTAGATGATACAATAGTTCTTGTCTATATGCTAGGACTTTGAGTGATGCGACAAAAATATAAAGATAAAAAGGGGGAACACTCATTAAGTCCTATGAATGAGCTCATTTCATTAGCAAATTTATTTATCAAATGAGCTTTCAAGGGAGAAAAATTCTACTTCGTTAGACACTTGAAGATGGAAAACTTACAGAATGGGAGGAAAATAAAAGCAGGGAAGTGTAAGTCAGAGGACCAGATCATACTGTTACAGCAAATCAAAACAGTTGTTTAGATTCAACCAGTGGAGAACATCATACAGAAGGTTGTGCGGTCAAATCACCTGTTGTAATAGGAAAAAAATCCTAAGAGCTCTATTAAACCCTAGACTGATGGTCGCAAATCTGCATATGAATTCCAATTTTGTATCTGCTCTTTAAAGCTTTGATTTGTAATTCATTTGTTTAAGGGCAGTTATTAACAAATCATCAATGGCGTGAGCACAGAAGGTGAAGTGTTCCCCTATTGATTTTTGAATCCTGTTATTACTAATGTCAAATTTGTGTCCATTTATTCTTTTGTGCTAAGACTGTTCTGTCTGTCCAATGTACCAATTGGACATATACATATACATTGGACAGACAGGACAGTCTCTGCACAAAATAATAAAAGGGCACAAATCTGATATCAAAAATAATAACATTCAAAAACCAACAGAGGAACTGCTCATTTCATTGGATGATTTGTTAATAGCCATACTTAAACAAAACAAAGCGGAACTGGAATTCATATGCAAGTTTGATACCTTTACCTTAGGGTCAAATAGAGCTCTCAGGTTTTTTTCTTATTATAACAGGTGATTTGACCTCACCTTCCGTTATATGCCATTCTCCACTGTTTTGAATCTAAACAACTGCTTTGATATGCTGCAACATTCTGACCTGCTCCTACGACTTACACTCAGGGCCATCCATAGTGGGGGTGTAAGGGATGATCTCTCCAACTCCACAGCTCTGTGGGATCTGCCACAGCCGCTCTGTCCTCTGCTCCTGCCCTGCTGCCTTCAGCATGAAGCCAAAGACAGCGAGGTGGGGCAGGGGTGGGCGTCTGGAACCCAGCTTCTGTTCTGGCCTGGCCTGCCTCACCCCCCAGGGCAAGGAATCGCCAGTCCGGGGGTGGGACACGCTGTCCCAGAGGCTGGGTTCCATGTTCCTGCCTCTCCCCTGGGATGGCTGTTCTGCCCTGGGAGTGGGGAGAGCCGGCCCAGAGACAGGGCAGGAGAGCAGAACCATCTGCTCCTTCCCAGGGCCAGCCCCTCAGCAACAGCCCTGCTTACACGTCCCTGTTTTTAGTTTCCTCCCATTCTGTAAGTTCCCTAAGTTCAAGCATCTGACAAAGTGGGGTTTTCTCCCATGAAAGCTCATGCAATAAATCAATTTGTTAGTCTTTAACAATGGCACAGGGCTCCTTGTTTGTTTTGTTAGATTAGACTAACACAGCTACTTCTTTAGAACTCATTTCATTAGTACATCACTTGTAATATCACTAAAGACCAGCAGGCTGTGCATATGTTCTACTATTCTTCATTAAAAAAATTGATAACCTTTATCATAAATCATTCTTTTCCCCAATAGAACCAAAAGACAATTTTATAACAAAACACTGTCAACTATTCTTTGTTTTGTTCAGCCATAAGAAGGGAACATAGGCTGAGAATCTTGCCCCATCCCTAAATTGCTGTGATACATACAGAATAATTTTTTTAAACACACACACATTGTCTCTGTCATATTTAAACCTTTTACTTACAGATAAACTACATGCACAAATCAAGGAATTTGTTCTATTTATGTTGTTCCAAAAAATAAGATAATGGGCAGTTATACTTTATTTCACCAAAGGCCAGTGAAAAAGTTGTGGAAGGAGGAGGCAATGGAGAAGACTTAAGTTTGATTTATAACAGTGCATGATAGGGGTCTGGAGAACGAAACGTATTGGTTGATGTTATTTCCTATTCTGCTACCTGTGTTGCTTTTCTAAAATGAAGTAAAATTTCTCTTATCTATCTCCCATAGTCTTTATTACTGTAGTAAGAAGGGCTGACTGGCCATTCAACAAAAATGAAAATATTAAACATATAACCTGTCTTTCAGTGGAGTTAATTTAGCATGAGGTGTCCTTGTGCCAGGTTGCGCTCCAGAGCCATTCTGGAGTGCTGCTGTGACCTACCCAATTCCCATTACTGAATCCCAATTCACCAGGTCACCACTCACTCCTGAGTCAGTCCACTCCAACTTCTCATGTGTAATCAGTCCCAAGCAGCGGGTATACACCCTCTGGCTATACGAGAGATGGTCC
The DNA here is from genome assembly GCA_007922195.1 of Podocnemis expansa. NCBI lineage: Eukaryota > Metazoa > Chordata > Testudines > Podocnemididae > Podocnemis > Podocnemis expansa. Next base: position 63,390,548 of record ML681972.1, on the reverse strand, counting down.
CCAAATGAGCACCCCCTAGCCCCAATTACCATACTGGGAGCCACTGTCTACAGAGATTGGGGCCCACTCCCAATCATCCTGGTCACAAGTCCATTCATTTTTTGTTCAAAGTGCTATTGTAAGAGAGAAAAATAGCCAGCGACGGTGGAGTCATAATATGAGTCAGGCGTGACCACAGGGAAATTAAAGGTAAAACACACATATTAACCTAGTACACAGGTGGCCAAACTTATGGCATGCAAGAGCCACACAAGTTGATTATTAAACCTTCAAGAGCTGCACTGACACATATAGCCATATACGTGTACCTACTAAATTGATTTGCTGATGCTCTTCTGCGAGCCCCACTTTTTCATTCAAGAGCCTCATGCAGCTCCTGAGCCACAGTCTGGCCACGCCTGACCTAGCAGCTCTATGTAAACTGACCTCATAGTCCAGGTTTATGTTCAAGGTGTGTGGCTGTCAGATGTTTGTACAGCCGGTTTCTGCCTGAGGCCAGGCAAGGCCCAGCTCTTGCCTGAAGTTGTTTCAAGATGGAGTTAAGTTCCAACAGAGAAGCTGTGTTAGTCTAGTTCAGCAAAGCAAACAAGGCATCCTGAGGCATTTAAGGACTAATAAATTTGTTTATTGCATGACCTTTCACGGGAGAAAATCCCACTTTTTCAGCTACTTAGAAGATGGGGGAGCTCATAGGATGGGAAGAAAGAGAGACACTTGAAGGGACTGGGGTCTGTTTTTCCTGGAAACTTCCATCTTTTTGTTTCCACCCCCCAACCACTCCCTTTCTGAGTTGCCATGGAATGCTCTTTACTTCTACCTGCGCCAGGGAGGGCATTTGCATTCCCTTTCTCATGTAATCCTCCAGCCTTTGAGCTAGAAATAGTCATGAGGGGCTGTGCTATATAACATGCCTCACCTCTGTACTCATACATGTTGCTGTAGGAACCATGATACCATATTAATCTGGCCTAATAGGTATGATAACCCATAAAGAAATCTTCCATGGGGTAATTGGCATCAAATCATAAAAATCACAGTGCACAAGTGAACAGTAAAAATCATATAAAGCATAACCTAGGATGCACAGGTCTGCATCCTGTCATAGTCCTTCTTTAGGAAGAGACACAACAGCCAACTAAGGGGATTCTTTTATCCCTGCAGTTCCAAAAGCTACATTCTATAAAACAGGGAATAAGGCCAACCAGGGAATTACAAACCAGTCAGCTGAACTTCAATACCTGGAAACATAATGGAACAAATAAATTTTCCAATATCTAGAAGGTAATAGGGATAAGAACAAGCTTTATGAATTTGTCATGAACTAATTGTATCAAACCAACCTGATGGCTTTCTCTGTTAGGGTAACAAGTCTTGTGGATGGGGTAACATGGCAGCTGTGGCATAGCGTGCCTTTATGAAAGTTATTCATGCTGTCTTACATCATCGCCTCATAAACAAAGGAGGAAATATAACCTATATGGCGCTACCATAAAAATGGGTGCATAGGTGGTTAGAAAACTGTTCCTAGAGAATAGTGGTCCATAATCAATTTGGAAGGCCCTATTACTTGGGGCCCCAGAGTGATCAGTGCGGACTGATATCTTCATCAATGACTTACATAATAGCATAGAGAGCATACTGTTAAAGTCTGCAGATGCTACCAAGCTAAGAGCCATTTCAAGTGCTTTGGAGGATAGGATTAATATGCAAAATGATCAAAACAAACTGGAGAAATGGGCTGAAGTAAATAGGATGCAATTTAATGAAGACAAATACAGAGTACTCCACTTAGCAAGGAAGAAGCAGTTGCACACATATAAAATAAGAAATGACTCTCTAGGGCAGTGTTTCCCAACCACTGTGCCATCAGGCCTGAGCAGGTGTGCCACAAAATTTTTTGAAAAACTACTCAAAGAGCTCTAGATTGGCTCATTAATATTCATGAGTTCATTTGGAAAGTATGGTGGTGTGCCTCAAATTAATTAAAGGTAGCAAGGTGTGCCATGGCAGAGAAAATGTTGGGAACCACTGCTCTAGGGCAGAGTACTAGCTAAGTAGTTCTGGGGGATCATAGTGGATCACAAACTAAATATGACTGAACAGTGGAAAAACTGGTGAACAGTGAACTGGTGGAAAAAAAAAACCAAATATCATTCTGTTCTGCATTAGCAGAATTGTTCTAAGCAGGCCATGTTTAGAAATTCTACTTCTCTACGCCACACTAACTATACCTAAACTGAAGTATCATGCCCAGTACTGGGTGCCAACTTTCAGGAAAAATCTGGACAGATTGGAGAAACTCCTAAGAAAAACAGCAAAATTAAATAAAGGTCTACAAATCATGATCTATGAGGGAAGGATGAAAAAACTGAGTGTGTTTCGTGTTTATTGTTTTAGGTGTTTACAAGGAAGAGGAAGAAAAATTGTTCTCCATAACCTCTGATGACAGGACAAGGAACAGTGGGTTTAAATTGTGCCTAAGGTAGTTTAAGTTAGACAACAGGGAAAACTTCCAAACAATCAGGGTAGTTAAGCACTAAAATAAATTACCTAGAGAGGCTGTGGAATCTATGCCAGTGTAGGTTTTTAAGAGCAGGTTAGAAATGCTTGATCCTGCCATAAGTGCAGGGGATTGGACTAGGTGGCTGTCTACACTAGAGGTCTCAGTTAACCCAGCTTAATAAAGTCTACTTTAAGCCAGTTTAGAGGGTCTGCACTCAAAATGCCAGGAGACTGCCCACGTCCACACCAGCAGCTTCTAGGTTACCCTAAGAGTGGTGCATTGTGGGTAACTGGCACCACAGCAGTGCCCCACAGAAGTGCCCCTCTCTCTGGGCTGCTTCTTTACTACAGGAAGTAAGTGACCACACCACCCTCCATACTGTGTGTGGCAACAGGGAGCCAGAGGAGGTCAGGGAGCTTGATGCGCCCCGGCAATGTGCCAGCACAGCACGCCACACCCATTGGCCAGACTCCTCCGACTCTGGACCAGGAACCACAGGAGGACTGTCAGAGCAGGGGCAGGCTGCAGCAGGCTGACCCCCTCACTCTCCCTGGCAACTGGCACTGACAGGGTGCCCTCTGTGCACCCGCACACCTGGGCACAGGAAGCCGGCAGTGACTCGTGGCACCAGATTATTCTCACCACCTGGGACGATGACCACTGGCTGCCGAACCTGCACTTGAGAATGAGCACCTGCCTCCAGCTGCTGTTACCACCCCCACATACCCCTTCCCACCCATCTCCCCCCATCCCCAACACAATAAAAGGATGCACTGCACACAGAACGATGGTGGGGATGTGTTTTATTTACAGGGCAGAACTGGCGGGTAGCTGAGGGGTGAGAGCAGGGGTTGGAAGGTTGGGGGGCAATGAGGGAATGGAGGTTGCCTAGCAGCCTCAGGCTGTCGTGCCCAGGCCTGCACCCGCCACCCTGAGTCCTGGGCTGCCAGCAGGGAGGGCTCCTGAGGGGGCCTCAGGCAGGATGATCCTTGGCCTGCCAAAACCCCTGGCCCCATGGCACAGGTCTGGTACGCCAGGGCGTGGGTCTGTCACCGCACAAGGTCAATCAGATTGTCCATCTGGGCCTGCTTGACTCTGCAGTGGGTTTGCTCCTCCTCCCTCTCCTGCTCCTGCCAGGTTCGGAGATCCACCTCAGTATGCCCTGCGAGCTGGAGGTGGTCTTCCAGGATCTCCTCCTTGGAAAAGTGCCCCCTCCTCCCCGGCTCAGGGCTAGGCATACCCTGGGAGTGGCTGGTGTCATGAGCGCAGGGGCTGCAGGAGAGAAGCAAAGAACAAAAGTTCCCCCCATTAGCTAGTGCGTAGTGCAGGCTGACAGCAGCTACTGTCCCATGCCCATCACCCTGCTTCTCACTGCACCTGCCCTCTGGGACTGGGACCCCTTAGTATATGCCACAGTCCTTTGCTGCACAGGGAGTGTGCATTGCTCAGAGTAGTGAGCTATGTTCCCTCTAAGGTGTGTGTGTGTGCGCGCGTACACACATAGGTCATGAAACCCATGCACACAACAAAATAAAGTGCACACAAAAAGAATTCAACGAAGGCGGTTTCAAGTAGCATGTTTCAAGTAAGGTTTTTCTAATTTATAAAATCATTTCTATCACCATATCAAAATAAAATTTAGATATTATTTGTAGCATACACACTTGCTTTGTTGTGCTCACAAGTTTGACCACACACAGTGGAGTGCACACAAATTTAGACAGTGGTTCCAAAAATTTGCACGAAAGAAATTCTTTGCGCACTCAGCCTATGAAAAAATTAGAGGGAACATTGGTAGTGAACCCCAGGCAGCCCTGCCCTGGGGATCTAGCCTGAGGCCACGTGCCAATGTGGGAGCATGCTGTCTGGCTTTGGCTGTCACACTGACAGTGCCCCCATCCCATCTCTAGACAGGCCATGGCCCTGCTTGGCTCTGGGTCCCCCTGCACCTCATGGCCTTCTGCCCCTATGCCCCCATATGAGTGCCTCTGTGGGCCTCCCCAGGACAATGTCAGTCCCTGGGCCCTGTCCCCCACAGTCCCTGTCCCACATGCGTGCCCAACCATGCCCGCAGGGAGGGAACACTCAGCGGCACATGCAGCAGGAATCTTGCACAATGTTCCCTCATCTGGGGTGAGGGGGAGCCTCCTCCTGATTTGCATTGCCCAGGGCCAGTATGGTGCCCTGTGCTGGGGTACTGGTGTCTCCCTGGCTCAACAACATGTCCTTGGCCACCAAGCCCTTCTCCTGGTCATCATCCTGGGAGGGGAACTTGGCAGCATCAATGGTACCAGTTTGCTGGCCATCATCGGCCTCCTGGCCCCAGCAGGCACGCAGCTGGGTGTAATAGGGGCATGTGGTGTTGGTTACCCCCAAGTCCTGCATGTCTTCCCAGGCCCTGGGGTGGGTCTGGTGAAGGACTTTGACCTTCACCGCACCTGCTAAGTGGTGCAGGTATGGCCCCCCTCAGCCAGGGCCTCCAACACGGCCCTATACACATCCCAGTTCCTTTGGATCCCCTTGAGCTGCGAGTGTATGGACTCATCCTCCCACACAGCTAGGAAATCTAAGATCTCCGGGTGGGTCCAGGATGAGGCTGGCCTCCTGGCCTGCCTGGCTCTGCCCTCTGACATGGCTGCCACACAGCCCAAGTCCTAGCTAGCTCTGGCTGTGGAGCAGGGTGAGCTGGGCTTTATCCTGCCCTGGGATTGGGCAGGGCAGGAACTTCCTGGTTGCCAGGACGGTTTTCAGGTGGCCAGGAGCCCAATTAAGTTGACTTAAGCTTAACGCCAGGCTACATTGGCTTAAGTTGACTTAATAAAGTCAATTTAAAAATTAAATTGACTTAACAAGTGGGAGTTAAGTCGATGTAAGTTAAGTGCTTAAGTCAACTTAGTAAATTCCAAATGAAGCCTGGATTTGCTTAAATCAACTTAAGGGGCTTTAAGTTGACTTAAGCCCTTAGTGTAGAGATAGCTGATGACCACACAAGGTCCCCTCCAGTCCTATCATTTTATTATTCTTTACCAGAATGCAGGGCATTTTCCAAAATAGCCATTCACAGAAGCTTCCTGGTTCTAAAATACCAAGCTTAAAAATAATAATCCAGAAGTAAATTTGCCTGTTTTAAGAACAGGTTGTTCACTGTGTTACTACAAAGCGACCAAGTTAGTTTTTCCAAAACAAATTTGAAAAAAAAAAATAGAATAGTCTGAGTTAAGAATTTTCTCTTGGTTCAGTATTTAATGAGAAGTAAATATAAGAGCTTAGGTTCTTTTGCATATGCATATGTCATGTCTCCTATAACTGGAGTTACATGCATACACCAAGATGCAAAAATCCACTGAACACATGTATAGCACTTTAAATTTTAAAATCTTGATCAGATAATAACTTAACTAGTGAGTAAGCTCTGGCCTGAGACTCAGAAGACCTAGATTCTGTTCCTGACTCTGCCACTGGGCTACTGGAAGACCTTAGGCAAGTCATTGCTCTTTGTCTCAGTTTCCCCATCTGTAAAAGGAGCATACCCATTGACTTTCTTTTTAAAGGGCTTTCAGATCTATTATTAGTATTATTCATGTATGTAACATTATTTGTGTGAATCATTCTACTGATGTCTTTCATGGGTAAAGTTACTCACCTGTGTAAGTGTTTTCCAAACTGAGACTTAATTAATCTTCACATCACCATATGAGATAGAGAAATGTTTATATCTTCATTTGACAAAAAAGGGGAAGTGAGATAGAAAGGATAACTTTGGAGAGAGCAGCTACAATAATTGGCCCAAGGTCCCACACAAGGTCTGGGGCGGAGTGAGCATCAGAACTCAGATGATTCCTAAATTCTTGACCAACCCAATGCACATTGTCTTGTCTAGGAGAAAATTTACCCTGTGCAGATGGCTCACAGAAAAGCTCATGTTCACTTAACTCCTCACAATATTGTCAAAGAGGGATATTAGTGTTGTATAAACTGTGTAGTGCCCCACCATAGCGGGGGAATTTCACACAGTAATAGTATATACCCTTCTGGTTAAAGGATAGGCCCATGATAAAAAGAAAGCAAGATTTCTAAATTCAGTAGCTTGGAGGAGAGCAAATTGCAGAGGTTGCTCAGAGTTCAAGGAAATCATGACTGACATTTTAAAATGCATGTTCTTTTGAACGTCCCACATAAAACAGGAAATACCACTCTGGCTCTAGCACTAGAATAAACCACTCTGTTTCCTGTTATTAGGGTTTAGTTTTTCTTATAACTGACACATACCTCCACTGTGATCGGTCACTCTTGAGCCACACAAAAAAATCTTCCTATACAGTACAAGAAGCCTCCTGCTGAACTACTTAACATTTCAAGAGATTAATATTCAGAAAAGTAAATGGGTATGCCAAATATACTATATATGCATCCATACCCATATGTTTACTTATGATATCTGGGCAAAAAATGCTATTTATCTTCCACTTTTGACCAATTTATCTGCACTCTGTTTACTAACTTCTCCAATCAGGATTAATTTCAAAAACCTGTGTAGATTTAAATCAGCTCCATTTCCACACACACACACACACACACACACACACACACACACACACACACAC
>ML681972.1:63371021-63383431 GCA_007922195.1 Podocnemis expansa | reverse complement strand
CACACACACACACACACACACACACACACACACACACACACACACACCAATGTAGATAGCCACTTCAGTAATCTGCCACCACAATATATCTTTCCTCCCAGAAAGATAGGATTTTCCTCCAAGCAATGACCAGAAGCACAAGGCAGTTACCATTCAGTCCTTGGTCGACGACAAATTTACAAGTTCCAAATGTGTAGCCATGTTCAACAAAACAAACAAGGAGTCTTGTGGGACTTTTAAAAACTAACGAATTTATTTATCGCATCAGCATCTGAAGGAGAAAAATCCCTCTTTGTCAGATGCTTGAAGATGGGGTACTTACATAATACAAGGAAAATAAGTGCAGGGAAAAGTAAGACGTAGGATCAAATACAGTTCACTGTCTGGTGAAATCATTGCACCTAGAAATAGAGTTCTGGTAACCTCTCCCATCTGATTGGATGACAGCATTAACTTTAGCTCCGGCTATGTTAAGTCATACCCTGGGTGGCTCAGTTAAGTCAACAAGGTCAAGTTTAGGTCTATGTAAAGTTGACCTTGCTAAGTTGACTTAGCAGTATGTCTACACTAGTAGACTTACCCGGAGCTGGTCTTGGACCTCACCCCCTCCCCACCCTGGGGCATGATCCAGCTCAGATACCCCAATCTGCTTCCTGGGGACTGATCCAGCTCCTGCCACTGCCAGCAAGTGCCATGGAGCTGGATCCAGGCCCAAACCCATTGCCTCAAGTAGCAGGCAGCTGGAAGCCAACTCCTGCTGCAGGCAGCTGGGGTCTGGGAGCCAAATCCAGCTCTGAGCCACCTGCTGCATGCAGCAAGGGACTGGGAGCCTGATTCAGCCCTGAGCCCCTTGCCACAGGTGGTGGGAGCCAGCTCCCAGCCCCCGCCACCCGTGGCAAGGAGCTCGGGGCTGGATTGGGCTACCAGCCCCTTGCCATTGGTGGCAGGAGCCGGTTCCCAGCCCCCACCACCTGCGGCAAGGGCAGTGGCTGAATCCAGATCCTAGCCGCTTGCCGGTGGTGACTGGGGCCAGATTGGGCTCCTGGGGTTTCACTGAGCCCCAGGAGCCTGATCAGGACTGGGGTAAGGTAGGGGGCAGGCCCTGAGCCCAGGCCCCAACCCTTCGTGCTTAAAAGCTTAAGTCAACTTTCAGTGCAAGTTTTATTAAGTCGACTTAAGCAAGAGCTTAAGTCGACTTAATAAATTGTAAAGTTGGGCATACAGTTGCTTAGGTCGATTTAAGGCAGGTTAAGTCGACCTAAGGCTCCAGTGTAGACATACCCTGTTAGCTCATTAGATCTGGAAAGAAGAGAGAGCGAGAGATCCTTGATTTCCAGAAAAGCCATTAAAGATGGAATTTAGAAATGACTAACATTATTAAATATTAATTTACCACTCACTTCAAGGCCAGGACAGCTGACCTTATGGACAAAAGAATAATCTCCTCTCTTTCTCTCTGTCACTCACACACACATGTTGGCATCCATTTAGTACCCCAGGCATAATTCCCTGTATAGTTAGCATTTTAGCATAATGCTATCATTCCAAAAATTATTCCTCTACACTTTTCATACAAATACTATTGATTCCAAACACCACTGAGCAGAGAGCATAGTGCTCAGTGGGCTTCTGTATTGATGTGATTAACAATTACATAACCACTTTCACATATCTATTTACATAGGCTTCAACCCCCACCTTTCCCTTTACAGCCCCAAATCTCCTTGCATTCTGACTGAGAAATTGGAGATATTTTACCTTATTTTGCTGCAATTATTTCAGCATCACTTGGTTGAGTTATTTATCAACTAACAAGGTTGGAATGTTTTCCCTTAATGTAAAAGTAGTCTTTTTATTTAGATGTCATCGTCATATCACATTCTCCATGCCTTTCATTTCCTTCATATATGGGAGGCCTTAAAAGCATGTGAAAAGGTAGGAGATGAGTTTTGAATGTTGCTTCCATATGTACAGTAAATTGACTCTCACAGACACAGGGGTTTTTGGCTGAGACATTAGCTACATTAAATTTACCCTGTGCTGAGAATTCTCTGTTCTATTTTAAGTGACAAAGTGATATGACCTGTCCTTTGCTAGTGGCTGAAAAGTCATAGTTAAAAAATCTATAGGCCAGTGAACAGGGCAGGAGTCCAAAACTATTTTAGGCTACATGGCCCTGTTACAATCAATTGTACTGTGTTTGTCAATCCAAGGACATTGTTGCATCACTATATATTATCCAGACATACACACATCTACAAATACATGAATGCATACATAGTGACAGTAAGAGAGCACAAATCACTAGGCCAAGCTGTGGTTGCATTTGCACAGTGTATTTCAGCCAGTGGAGTTACTCCCAATTTGCAACGTGTGTGGGCTCAATCCTGCTGCAAGCTGTTGTTCATGGTAGACCCAGTTCAGAAAAGTGCTTGAGCATGCAAGCAAGTGGAAATGCTTAAAGTTAAGCATATGGCAGCTTTCAAGACCAAGCCTTCATTTGTAATTTGGCCTCTGTTTAGTTATTGACTGTTCAGCATCAACAACAGGTTTAAATCTGAGCTGGACCCAGGAGATTAATCCCCCAAATCCCCTGTACGTGGGGATACCACAAATGGAACGAATAATTATTTAACCTAGTGCTAAATATGAGCAGAGATCCCTCTTGCATCTTTTTGCTTTCACACATAATCGTACAGTTCTCTTTTGGGGAATTACATCCAGGCATCAGACAATTGGATTTCCTCATCTTCTAAAGGTTTTGCTGGGAATGATGTAAGATAATGAGAACTTTCAAAGCAGGCTAGATCACAAGCAAATAACGATTTGTTATATAAGGATTACCCCCTACATGTACCTCAAAGATGGACTAGTGTCAGCTACTGACATTTCTCAGGACTTCTCTACACATCTAGTTAGTTTGTGGCAGCTACCAGATATGAATACACAGTGCACTAGTTGACTGACTGGGCACTGACTGTGTGGCCCCTATTACCATGGAATAGTGTTCACTGATGTACTCCAGCTAGCTGAATGCTAACTAACTGTGGAAGCAAGCCCTCATTTATCATTGACTTCAGAAGGACTTGAGAATGCAGATCCCTTCAATGGATCAGATCCTCATCATATATTGCTGCATCTCTAGTGTCTTTTTTTAAGTGAAAAAATATACACGGAGAAATCAGCCATGAGACTAATTAGTAGCTACATGTCTCTCTTCACTGGAGTAAATACTGTTTTAAAGCCAACAATTTAATTCTCCCTCTCAAATGGGTGCTAATCATTTAAAGTTGCATTATTTGTTTTATTCCTGAACACACACACGGGTTCTCTATCAAAAAAACCATCTCTCTGTAAAGTACCCATACAAGGGCTATCCATGACTTATAGCCAGCCCACTTAACACTATTTGGAGGGCTTCCGTAGGACTGATGACACGTTCCAAGGGGGTAACTATGTTAGTCTCATTCAGCAAAACAAACAAGGGCTATGTCCACACATACATCATTATTTTGAAATAACCCATTTCGAAATGAGTTATTTCAAAATAAGTTAATTTGAATTAAGGGAAAGCCTGCTTTCGAAATACCCCTTGTTTCGAAATGGTTATTTTGAAACAAGGCCATTCGGACATGTTGTTTTGAACAGTTGTCTCGAAACAATGGTGTTGTTTCGAAACAACGTGTCCGAACGCCATTGTTTTGAAACAACCATTTCGAAACAATGGCTATTTTGATTAGATGCGAGGTTTAACAGTTTCAAAATAACGGCCTTTATTTCGAAACAACGGGCCCCATTGTTTTGAAATAACGGTGCATCGTGTGGACATGCCATTTCTTATTTCAAAACAACCTCTGTTGTTTTGAAATAAGAAGCCTGTGTGGACATACCCAAGGATTCTAGTGGCACTTTGAAGACTAATAGTTTCCAAGCTTCAAGCATCTAAGGAAGTGGGATTTGCTCCCATGAAAGCTCGTGCAATAAATAAATTTATTAGTCTTTTAAGTGCCACCAAACTCTTTGTTTTGGAGGACTGATGTGGAGTACAGGCCTTCTTCCAGGCCATCTGCATTGGTCAGCATCTCACTCTGTGTTGGTCTTATTCAGCTAATTTAGTTTCAAGTTCATCACATGCACTTCGGAATGTAATTTTGTTTGGCCTGTTAAGCCACGTCACTGTACAGACAATTAAATGTTATGTTATCAGTAGACTTCAAGCCCAAAGGGATCAGTATGAATAACTACTTATATGATCAAAGTATGTATCATGGGCTTGTGGGGGGGTGCATTTATTCCACTGGTGAGCAAACACAGTGATAAAACAGAGTTGAAAAACTTAGGCAAATATATAAACACATGCACACTATATATTCTATAAAATATGAAACAGATTCATATATTGTCTTTATATTTTCCAAGTCTTTGGCCAAGTTCTTAGACTGAGGTCCAGCAGTTTGGTGCCATTTTCCCCATAGAAAGCAGCCATAAACTCATCAAATCAAGACCTAAAAGGCCTCTTCTTGGCAGGCCTGGCCCAACCATATAGATGAACTAGACAGTCGCCTAGGATGCCAGGCTTTAAGAGGAGACAAACTAGATAGAAGTGAGTTATTTTCCCTGTTTTAAAAAATATATATATTATGTTATCACTTATAACATCAGGGAGGAGGGTTGCCAAACTCATAGTTCACATACAGAGCCTAAAACCCTTGGGCTGGCCCTGTTTCTTGGGTACATGTATCCTTGAGTGGTACAGAGTTCCTGTAGTGGATCCCGCATTGCATACTCTGACCGCCAGAATAGGGGATGTGGATAGGGACAAAGTATACTATATTGGGTCTGCTGTATGGTCCCTTGGGGACACTGGCAACTGATGAAGGTTAAATGATAATGAAACCATGACCTGGTACAGAGAGCACCAGAATCAGGAAATGCAATGTGCACTGTGCCAAGTAGCCCATGCCTACAGGAAATCTGTCCCTTCATGCCTTAGTTATATAATTTATTTATAAAGCCTTTTTTAAAAAAAATGTTTTTATTGTCTAAAATCCTGACAATCTGATTATTTTTTTAAAAGAAATGAGGAAATATTCCAAGTTTGAGTGAAAATATCAGTTTAGCCTAATTTGTTTGCTAGGTAGTGGGTACACACTTAAAGTTAATAATTTGTCATTTCTTTAAGGAAAGAATTCTTCTCAGGATAATAAATACTACTAAAAATCTGGAATAATGTTGTTCACCAAGAACAAATGGGGGAAAATGTTTGAAATCTGAAAATATTAAAATCAATTCCTTCATTTACTTGGTTTTTTTCTTGATTTTTCCTAAACACAATTTTCTCCAAATTCCTGAAATAGTTTACAGCTCTGGCTGCATGACATCAATATGCAACTGGCAAAAAATAAACCTTCAACACTATTGCATGCCCACATAAGAGACATAAAACAAAAATACTTCCTTAGGTTGCAGTTAAGATTGCTAAGTGCAATTCAAGAGAAGGAGCTGGATGGTACAGCTGATGTCAGATCCATTTACATCACTTAGCCTGAGGTTTCAATAATTCAAGAGGTTTAACTGAGAAGGTTTTGGTTTTAATAGATGTACCCAGTGATTGTTTCAGTCTCTTTCTCCAATTTATATATATACCAGTCTTTACCATCCAGGTCCAGTTCCCAGCCAGTCCTTTTTTGCTAGCTAGAGCTCTCCATAGTCCAATATGACCCTAAGTCAATAACCAGTCCCACTCTCTGATTCCAGGGCTGAGACAGTGCTGGTATCCCAAATCCAACCATGCTCCCTATCAATCACACTTAATCAGCTGCTGTTTCTGTCTCTTGTGTCTCACCACACCTCTATTCCACTTTTCTTCCTCCTCTAATGTCTGTGGAAGGGAAAACCTGCTTCACTGGAACTTATATGGTCCTCTGAAGCATTGCTCTCCTTAAACTTGAATAGAATTACTTAGTGCCAAAAGCACTTGTACATCATACCTCAGAGTCTCCCCTTTTCTTGGTTCCTTTTGACATTCATTTCCCACGTCCAACCCTTTCCTAATGATACAACATTTCCTGGACATTTCTAGGATACAGCTGAGTGAGATCTTAAAACATTAATTGAGTAGTAATGAAATATCTCCAAGAAAATAAAACTAATTTCTAAGCAAGTGGAGGAGAGCAAGTCTGTTCCAATAAAGATGATTAATATTAGTTCTCATAATCAAAATTCTAATAATATTTATAAATGTCTGATTTTTAGCATTTATACTATATTCCACTTAAAAGACAGATGAATCCAAAACTTGTTGAGAACATCTTTACACACTGCTTAATGGGCATGTATCTCCCCACACACCACACTGTTTGGGGGTATATTTTAAGTGGTAGTTTCTGTGATGGGAATGCATTTAATAAAGAGGATTATTTCCCAAAACTCAGTGACTTTACAAAGAGGAATATGCTCAAATGTGCAAATCAAACTGTAGAGCACATAGCCCAAATGGGAGTTCAAAAATGTATCCCTATGCTGAGAAACCAATTGCTGAAAATAGATACATAATACACTTTAAAAATGTAAGTATTGATTTTGATTGACTAGTTAATTAAAACTATGCCAACTGTGGGTAAGAAACTGTGTCACCTTAGGTTATGAAATTTTATAGAAAAATATTTTCCTGCCTTAGAATATACTGTGAAATTTTCAACCAAATATCATACCCAGCACAAAAGATAGAAACAAGGAAGTTAAAATAAAGCTTAGAATGCAACTCCCAATGCATAAATAACTCTTGAATTATATAATATGAATTTATATTAATGATATTTGAGTGTAAAGACTGAGCCGGCATTTCCCTTGAAATCAACAGACAAGCAAATTTATCTGTAACACGTGGCCCTTTCTACTGTAGGGAATCCACAAAACATATCTATATAAATAAAAGCATATACAGTGCATGGTCACACATTATGTAAGCCATAAAGTGACATATATAGTCATAAAAATATAAGTAACTATGCTCTGCGACCACCTACTAAGTGTCCTTGGGCAAATCACTGTCCTTCTGTGTCTACGCTTCCCATCTGTAAAATGGGGATGATGACACAGACCTCCTTTGTAAAGACTTTTGTGCTCTGCTGATTAAAAGCACTATATAAAGACTATTATCATGACTATGAATTCAAAGAAAACTTGTACTTCATGAATTCACTAGTGTCAAAAATATTTAAGCAGAAAATTGTCCTTTACTGACTTCCATACTCCATAAGAAAAGTTGATACTCTATGAGACAATTACAGAACAATTTGTTTATCACCAACACACATTAAAAGGTCCACTCCAGAAGATGCAGGAAAACAGCATCTCAATCTTGTCCATATAGAAGCAGGAAATGTTTATGGTGTTGAGCTGTCCATTGATTGAGTGCCTTGAAAATTATTTAAAATTCACCTTTTTGCGTAATACATATAGCTGTCTCAGTTGAAAACTGTCATGCAGTCCAAATAAGTAGAAGTAGAAATAAAGTTCTTATATGTAGTTATCTTGAAGAAACAAGATGTGGTGGAAGAGAGGATTGTATCCTGTTAGCATTATGATTGTGTTAAAAGAGTTCTTGCCATCACTAGGTTACTTCATTTTTAAAATGATCCCAAGAGTTTAGTATCTACAATATGTAGATTTCTCTATGACTTTCAGGCGTTTGTGTGCTCAGGTCACCTTTTATGAAAAAAGATCAGCCATTCTTGAATGTAAATTTCCTCTCTGCTTAATATAACATTTGCCTCATTTGTGTACCCAGAAGAGGCACTTCTTTTTTAATTTTTCACTTCCATTTTTGTTGGCATGAAATGAATTTGGAGAGAAGAAATAATACTTTGGCAAATGGGTTGTTTTCCTTTTAAAAGGGAAGATATAAACATTTGCAAAAAACAAAACCCGAAACTCTAGTAGCTTAAAGCATCTCTAATGAAAGAGGGAAAGGAAGGAATCTTATCATATACTGCAGGTCCCACTGTCCTCAGATAGCATTTTCATTTAAAGAAGTTGGTGGATTCATCTATGCCTCCTTGCCATTCCCTTCAGACACAGCCATAGCAGTCTGTTGCTGATAGATATCATAGACCAACATGGTGTTTGTGTTCTTCCATTCTCTATACTTCCTTGCAGTCAGCTCAGGATCCTCTAACAACTGGTTAATTATGGCCAAGTCATGTTCTTTACACTAGTTGGAAAACAAGATTAACAAAATATGTATTTTTCCATACAAACTGTAAACCTTATTATCTGTAATAAAAACTGTATGAGCATTATAGTCCCCTTTCCTCATAAAGCTAGCAAATTATCCATTTTGGCAATGTGATTCCCTTTGTGATTATGGAATTTTAAAACACAGCCCATGGCAAAAGTTTGTTCCAGTTAAAGTTATGATTCTGTTTATGTCTGGATATTTAAAATATACCAGACTTTTCATAAAACAAACAAGGAGAAATTTATGCATTGAATGAGCTTTTGTAGGAGAAAATCCCACTTTGTCAGATGTCTTCCTCTATATGGTGTTCCCCAGTGTTCAAATCTTAAATGCTTGGATTTGCTGTTACAGTGACCTGATCCCATGACTTTCACTTCCCTGCAATTATTTACACCCATTCTGTAAGTTCCCCCATCTTCAAAGCATCTGGTGAAGTGGGATTTTCTCCCACAAAAGCTCATGTGATAAATAAACTTGTTAGTCTTTCAGTGCCACAGGACTTCTTGTTTGTTTTACTGAACTAGACTAACAAAACTGCTCCTTTGGAACCAGACTTTACATAAGATCTTTGCACAAAAGCTAAAGCGAAAAGTTACATGAAGTATTGGTCACTTTTCACATAATTTCACAACAGGGAAATGTTCCTGCTTTGTGGACTTTTCTTCCATATCTCTGGAGAAAAGACTAATTGTCCCCATTCACTTAGCATGTGAAATATTCTGCACACAGCTTCTCTCTCTTCCTTAGCATCTCAAATATGTTTTACTAATAATATACTATGACAGCAGCAGTGATTCATTGCTACACATGTGCAGTAACAAGTTCAACGTAATAATCACAGTCAACATTGGTGTTTTCATAAATCACTCTGCTTTAAGATGACACTTTATTCAAAGCACAGCAAATATAGATCAGATGTAAGACTTTCCTGAATAACATATTCCACTAGATTATGCAGGTTTAATTATGACTTGCTTCATATAATATTAAAAAGAAATGATTTTGAAAACATACTTTTCTACTGATGCAAGTCTGGCATTTTCCTTACTTCAAAAAATGTGCCTTCCATACTAAATAATTCTGTTTGTCTCTGTGTGAAATTCTTTAATGCCATATTTGTCTTGCTGACACTCAAAGTTATGGGTTTGAATGGAACTAAACTCACCGTATCTTCTGCATTAAGAAAAGCATCCAAAAAATGATGTTACCATACTCAATTAGTGCTAGATCAGGCCCCACCTCCCAAAGTCTAAAGTTATAAAGAGTTCTAACCACCATCAGGTCTATAATTTACTTATTTATTTACAAATTGGTATGCAAATCCCCATAACAAATAAATGAAAACTCTAATAGCTCTAAAATCCCCAATTCACCATTATTCTCATGGGAAAATTTAACACCAGTACATAAGATACCAATCCACTTAGCACTAAGCAATTCTGTTCTTTCTTTTACTGGTGATACACATTACGTTAGAAAAGCCATGTAACGTTTTTCTCTGTTTCTGTTTCCTCATCTGTAAAATGGGAATACTATTTATCTACCTTACAAGTGTGTGGTAGGAATTATGGCTATGTCTACACGCAAGGTTTTATTTCAAAATAAGTCATTCCGAAATGACTCATTTTGAAATAAAACCTTTATTTCAAAATGCCTTATTTCGAACTAAAATAAACTTAGTTCGAAATAACCAAAAACCTGAAAGCGAAATAGCAGGTCCTATGTGTTGACCTGCTATTTCGTTTCAGGAGAGGGGCACCCTGGGAGGTATGGCAACATGGCCCCTTGCGGGCCATGTTGCCAACAACCAGGACGGAGGGGGTGAGAGGGCATGCCAGGAGCCTGGGGGTGCCCCAAGCTGCTTGCCGTGTGCGCACCCCTGCACCTCCCTTCAGCACCGTGGCCAGGGTGCTGAGGGCTCCCTGGCCAGGGTGCTATGCACCCTGGGAGGAAGGTCACCTATTATATCGATCTGCCAGGCACAGATTCAAAATAACCAGTCATTTCGATATGATACTAGGTTTTATTATATCGAAATGACATTCCTTATTTTGAAATAAGGAAGCTCCTTATTTCCCGATAAGAAAAACATTGTGTGGACATGGCAAGTTTTATTGCAGCTGTTGTTTCAAAATAAAACTCTAGTGTGGACACACCCTACTTTATTAACTTGTACCACACTTTGAGATCTTCAGACAGAAGATGCTATAGAAGAATGTTCCGGGGATAGCCATGTTAGTTAGTCTAGTTCAGCAAAACAAACAAGGAGTCCCGTGGCACCTTTAAAGACTAACCAATTTATGTATCGCATGAGCTTTTGCAGATATAATGCCACATCATCTGATGCATGCAATGGAAGCTATAGCATGTCAGATGAATAATAAATACAGAAAAGTGTAAGTCACAAGTCATTCGATATATAAATTTGTTAGTCTTTTAAAGTGCCACAGGACTCCTTGTATTTTTTAACAGAAGAATGGCTTATCATCAGTCTCAGAACAGCTGAATCAGCAACAATGCCATGAGAAATCTCTTCATAAATTTTTGCAGAGTAGACATGACTTAAAGCTAAGTAAAAACATTTGGGGTAACATCCTCAGTTCTTACATTTAGTGGCCAAAAAAACCATGAGAATGTGTTTTAATGTTCATTTGTAGCTCTTGATTTACAATTTAATTTTACATTAGTAAATTTTTCTCTCTCTTCCAATAGCACACACAGAACTACAAATTCCAAAAGCCACAAATGAGGCTCTGAGTGAGCCCTATCCATCAGTGTATTGCAGTCTATCGGGCAGACTGGTCAAGAAATGTTCTCAACCCTCTCATCCTCTATCCATGTTAAGTTTCCAACAAGCAAGCAGGATGCCTGTGTTATTAAAATTACTTTATTTATAAGAGGCCCTTAAAATAGCTTTGCCACATCCTGTGCATTCTGCAGTAACTGCGTAAGAAAAACTTTCTTGGCTAAGGGTCATTTGTTTGTCCTTTACCATCAATGTATTTCTTCTGCTCTTCCTCCTTTGAGGCTCCCCCTGTATAGTGCAGTCATCAAATACCTGCTGCACATATGAATTTTGCAACTGACTAAAATATGATTTCTTGTTAAATTCCTGACATCTTTTCCAATTAAGATGGAACCGTATCAAGAACACCTCTTTCTGAACTATTGCATCCACTTCCAGTTTCAAATAGAGCCACAAAACAAAGTCAGGAGAGTGTGAAAAATAATTACAGACGTAACTGAGTAGCATGTACTTTGAGTTTTGTATAGTGGCTAGGATTGTTTCTTTTTTAATTCAAACTGTTTTTTTTTTCTTTTTAAGCTTGAACTTGACCCCCTTCTGAAGCCTCACCTTTAATGTACTATTCAGCATTCGGATTTTGTGGAGTTTCTCATTCATACAGGGGTTTTTGCTTCGCTTGATGAAAGACTTTCTGAGCTCTTTTTTTGTTGAAGGTCGACGGTCCCCAATGGGAGACAAACTTGCTTGCTCTAATGACTTGTAAAGTTTCTCCATTTCATCTTCAGACCATTTTCCCTGCTCTATAAAGAAGAGAATTAAAGATAAGAATGTGAATATGACAGCAAGTTACAGTGATGCTGGATTCAATTAATAGAAAGAATTGTCACAAAGTGAAAATCCTTTATTTTCACAATAAAGAGGGGACGATTTTTCAGTAATGTATATATGACAAAAAAATGTTAATACTTCCAGCTTCCACCTCAAGAGTGACACAAGTATATTTCCTCATGTGAATGGCTATTTTATATGCTGTCTGTTGTTGTTATGAAATGCTGAACAAGTGTTATTAATATTCACTTTGAGCAAAAAGAAGCTTCTATGGTATCTACAGTCGTATAGCTTTTCCCTTCCCTCCAAACACTATTCATCACCTTGAACATTTATTCCACTGGTCACTTTCTGTTCCTAGAAAAGCACAGAGCAAATTCTGCTTAGTACAGCAATATACCTTGAACTAACATTCTGTAGTTTTTAAACACATAACCAAAAATATTTTACTAAGGGACTAAAAAACAGGGCCATTTCAGGAGTCACAAAAGAAGTTTCCAAGATGCTGGGACAAGGTATGACCAACTTAGATATTTCCAAAGGGCTAGCCATGTTAGTCTAGTCCAGCAAAAAAAAAAAAAAAAAAAAAAAAAA
>ML681972.1:63289799-63370621 GCA_007922195.1 Podocnemis expansa | reverse complement strand
TTACTGTATGACCTGATCCTGTGTTTTACACCCCCTTGCATTTATTTTCACTCCATTCTGTAAGTTCACCCATCTTTGAAGCATCTGACGAAGTGGGATTTTCTACCACGAAAGCTCATACGAAAAATAAATGTGTTAGTCTTAAAGTGCCATACGACTCCTTTTTTATCAACTTAGATATATTGTCATATTAACATAGTTGCCAATTTTCAGAGACTGACTCTGGCACAGAATTCCTTGTGGAACTTTCATGGAGAATCCTTGTTGTTATTGTCGTTGTTATTGTTATCATTATTATTAGACCACCTTTATATTTACTTTGCTCCAGAGGTGTCCAACCTTTGTGGGTGAGGGGGCCACATTGCAATTCTTTTCTCAGTTGAGGGGCCAGTGAGAACATCTTTAATAGATAAGACATACAAAATGATCTTATTAATAAACTTTATGAAAATAATGATTAGTGTGATATTTGGCATTGCTTTTGCTTGCACTGTGTACAGAGGACAAGGGCCGGCAGGGGAGCTTGCGTGAGGTGGCAAGGCAGAGTGTGGGGAGAAATTGACAAGGGCCCCAGCAAGCCCCAGCTCCCAGACTCTTGCAGCAGCACTTGGCGGACCGGAGTCCGGCCCCCAAGCCACAGGTTGGACAAGCCTGCTTTGCTTCATCTTGTCTGTCTGTGTCTTCCCTGTGCTTTCTCACCTTTCTCCAACAGATGGAACAACAGTTATAGGTTAGGTTTCAGGTGAGTGGTGTTCATAGGTTTTGATTTGATCTACTTTTAGTCTTGATTAAAAAATAATATAAAAACAAGTTTTTTAGAAAATGACCTGAAAACCAATGCACTAAAATGGAGAAAACAAGTATAGAAGTAATTCAGAGTGGTCAGTCTTCTACAAGGCATTTTTAGCACTGTGAATACATTTGTTTATAGACTCATAGACTTTAAGGTTAGAAGGGAACAGTATGATCACCTACTCTGACCTCCTGCACAATGCAGGCCTCAAAACCTCACCCACTTGCTCCAGCAAGAAGCCTCTAACTTATTTCCAAAGGGGCTGCTGTGTCAGTCTAGTTCAGTAAAACAAGCAAGGAATCCTGTGACACTTAAAGACTAACAAATTTATTCACTGCATGAGCTCTCGTGGCAGAAAATCCTACTTTGACGACAAAATGGGATTTTCTCCCACAAAAGCTTATGCAATAAATAAATTTGTTAGTCTTTAAGTGCCTCTAACCTGTGACTGAGTTATTTACGTCCTCAAATCAAAAGGTCAGCTGGCCAATGTAGCATGTACAGACACACACTCTTTGATATAAGCTTTCACATTATGACTGATCTAAATTCTTCAAGGAAATGATTAATTAATGCTGCCCAATTAATGCTGCCCACATCTATCGTCTAGGACAGTGGTTACCAACCTGAGGTCCAGGGACCCCTGGGGGTCTACAGACATATTGCAGGGGTCCGCGGAGCCTCTCCCTACCGGGGCTGGAATCCAGCTGCAGCCCTGATGCTCCCCACCGGGGCTGCCTCTCCCTACTCCTGGTCAGATCTTGGCAGGGAGATGGGGCCGCAGCGGCTCCTCAGCAGGGGCAAGGGCAGGCGGCCACAGTCACCATGGCTCAACTCCCCAGCAGCGCAGGCCATGGTGGGGGTGGCGATGCTCACCAGCTGTCCCAGTGGTGGTACCAGAGCGGTGTGGCCCAGAGTCTGCCTGCACGGACCAGTTTAAAAACTCAGCCAGGGGGGCTGCAAAGATTTTCTTTTGTTGTTAAAAAGGGGTCCCCAGCCTGAAAAAGTTTGGGAACCACTGGTCTAGGATATTTACAGTAAATATCTTAAGGAAAAGGTAAATAGAAACCACTGCTGTAACACAGTTACTTTTATAAGCCTATATCACACAGGGTCAGGGGGGACTCTCACCATTAGAAAGCAGGACTAGGGAATAAAAAATGAGGAGGCTAGGAACATCTTTGTAAGATTCCTCTATAGCATCCATAATCATAATGACTAACGGCTTCATCTTGTATCTAAAAAAACCCAAAAAATGTTTAAAAGTGCCAAAGGCACTAGATTAACATGGCTACCCTATTGGACCTTGTATCCACTGAAGCAAATGGGAATTTTCCCATTTACCTCAATGGGCAGTAGATCAGGCACAAAATGTTGAAAAATATCACGGGTTGGCAATCTTTGCTGTCTCCTGTGCCAGCCGTGTTCCCTGAACCCTCAGCAAGTGCTAGTAATGGGGCCAGACGGGTGCTGGTGGTGGTGCCAGAAAGGGACAGGAGTTACAAGCTCCTTTTCCCTGCTGACCCTGCCCCCCAGCTGGGAAGCGGGGCTAGAAGGGGACAGAAGCTGAGTGATGGGGTCAGCGGGGGGAGCAGTCATGGCGCTGCAGGGTCAGGAGCCCTGTGTGCTGCTATGCATAAACCCATGTGTCAGGTTTGGTATGTGTGCCAGGGTTGCCGACCACTGCAGTAGATCTTTCCCAGATTCTAGAAAGTTCTGCTTTGTTCCTTCCCTCCCCCCATGCATTTAAAACCCTCTGCTTATGGTGGGGAAACTTCAGCTTTGTTGTACATTACAAATTTTTGTGTTTCCAGTGCTCAAGGCACATGTGCGTTAACAAGAATTTTTACACTATTCTGCAAATATAAACAGGCTGACTGTACCTTGACTTCAGCTAAATAAAGCTTATGGCTTTGGTTCAATATTGGGGGTTAGGGATAGTAACTGCTGTATATTTACTACAGGACACAGGAAAAAGAATACACGTGCTAGGCATAATACACAGTAGTAATATTTCCTGAAAATTGCTGACACATACCATGAGTCTCAGAATTATAACTAGGTTCCTTCCTATTTATTTTGGATGAAGCAGCTCAATTTGATTCAAAAGTAGATTCCTCTTCATGGCAGGGTTGGTTTTGCTGGTAACATCACACATCAGGATTCTCAACATGACATTCAATTTTAGAATGAGAGTAAGAATTATCAGGTATCCAAGCAACACAGTAGACAAAAAGAAATAGATGGGGGTTTTGTATTTTATTAGCCTCATGAAGCAGTAAAAACCATAATACTCAGGAACTATGTGAGACTTTCTTTTGGATCTAGTCAGTGATGCTCACCAGTAGGGGCCTCTGAGGAGCATGAGGCATGCAATCCATGATCACACCTCTTCTGATTTCTGCATGCTGACATCTCCTAGAGCAATGTTCCTATGCTTAATAATAATCACGGTGTTCTATGTGGCAGCACGGAGTATTAATTCTTAGGCCATCTATCCAATTTTCAGCCTTTTTTCTGATCAATTCCCCTTTCCATCGACTCAACAAAATATGCATTTGGAAAAAGACACACACGGTCAAATGCCAAAAACAGCTATTTATCTGACAGACTGTGAGAAATGAGCTGATGAAAAATTCACATTTAATTAAATTACTTCATCAGTTCAGACCAGAAGGGACCCATGGATTATCTAGTCAAACCTGCTAAATCTCACAGGCCTTTAAATTCCAAATGGGTAGCCATGTTAGTCTAGTTCAGGAAAATAAACAAGTCGTCTTGTGGCCCTTTTAAAGACTAACACATTGATTTATTGCAAGAGCTTTCGAAGGTGAAAATCCCACTTTGTCAGACACTTGAAGAGGCCATTAAAAGTCACTCATTTACCAGTCCGTTCAGTCCAATAACTTGTGTTCTCATCCTACCTGCCTATTTTCTCAATTTAAACCTTATGATACAGGAAAGGAGAATTTCCTCATCGCCAAAATCTCCATACAGCATGCTTGATATTTCATATTCAATGCTGTGTAACTGGAAATCTGAGAGATGATCCAGGTAATTGTGAATGATAAAGGAGTTATCCACAAGATGTTCCCATTTTCAGATGTGATCCATTCCATTAAAATGCTCAAGAATGCCTTCTTTTAATCAGCCAAGTAGCTGTTTTTAACAAGTCCAATAAACAATTGGTAATAATAAAAGATACCTAGCATTTTTCAACCCTGAGGTTGAAAAGAGCGAGGTCTGTTCTACTCTATAGACTTCCAAATTCAGCCTTTCATGCCAAAACAATGTCCACAGTTCAATTCCTCCCCACTCACCTCCACCAACCCAACTGCCTTGATTTTGCAACAAACTAAAATCTTCTCAACAAGGGACACAGAGCTTTTTGCACCAAACTCTAGTGACAAAGCATTAGTGTAGATACCACACTTGGGCCTATAATAGTAAATGGCCTCCAGGAAGTATCCCACAATACCCACCCTAACTCTTCTGGCTATAAATTTGAACTCCACTGCCCCACAGTCATCCTACCCTTCCCCTTTAAAATCCCAAGAATTTTTGAAATTCCCCTTCCTGCTTGATTGGCATGGAGACCCCACATCTCATCTTCACAGCTGACCAAAGCAGCTCCATCCACCAAACGCTCTCCTACTTGGAGCACCCTGAAGCTTCTGGATCTGATCAGCATTTGGGGAGAAGCAGATGTGCAGTCATAGCTCCACTCCAGTCAAAGGAACTCCGATACCTACAGTCAAATTTCTCATTTAATCACAGAGAAAGGCTATGAACAGGACATGATACAGTGCTTTGCAAAAATCAAGATGCTGTGGCAGGAGTACTGAAAGGGAATCAAACCATGATTCTGGTGCAGAGCCAAAGATCTGCTGCTTCTATAAGGAGCTGGAAGCCATCCTCAGCAGTGACCCCACCTCCCCGAAGAGGCTTGTGGCTACTTCTGTAGGCCCAAGAGCAGCAGACACCAGACTCAGCCCCAATGAAGAAGTCATGGATGAGGCAGTCAAGCTGAAGGATGATGCAGGGCATGGGATGTAGTCAGTTAGTGACCTGGGGAATCAGGGTTTCTTCTTAACCCTGAAGAGTTCAAGACAGTCCCAGCCCTCCTGCTCTGGTGTGCAAAATGCAAGAGAGGGGAGCTCAGATAAGTAACAATATTGAGCTGATTCTGCTTGATTACATGAGGTACAATTATCCTTTGCTCTGTTGCATTATACAGCTGGTTGAAGGGATAGAAATGCACAAAAGTAGCTGTGTTTGCATGTGCTTCCCATTCCCCTGTTCACCTAGGCCCTGCAGACTTATGCCCAGATGTCCTAGCTCACACTGCCCTCATTGCTTTCTCCCGTTCAGGCCAGCTCTTCATGTATGTTGTGAATTATTGTTATTTAATAAAGACAGAGCCTGTGAAGAATAAAAACTCTATTTATCTCTGGCACATGGTGGTTGCACTCCATGTTGGCACACAGGGCAAGCTGGATAGCAGTCACAGCATGGCACAGTGCTATTTACAAAGACACTTTATTGGCTATGTTGTGCACATAGTTGTGCACATGTGCATGCGCACACAGGTTGTGAAACCCGTTTACACAATAAAATAAAGCATGCACAAAAAAAATTCAACAGTCCTAATATTTTTATGCTACTTTAAGAAGGTGGTTTCAAGTAGCATGTTTCAATTAAGGTTTTGTAATTTATGAAATTTTCATCATATCAAAATAAAATTTAGATATTTGCATCATACACGCTTGCTTCACTGTACTCACAAGTTTGATCACACTCACGAGTATGCAGAAATTTGGACACTGGTTGTGAAAATTTGCATAAAAGAAATTTTTTGCGCACAAAGCCTATGAAAACTTAGAGGGAACATTGCTTATTGGTGCTCGTTGTCAAAATAGTTCCTCAAGGCCTCCCGGATTCAAATGGCCACCCATTGTGCCCCTCTAATAGTCCTGACATCTGGTTGTTCACAATCAGTTGCAAGGTGATCCACCTCTGCA
Source organism: Podocnemis expansa (assembly GCA_007922195.1). NCBI lineage: Eukaryota > Metazoa > Chordata > Testudines > Podocnemididae > Podocnemis > Podocnemis expansa. Next base: position 63,364,807 of record ML681972.1, on the reverse strand, counting down.
CTCCACCCAAAAGGTTATCTTTTCACCCATAGTTTCATAAAGATTATGAATACAGCAGGCAGCTATAACCATGGGAATATTTTCCTCATTTAGATCTAACCTGCCATAATGGCGTTGCCAGGGAGATTTTAATCTTCCAACACACATTTAATAGTCATCCAGCAGCTGCTCCCTTCGTTACTGAAGCGCTCCTTACTTCTTTACTGGTTGCCCATATGAGGTTTCATGAGCCATCACAGTAGGGAGTAGACTAGATCTCCCAGATCACTATGGACATTTCAGCACCCCTCATTGGACTCTTTTGGTCTGGAAAGAATGTCACTGCTTGCAGCTTTCTGTTCAGATCAGTGTTCCTGAAGATGTATGAGTCATGCATCTTCCCTGACTCACCACTGTTGATGTCAGTGAAAAACCCACGGTGATCCACAATAACTGCAGTACCATAGAAAAGTACTTTTTTTAATTGATGTACTCCATCATAAGATGGTCTGGGGCCAAAACTGGGATATGGGTGCCATCAGTTGCTCCGCCACAGGTAGGGAATCCCATCGCTGCAAAGCTATCCACTATTTCATGTACATGGACTGACAACAAGAGTGGAGAGTGGTGCAGGATCCATCCCCTCAGACAGGATCATGGGTGCACAGGAAGCTTGGGTCATTGACAAATGCCACAAAACACAAACCCATGGAAAGTTGGGATGGAAATCACTGCATCATGAGGCACAGAGCCTGCACCCATGATGCACTGTAATCCTATCCATTTTCCCACAATTCCTAGTGACAACAGGTAGCAAGTTACACAGTGGGATAGCCTTCCACAGTGCACTTCTCTTAAAGTTGATGCTAGAGTACCAACTGTGGACATACTTTGGCAACACAGTAAGCAGTACGGGCAGCCACAAGTGAAATTACAGCATTTTTTGGTCACCACTGCATCTTGCATCAACAACACTTTCTAGTGTAGACAAATCTTATTGTAGTTTTGTTCCCCTAAAAATATGAGGAAAAACATTAAAAAGTTGGATGGTTGTGATAAAGTAAGAATTGACCGAAACTTTGACCTGAAACTCAACTTTTTCTGAGCTTGAAATAACACGATGTACTCACAAGTTTTTTGCTATCGTTCTGCTCTGAACTTCTGATTCCGCCTATAACTGGCAGCAGAGTATTGGTACAGAATATCACAAGAGTCACTCAGTATTCTATTCCAAGCAGAAGCAGAACAGGAAATATAAGAAATCTCACAAGAAAGTCAGTTCTCATGAGCTTTGTGAGCAGATGTTTTAGGCCCCAATGGATTCAACAGTTCATGTCAAACTTGAGCAACCTTGGGTTATATTATGATGTCACTGAACCATGTTTGCTTTGAGTCTATTAGTGAAAGAATATGGAGAGAGTTCACAGACTCATATGTTTGACTGGAAAATCAATAAGTCATTTATGGTATGACCCCCATGTAAAGGTTAATCCATTTGGGGCCTTCCCTCAGGGCATGCTGATCATCAAAAGTGGGGTTTGTTCTGATTATATAACAGCAATAGTGCTAAAGAGTTTGGATAGGTGAGCTCTCTCTTTCTCTCTGAGCTTCATCTTTCCAGTTGACTCATCTAGCCAAAGTTCAAGTCAACTTGTTCTTCGCCACCAGAAACTTACTCCAAAATGTAGAACAAATTAGTGTTTTTTCTACCCCTGCCCTTCAGAATAAGAGTATTTGCTCTAAACCATGCAAGTTAAGCTATATAATGCAATTGCAGCACTTCCTTTTCTCCTTCAAATTTTTCAGTTCAGAAGTGAATGATAAAAACATGCTCATTTTTCTCCCAGGAGCTGGATGGGGTGCAGGAAACAAAGAACAAACAGCAACAACAAAGGAGTGACTATTAATACATAAGAATTACAACTGCTACATACATTTCCATTTCTTTGGCGTCCTTAGCTACAGGTGACTTGGTTTGTGATCAAGCAAGCTTCCAAACTGTAGGATGATACTGAAGACCATACCCTACTAGTCACATTTACAATATCTTTCAACCAAGGACCCCTAGCAGTTTACAACCATTGTTATGCTTAGCCTCACAACACTTCTGCAAGAATTATGTCTGCCATGCAGGAGAGTAAACTCAGGTCCAAATAGATTGTTGCTTGCCCAGTGCTACAAAGGGACAAAGTGGCAGAAAAGGGAACAGAACCCATAACACTCAAAGTTATTCTCCATTCCCCCAATTGGTAAATCACTCACCTTGTCAATTATGTCAGATTGTCAAACCAAATCATCTGTCTGCATACAGCTCACTTATGGCCACCACAACGCCCCTACTTTTCGCTGTATCAAATATTTTGGTGTCAAGATCCACAGGAGAGAAAAGAAATTGGAAGAAGTGAAGAAAAGGATAACTGCACCTCCAACTTATGCCTTCCTCTCTCTCTCTCATATCATCTCCTTTCCCAGTTTTGACTGAGGAATTCCACTGTCTATTTTCTACAGTAATAGAAGACATGGAACCTATGATTAAGAGGAAACCAGGGAGACTCAAAATCTTATTGTTCATTTTAAAAAAAAAGTTCTGTTTCAAGATTTTGATAACAACTCTGGAAAGTTAATTACAGTTCCCTCAAAGCCAAAGACAAAAGATGCTAGGAAATAACTGACTTAAAAGAGTGGAGGATAAACAAACTAGTCCCAACAAATACAGAGTTGCAAGACTCAAAACTTCAACAGTGATGGAGAGAAGGAACAGGAAAGAAATGTTAAATATTAAATACCAGGCCATTTATTCCACTTGTATTTTGGGCTCACAACTGAACCCATTTTTAAACAACTGAGACCTGATCAGAACTGCACAATTAAAAGTGCTTTTGCAAGGTTCTGAAAAATGTATATTTTCACTTCAAAATTATATCAGAATTATCATCAATAATGCTCAGGTGAGTCATGTTCAGCTTCTGGGCTACCTACCACATACAATACCAGATTCTCTCCTGTAGTAGAGCTCCATCAGGAGTACTCTGTTGGTTACCTACCACTAGAATCTGACTGTTTTACATTGTCAGATCAGGAAAAAGGGAATATTAGAGATACTGGCCTGTGGCATTATAAACAGAGATGAGTTGCACCCACAAAAGGGAATGTCAACTCTGAAACAGGGGCATAGTCACAGTTGAACCAGAGCCCACCCACTTGTCCCTGAGGCTCACTCACCTGAGCCCCCAGCAGTGGCGCAAACTTCACCACTGCGTCGTGGGGCCACCATGCCCTGCAGCTGCAAGTGGAGCTCAGGCACCAACACTTCTGCCCCAGCAGCAGCCATGGCTGCTGGCCAGCAAAAGGCAGGGAGGCAAACAACAGAAGAACCACCACAAAAATCATTCATCAAAGGAATTTCTTGAGTTAAGGCTTTTAACCTCAGTGGATTATAAATCCTCAGGAAGTACTCTGGAAGAAGGATGTTATTGCTGCTGTAAGAGGTACTTATATAAATATAAATAAATGTTCCCATTCTCTTGCATTAATGTTTCAGTATCTTCTGCTTCCTTTCTTTCTCTGTTGTTATTTGTGATGGTGGTCAGAATCAGGCCCTTTGTTCCAACAGTTGCCAAAAGAAATATAAAATTACAGAGATTGGTTATTGGGTGGCCTAGCTGCTCTGGAGGAGGGAAGAAAAACCCATGGATACAAAGCACGTAGTCAGATACTTGTTTATATTCTTAACTGACTAGTGTTTACTTCTCTATTTCTTTGTGCCAGATGGAGTTTTGATTCCTTTGTCTTACATACAACAGGTAACAAAGCTGCAATATTAATTTCTATAAAAAGCAGAACATGATGGAATCAACTTCCTATTTCAGACTGAGAAATTGCTTACATTTATCTACAAAGAATATTCTCCATCTTCTCTCTTATCTGGGGGTTTTGTACCACAGTCTTCTCTATTGTGTTCATACATTGTCTCCCTTTGATCAGCTGGTGTGAATGGACCCCATCTGCTCTTTGAACTGACTTTGCTAACACTTGCCCTCCTCCCTCCTGGCATGTGTGTGTAGACCTCTCAACTTTAGTTTCCAGTTCATGCATCTCAGAAAGTGGGCTGGAGCCCACAAAAGCTTATACCTGTAGAAATCTCTTAGTCTATAAGATGCCACAGGACTCTCATTCTTTTAGTCCTCCCTATGACATCTGCAAGCCTCAAAACATTCAGAATTTCAGTTTGAATAATAACATCAATTTGAACGTTTATCTGAATCTTTTGCTTCTCTTAAAGACACATCCATTATCTCATTTTTAAATGCATTTGTTTCATTTCTGTTTTCCTATGTCCATGTAAAGTTACTTCATGATCATATTAGTATGACTGATTACAGTAGTTCCCAACCGTGAGTATGAGGACCTCTTTTTAACATCAAAAAATTCTGTGGACCCCCAAATGATAATAGTTCTTGTGGGGGACTGACTGCAGGCAGTGGTGCTGCAGAAGGGCTGTGGAGGACCTGGCCTCTGCAGGGGCATCGCTGGCGCCGGGCACACCGGGTACATGCCCCAAATCCCGGCACCAGAGCCCCTAGTCTGGTGAGCCCAATCAGGCCGGAGATCCTGGGCCCAGCTGCATGTGGTTGTGGCAGCCCTGTCCCCCGCTGGGGATCCAGGGCTCAGCTGCCCACAGCCGCAGGGGCCGCTCCTGGCCCCATCCCCGGCCAGGGATCTGGGGCCTGGCCATGGCAGCCCTGTCCCCGGGGGGAAATCCAGGGCCCAGCCGCCCATGGCCATGGCAGACCCGTCCCCAGCTGGGGATCTCGGGCTCAGCCGCCAGTGGCCATGGAGGCTGCTCCTGGCCCCATCCCCAGCCAGGGATCTGGGGGTCAGCCTCCTGCGGCTGTGGAGACCACTTCCGACCTCATCCCCAGCCAGGGGCGTGACCTGCGGCCAGGGGGTGTGGCCTCCTAGCAGGGACATCGCCTGGACCGGTGCCCTGGGTGCTTCCCTGGGGCAGTGATGCCCCTGGGCCCCTGTCTGCTACCAAGGGGTGGGGCATATCCAGGTTGAGGATGTCAAAGCAGGCAAGTACAATTCATTTAGACCAGAGGTATTAAACTCATGCAATGTGAGGGGCCACACTGGAAGGCAGGACACCTGTCATGGACCTTGTGGCAGCATTGGCTCCCCAACTCTTTCCCTGTCCATGTTCAGAGTGGCAGGGGCTCTCCTTTCCCCCTCACTAACCCTGCAGGCTCTCCCACACCTTGCCTCTTCCCTACTGTGGGCCCTCCTTCCTTATGCTGGCTCCCTGAACCCCCACCCTCCTTCCCCTTCCCTTTCTATTTCCCCTACCTCCTGGTGGCTGGCAAAAAAATCAGTCTCAATCACAGACAGCCTGGCTGGACTCCTGCCTCTCCCCTGTCCACCCATCACTGTCAGCCATTCAGAATGCTGGCCTTTGGTTGGCTTAGTCCTGGCTGGCCTTTGACTGGCTTGTTCCCACATGGGCCCCAGCCACTTTTTCCTTTTTTATTTGTGATTTTTGCAATGTCCTATCCATCATATTAGCATGCTAACTGACAGACAGTGAACAGTTGGGGGGGCAGTGCGGTGGCTCTCTGGAGTTGGCTGAGTCTGCTGTGACTGAGATTCTGATTGGTTGGCAGACCACAGAAGAGCTGAGCCGGGATTGGCTGGAGAGCTTCCTTTGTTCCCCTGTGCTATGACTTGGATCATGTGAGTGAGTCAGAAACATGGCTTGTCCTGCTGTGCCCAAGCCTGTCTTTGCAGTTCGCTGCTGCAGTATTCCAATTTTTTTATCAGCTCAATGTTATAATTGACTTTCTTTGTAGCAAAACTTTTTTTAAACTGATCTTTTATGGATGTGTTTGTTCTTCTCTTGCCAGTTTATCATTAAACCAAAATTTCTGGTTTAGTTCTGAACATTCTTTCAGATGTAAAATAACTGCTTAAAACTGATTTTTATCCCAGGCTTTTTCTTGATACCTCAAGTTATCCGTGATGCACACAATTTTGATTGCAAATGGCAAAACATCCAGCTAAACTCAGATGAGGACAAACTAAGCTGTGTGTACACAGTGAACCTGACATTAGGATTAGCAATAAAACATTTGGGCTTTGAAATTTCTCAGTTTGGATTATGGAAAATTTTACTCACCAGGCCCCCTTTTTTTTACTGCATATCACTTCCTACCAAGTCACAGCTACCCTTTCTTCTCATTTGAAGTAGAAAATGAGAGCCTGAGACATAAAACTAAGATAACATGCCAAAGCCCAAGACTTGGAAAACCTAATCAGGATACAAAATCCATGCCAAAGTATTGTCAAGCATGTGGAAATTCACAACAGTCTGCAAGGAGTCATGGAAATGAACAGTAGCTGACTAAGACTGAGATGAAGCTGGTATTTTGCTACTATAGGAAGTAATAAATAGAAAGTACTGAAACATCAGGGTAGTAGAACTAGGACTTAACATCACTGAAGAGATAACAGGGACCATTTGACCTTGTCAATGTCATAACAATAAGATATATTAGCATGTTCTGGTCCAGTCACCCATAGATGGAGACAGGTAGGACTAGATATCATCAGAGGGTGGCAACTATCTGTATAACACAGGACAGTGCACAACATGTCCATGAGAGTGTTTAAAAATGGAGGTCAGTGGGGATAGCTTTGTCCAGCCTAGGGGAATGGAAAACAACCCTGCTGTCAAGTAAGCCACTCCATTGCATCAGGACATACCTATTTGAAGTACACTGATAGAATGTATGTTGCTACTTGCTGTACTTCACTGTACAGTGCCTTCATTCTCAATGGATTCATGGTCGTGTCAATTTATTTGATCATGAAGCGCTGTCTCAGTTAACTTAGCAGCCTGCAGAGAAGGGGCTCACACATACAGACACTGATTAACAACCCATCTGCCACATACCTGATTAATGACTGACAATATCCATAAGTCAGGCTTTTTCCTGTGTAGATCCTTCTTCCTGTCTTTTGATAGCCAAAGATTTCATTAGTTCTGGTAACCTTTCACCTAGTCCTTCATTGCTGCAACTGTATTAGAAACTCCATTCTGGTAATTCCCTTTGCAAAAGGGCCTGAAATTAGACTGTGTGCCTGGTTAATTTCCCTTAAGAGTGAAGAGGAAGGAGAGTGCAAGGATGTTTCAGAACCATAATATTCATAGACTGTATAATTGTTCTGGATACAATGGTTCAGGTGATTAGGCAATAGGAGTACAGCGCCTTCAAGAGGCAGCAATATAATCTGTGACCCTACCCCTTTAGACCTTGCATATCCCTCAGAGACAAGAAAAAAAAGCAAAACTCTATTATAGTATAAATGAAGAATCAATACGGATTGCACTAACAAATCTTCAAACCATGGTATTAGTGTTTCACTGACTAAAACAGTTATTTTGTTCTGCTGTTGCTTGCTCTAAATAGGGTATTTTTACATCTGGCTCGCCTGGGCTTTGCTCCACTTAGAACATACTTCACAGGGTTCCAACTCATCCCTACTAGCTGTCTGGAGCACAAAGATCCTTCCTGATGAGCATCAAAACCAGCTTTATATTCTTTCCAATATGCTCATCTGAAGCTGAAACCTTGGTTTTCTCAAATCTCAGAGCTGAAACACCATGAAATTTATTTGCCACCAAGATGTCACACTACCCCCCCCCCACTTGCTGCATTAAAAAGCTTTTACTCTCTACCTCATTCCCACCAACCAAATAAGGGAGAGAAAAATATGTACAATATGTAATTGGATTACTTAATAGCGGGTTATGATGCACAAAAGCAAACACTGAAGTTAGCCTGTTTCCATAGTGACTACCTTGTTGAAGTTATCTATTTCTGGAGGTCCATCATAGACCATCAATAGTAAGGGATCAGCTTGCAAGCATTCTCCAGTATTTGACAGCTGCAAACTAGACAATATTGGAGGAGGACATATTATTTTCCTCCAAAATATGTTCAGCTCTTTTACTCCAGTGCACTAAGGGGATCTCTTTACTTCACAAGACAATTATACCAAAAGAATCAGAGATTTTCTTCTTCATTTTTAGTGACTGATATTGTTTTCTCTTTGCATAATTGGATTCTGAAAAAGTGTATTCCTAGTTTATTACATGTTCTTGTTCCTCTTAATTATTATGCTAAATCTTATAGACAAGGTGGGTGAAGTAATTTCTTTTATCAGACCAACTTGCATTGGTGAAATAGACAAACTGGTCTAATAAAACGTATTATCTCACCCACCTTGTCTCTTTAATACCCTGGGACTGATGTAGTTACAATTACACAGCCGATGCTAAATTTTAGTAATACAAGTAACTGTCAAAACACCTTCATAATTGCCATGTGTAGCATTACCCTCATGTTCATTGTATACAAATTACCAAGAATATCACACTAGTGTGTAGTAAGCAAAAAATGATAAAGCTAGAAAGTTTTCAATAGCAACTTCTGAGTGATTTGGACAGTCCTCTCTCACAGGCACAGACCCAAGCAACTATTGCACCATATCACTTATTATTTAAGGAAGCTTACTTGTGCTGAGCAAAACCATGAGACCCTGGGCAAAGAGCTTGTGGCCAATGTTCCCTCTAAGGTTTGGCCGCTTGTGTGCAAAATTTTCAACCCGTGTGCAAAACTTTTTCTGAATAAAATTTGTAAACAAACTCATGCAACAAAAATTATTGAAAAATCTAGACCAATGAAAAATTAATATAAACTATTTAAAGTTGTTTTTTATTACTAAAATCACCCAATTTATTTAAAATTTACCCAAATTGCTGTACAATCAAAAGAAACTAATCCATGGCTTTCAAACAACCCAAGACCAAAGTTATATTCAATCCAGATCCTAGGTGTCACAATTCTGCCTAATACCCTCATCTCCTGTGTTCTACATGCAGAGTTACAGTTCACAGGGAAGCCAGCTAATTATCACTGAAAGCATTTAAGATACACAAGGAGTCATGTGGCACTTAAAGACTAAGATTTATTTTTCGCATGAGCTTTCGTGGGAGACTCCTTGTTTTGTTTTGTTTTCCTGGAATGGACTAACATGGCTACCCCTTTGGAAATTGGCAGCATTTAAGATGTCTTGATGGTCCCAGAGGGGTAAATTCTATTGAAATTTTAAAAATCAAAAAAAGATTCCAGGCATCTCTTTTCAGGAAAATGCTGCTACAAGAAGGATGCTAAACACAGCTGAAATCAAAACAATGGGCTTCTAGCTGCTTTAAGATAAGGCTACAGTATTTCTGAAAAGCCTATTTTCAGTCCCTTGTATCTTTACCTGCCCCATCATTTTGGGGCTACACTTCAACTTAAGAGAAAATCTCTACCAAAATACCACATCACTTCAATGCTTTATGGTTTCTTCTGATGGACAGATTAGGGTGCATAGTGAAGAGAATAATCTCATGGCTCCTTTGATTCCCAGTCTTTTGGCTGTTACTATATTTAAAATAAGTACTTATCTGATATCTCCATTACATCTCTAAGATTTCTGTGAATTGTTCTTCAAAGCATCTGATGAAATGGGGTTTTCTCCCATGAAAGCTCATGTAATCAATATATTTGCTAGTCTTTAAGTACCACAAGACTCCTTGTTTGTTTTGTAATGAATTGTTGTAATTTACAGGATTCTGGAGAAAACATGTTCCAGGTTCTTTGAAAGCACAGGGTTAGCATGCTCAAACACTCTCACTGTTCAGTCACTCCACTTAAGTAACATCCACACTAGCTTTCAGGAAATATACAACTGATTTTTAGATTTTTCACCTCCCCAGCTTTATCTAGTTATAGAAGGGACATTTTGACAGCATGCACTCCCTGTTTCCCACTTGAGGAGTTTCAAACTTCAGGGTATGAATGGCACTCTTTGCCATACCTCTTGTTTAGAAAGCTAAAGAGTTACCCCAATTCCGACTCCTTAAGCTCCCTGCCCCCATTCCAGCCCTCCTAAACCCCACCGCCCAGCTCCCCATCTTCATGCCACCTCTTTCAGCCCCCCCCAAGCCCTCCCCAGACCACCATCCTGACCCCTTCTCCCCCCTCCCCACATGCCCTCCCTGCCCCCATGCTTTCTGTGCCAGCTGCCTGACCATCCCAACCACCTCCCCCAGCCCTCTTCACTGGCCAAAGAGCTGGGCGGGGGGGCAGGAGGCCACGGTGCTGGCCGGCATGGAGGAGCCCAGGCTGGGGCTGGCCACGCGAACGGCCAGGCCCCGGCTGGAAGGGGCGGAGCCTCCACAGGCTCAGGGGAAGGGAGGGGAGGGAGGAGTGGCAGGGCTGACCCGAGCCCGCAGACCCTCCCTTCCTCCAGCTGAGAGGCTGGGCTGAGGCTCGCGCCCAGACACAGCACTCAGGCGCGTCTCCCCTCGGCCACGCTGCCACCCTGAACTGCTCCACGCACAGGGGCAGGAAAATCCTGCGCAGCAGGATTTTTTTAAGCGCGCGGCCGCGCGCCTTAGAGCAAACAGTGCTTGTGGCTATTAACAAATTTCAAAAGTGATGTCACTACCTGGAAGGGACCCATCATCCAGTCCATGTATATACTGACCTAAAGAACCTCAAGTAGCAGAATAGGACCAATGTCATAAACCAATGAAAGCTCCAGTGGACCCTTATCTTCCAGTTCTACTTTACCTTGACCTACCTCCCCGGAACTAGAAACAGTAAGGCTGATGCCTTGTCCAAAAGGTATGGCTCTGACCTGTGAGGCCCCAGTCCAGAACCAGACCATGTTCCCCAGTTCCATAATTTCCTCAATGTGACCCATTGCCAGGACCTGCTGATGCCCATCTGTTCTGCCTCTGGAATTCCACCCGATGATACAGCCATTACTGACAGAGAAACACATGATGTACAGGAGGGATCATATTTATCAAGGACCACAACTGTTTCCCCCTGCAAGAGTGACTGGTCTAACTGTGCCATGATTCCAACTTGTCAAGAGTCTTGGAGTGATATAAAACCCAAAAATTAGCATCCAGTACTTCTGGTGGCCCTTCCAAGCTCCATAATAGAAACCTTTGCTGGTTCTTGTCAGGTGTGTGCCAGCACCATGACCCCATGCCAGAAATCCTATAGTCTCTTTCTATCTCTGGACACCCCATGTCAGTCCTGGAAGGTCATTTCTTTAGACTTTATTGCAGAATGATCAGAATCCAGTAGTTTCATGAGCATTCTGACAGTGGTAGATTGCTTTTTCAAAATGGCTCACCTCATTCCTGCTTAGGTTTACCTTCAACAGCAGAAACTGCTTGGCTTGGCTATGGATTAACAACAAATTTGTCTTCGTGTCTTCCAGGATCACAATACCTCTGATCAGGGGCTCCAGTTCACTATCTGCTTTTGGCACGAGGCGCTATGTCTGTTGGGTTTAACATCCACCTAGCTTCTGTCTGCCATTCTCAGACAAATAGCCAAATGAAATGAATCAACCAGATCCAATACCTGTGATGCCAACTACTACTAGGATGACTTGTCTATGCTATTACCATATGCCAAGTTCTCGTAAAATAGTGCAGCCCATATAACCACAGGCAACACTCCCTTCTTTGTCAACTATGGATACCACCAAATTGTCAACATTCTCCCCCAATCTATCAGCCTGGGGCCTAGTACAACACACCCATCACATCCAAGAAGAAGTGAAGGCATACCTTGAGAAGGTTTAAACAGATTACAAAGGGTATATGGACCAGCATAAGCAACAAGGTCCTGCCTAATCTGTAGGGCAAAAGATATGACTTTCTGCAGAACACCTTCACAGAGACAGACCCTCTAGAAAACTAGACCACTGGTTCCGTGGTCCATACCAGATTTGGTGAGAAATCTGTCTGGTCATCTTTGAGCCCCACCTCCCTTGATCCCTGAGGCTGTTTCTACACTAGGAAAAGTTAGTTTGTATTTGTTAATTAGAACTAATAAGTTCGAGTTTAGTTCAAACTAAACTCGAACTTATTAGTTCAAATAAACAAAGTGGACTAATTTGAGTTAATGTTAAGTCAAATTAGTCCACTTTGTTAATTCAAACTAACTGCCCTTAATTTGAATTTATTAAGTTTGAACTAAGGGTTACCCCTAGTCTACACCATCCTTAGTCTGAACTAAGGATCAAAATAAGCCCTTAGTTCAAACTAACTGGCAAGTCTTACTAATTCAAACTAAGCTTTCATTAGTTTGAATTAAGGAATTCCTTAATTTGAACTAATGAAAGCCTCCTGCAGACAGGTACTAAGTTAGTCAAGTGCTAAATTAGTTTGAATTAAGGCTCCTTAATTAGAACTAACATGCAAGTGTAGACACACCCTCAGAGTCTGCCTTTATTCCAAGTCTCACCCCTAAAAACCTAAACTGACAATCATCACCTCCATTACTGCAAGTATAAAGTCAGGAGGAACTATTATCCACAAAGTCCCCATTTTCAAGGTCAATTGGCATGAACTGTGGTACCTGATTAACCAGAAAGGTTACAACCCAGAGGAAAGCACTTCAGAACCAGCTGAGAATACTCACATTCCTATCCTGGTCTGGGTCATCCATAGGAGCCACCCTGAGAAGCCTGGAACCATGTCACTCAGAAGGCAATGCCGGGGGAGGAAGAGTGATTTCATGACAATCAGGGCTTGAACTTGACCCACAGGGTTCCAAGATGCAACCATGCTCTAACCTTCCCCTTGCCAGTCTGCTGACAAGCCCAGCCCCAATCTGAGTCTCTGCTCTGGAGGTCCTATTAGCAGAGTCCCAAAGCAGCCAATTTACTGACAGGCCCATTTTAAGCTGAGGCAGGAACAGGAAGCTGTCTGAATAACTGAGATCTGCCCTGTTCTGATCTGTGTGCTTCCCACTCCCACCCCCCTGATTTGATTTCCTTGCATCCCAACTCAACCTGACTCCTGGCATCTGACTTGTGGTTCTGATCTCCAGTTTGTCTCCTGCCTCTGACCCCTTGGTATCCTGCCCTGGCCTTACTCTGGTTAACAACTCATGATTCTGATCTCAAGCTTGTGTCCTTCTTTTGATGTCCTAGTATTCTGTCTGACCCAACTTATTCTTGATTACTGTCTCATGACTGTGGGCTCTAGCTCTAACCACTGGATCTGGCTGTCCACAAACCAGCTGACAGCAGTTTACATACTCAACACACTAGACAGACTTTTGCTCATCAACCACACTCCACTGGCAAGTTATTCAGAGACATGGAAAAGAAGAGAGGAAAATACAGAATTTGTGTCATACAGTCCTGCAGAGAGCTACCTCTCTGATATGCTCACCTTTGGATAGTGTCCTTGTTCCTGTCACATCTTCTGGCACAGCTAGATGATCCCTGAGGGTGTCTGATAAAGTTGTGTCTTCACTGAACAAAGTGTTTGGCGATCCATTGTTAGATTTGAGAAGCTGGCTTTCTGCCAATTCACTACAGTCTACCATTGGGTGATCACCATCATGAATCTGGACACAGAAGGATAAAGGCTGATCAACCTCTGTGGCAGAAGAGATGTTAACTATGTCAAGCCAAGACTGTCTCTCTGGATAAGTCATTCTGGCTAACAAGGAAGAAGAAGAACCTTGTGACTTCATAGTGCTTTCCAGGGAGGAGAGAGAACAGGATGCTTCACTTGATGGAGGTGAGGTCAAGAAGGACTGTTGCTGAGCCTGTTTCCCAGAATAGATGGGGAGGGAGAAAAAAAAAAGTCACCCAATCCTGCCTTCATTTCTTATTATAATGACCCATGAAATAGAAGATAGCAACAAAAAAAATGAACAATCTATAGTTTTTCACAAAGTTACCCAAATTTTCAAATCATGCAAAGAAGTCCATGGTAAAACATCAACAACTTTTCCCCATACACACTTTAATGCACCCCATACTGCATGCCCTGTTTTGAAAATGTGGACATATGACTGTCAAATATGAGCTAAGGCCTGGTCTATACCAGGGACCTGCTCTGGTTGCTCAGTCACTGGCTGTCAGTCATTAGGAGAACAGCAATAGTGTTAACTCCAGCACAGGCATGCACATCCACTATTTGCACTAGTGATTCTTACCCCAGTTTCAAGCAAGGGCAAACATTAACTGTCGAATGCTTAGGTTCTGGATTTGGTCTGATCTACATGACACCTCAATTTTCAGTAGATTTTAGTTTTCCCAGCTTTGATAATCTCTGGTCTGGTCACTACAGGGATATTTGCCCCAGCTGTGCATTAAGCCTTTTCTACACTAGGTAGCTGCACTAGTGCAGCTACCTTTAGAGGGGACCACCAATAGCTATAGGTGAAAAGCAAAATATTGTTCTGTCTCAAAAAGTGCGTAAAGACAGAAGACAAAGAGTAAGAATAAATGGCTGATTTTCATCATGGCAAAAAGTCAGCGGCACCATTCCTCCCAGTTCTACATTAAGTGTGGTGATGTTTAATATATTTATTAATGAACTGAAATGGCAAGGGGGGAAAAATGCAATAAGGTAGCAAGTTTTGCAGAGAACAAAGTTATTTAGGTTAGCCACACCAGATAAGTCACAGGAACTTCAAAGGGACTTCAGCAAGCTAGATGAAGGAGCAACATGATAGACAATTGATCTCAACGGTAATAAATGCATAGTAATGTGCACTGGGAGGAAAAACTTGTATTGCTCATACATCTCACAAGGCTTTAATTTTATTGAATCAACTCAGAAAATGAATCTGAGCATCACCATGTACAGATCAATCAAAACTTCTTTCATGAACATGAAGCTGCAGCCACCAAATCAAACAAGATGTTAGAATGTATGAAAATTGGAATGTAGAAAAATTACAGAAAATATTATGCAAGTCAATACTGTGGTTTCATCTTGGATACTGTATGCAGTGGTGGTCACCCCATCTGAAAAAAAGGATATTGCAAAAACTGATGAAAGGAAGGGGTACTGCAGGGATCAGCTCTGAGTCAGGTTATACCAAATATTTTCATCAGTGGTTTAGATGATGGCATAGAGAGTACATTTATAAAGTTTGCAGATGATACCAAGCTGAGAAGGGTTGCAAGTGCTGTGGAGGATAGGACCACAAATCAAAATGATTTGCACAAACTGGTGAAATGGTCTGAGCTAAATAGAATGAAATTGAATAAAGACAAATGCAAAGTACTCGACTTACGAAAGAACAATCCATTGCACAAATACAAAATGGGCAATGATTGCCTAGGAAAGAGTACTGCGGAAAGGGATCTGGGTGTCATAATGGACCACAAACTAAAGATGAGTCACTAGTGTAACACTGTTGCAAAAAAAGGAAACACCATTCTGGGATGTATTAACAGAAGTATTGTAAGTAAGACACAAGAAGTAATTCTTCCACTCTACTCTGCCCTGATTAGGCTTCAACTGGAGCATTGTGTTCAGTTCTGGGCACCTCATTTCAGGAAGGATGTGGAGGAACTGGAGAAAGTCCAGAGAAGAGCAACATGAATGATCAAATGTCTGGAACACTTGACATGAGGGAAGACTGAAAGAGCTGGGTTTGTTTAGTCTGGAAACGAGGAGACTTGAGACAAGACATAACAGTTTTCAAGTACCTAAAAGGTTGCTATGAGAAGGAAAAAGAAAAAATTTTCCTTTAACTGATGATGATAGGACAAGAAGCAATGAGCTTAAATTATGGCAAATGAGGTTACACTGGACTTTAGGAAAAAATTCCTAACTGTCAGGGTGATTGACCACTGAAATAAGTTGCCTAGGCAGGCTGTGGAATCTCCATTACTGGAAATTTTTAAGAGCATGTTAGACAAGTACCTGTCAGGGATAATTTAAGAGGTACTTGGCCCTGCCAAGTGTGCAGGGGACTGGACTCGATGACTTCTCATTGTCCCTTCCAGTCTCTGTGATTCTATGATGTTCAGAGAATAGTGACAAGAATAATTAGGAGCACGGAAAAACTCTGATTTGAAGAGAAATTGTAAAAACTGATTGTTTACATTAGAAAGGAAATGAATAAAAAAAGAGACATGCTAAATATATTAAGTAATGAAAGGTATAAAGAAGGTAAATCAAAAGCTTTCTGTTCTCCTTGTCTCTTGACATACTAGCAAACGGACAGTCAATGAAAGTAAAAAGAAGGCAAATTCAACACTGATAAGAGGAAATATTCTAAAACCAAGACAGACTGTGGTGTTGCCACAGAACGTTGATGATGCTAAGAAATTTAAAAAAAAAAAAAAACCAACAAGGAGTTGTGTGGCACTTTAAGACTAACGTTTATTTTTTGCATGAGCTTTCGAGGGAGAAGATCCAACTTCCTCAGATGCTGGGATCTTCTCCCACAAAAGCTCATGCAAAAAATAAATCTGTTGTCTTAAAGTGCCACATAGCTCCTTGTTGTTTTTTTTACTGGACTAGACTAACACAGCTATCCCTTTTGAAATTGCTAAGAAATTAGCAAGACTCATAGAGCAAGGAAATGTTTATTATAGATAAGAACAGCATATACAGTTCTAAAAGTTGATGTGAAAAAATAGAAGTATTGCATGGGAGTTAAAACCACCTGGTTCAGGTTTTAAACCTATCTCAAGCTACTAGGGATTAGGATGAAATCTTTATGGAAGCATGTTATCTATCCCACATCTGCCTAACCTAGAGTTCTTAAAGCTTTCTCTGAAGCATTTGGTACTGCCCACTGTCAGAGACTCACTGGGCCACAGCCGTGAGACAATAAGGCAATTCCTATGTTCCTAAAATAGGGCAAATATCTGTAATAACCAGAAGAAAGAACATCAAAACTGGGAGCACTGAGAAATGTTCAAGTTGGGTTGCTAGGGAAACCTGCTGGCATAACAAAAGCAAAACCTCATATAAAAGACCAGTCTAATATACCTACGAATGATACACTGATCCATATATTAACAGCATCTCCAAAAACCAAATACAACATTTTATATCAGGCTATGTAAGCTTTTGCAGTTCAGTGCTGCTGTAACAGGCATTATTTCCTTTTAAAATTAGGCACACGCATAAAAAAATGAAGCAGTTTCTTCCTGCGGTGCAATTACTAATCTTTGCAGAAAACAAGAAGTGTTGTTTTCAATTCCTGGGTAGAGCTGTGTGAATAACTCATTTTTTAGTTCATTGGCTAGTCTGAAAATAAAAAGGGGGGGGGGGGTTCAGTTTGGGTCAACCTAAAACTGAAACTGTTCAGATTTCTCAGTGAATCAAAAAGGTGAACAAATTTTATTTCATATCAAATAAAATGTTTTGTGAGAGGTATTTTGAATAAATGCATAAGAAATAAGGGCTAGATTCACATCACTGGTGGTGGAGGAGGTACCCTTTAATCCTGTAGCCTGATGGGCAAGGCTGGGGGAGATCCAGCCTGGAATCCCACACTCTCTGGAGCAGATATTTGACCTCATATCTCCCCGCTCCCAGATGAGAGACAATCATTTGTCTCTTCTGGACCTGATATTTCACAGACTCTATTGCTGAAGCTTGTCCATTTTGTATAAAATATTCACTGGGTCAGAGAAAGGGAAAAGGAAGGACTCAGTAACCCAGTGGTTCAGGCCTTCAAGCAGGGAAGATTGACATCTTGCTCCAGGGCTTGCTACATTGTAGGGATTTAAACCTGGTTCTTCCATATCTCATGAAAGGGCATAATGAGGCACTGATATCACAACTAGTTCCAATTTTATGAATGGTGTTTAAACTCTTTTCTGAATCTAGCTCCAACACTGAAAGGTTTAATTTAAATAATGACAAAGGGTTTATTTTGATAGTTCCCAAATATTTTCTTTTTTGTTTTGCTTTCACTGAAATAATCCACTAGCCTCCTTAACAGGGATTTGTCAAATGTTTAGGTCATCCCAAATCTGGGTCACTGTTTGATTGTAGCACTGCCTGCATTTTGCTGGTTATGTTAAAATTGTTTTTAGGACCAATTGAATGTGACCCAGCTGCTAACAGAATTCAAATTAATTACACTCTGGTTATGATCACTACAATGCAGTCTTAGGACATCTACTGTGTTACTTCCATTTTAAACAGAAAGCTTTACGTAAATAGGTCATAAATGCAAACGACAAGACATTCTGTAATAAAATTCCGATGCTCAAGTCAGGAATTCCTCATGGCATCCCAAGAAATAAAGCTGTCAATATTTCTCTTCCCTAGAATTTAAGTCAGAGAGAGACCACTGCCAAGTATTTGTGCAGCATAGTCCAACAAAAGAATTTTAAAAATGCATGCCATAGTTATGTTAATGTTATGGTTTTAAATGCTCAAAAGGCAGTAAAGAAATGTGTTTGAATGCATGCATATATGTAAAAGAAAGCATTTATGATATCTAGACTCCGCATCTGCCTGTAGGACTCTTTTCATTTCCGCTTTATATTAAACAGAAAAGGGCTGAGGGGGAATGTGTGGGGAAGAACTTCTCTCTCTTTCTTTTTTTGTTGTTTTTTTTTTTAAGAGATATTCAGAATTTACCATAGCTGTTCCCTTGGAGTTAATGCAATTTTCCATATGCTAGTAAATCACCATTTGAGAGACATTTTTAAAGGCAGATGTTTGAGCAAGGCAATCATAAGGATCCCACAAGAGATCAATGGGTCTTAAGGGCCTCTTTTAGGGAGAAATTACTAACATTAAACCCCTTACTGCCCTCTTGGGACCTCTGTAGTCTATTATTTCAAGGTAACCGCTGTTTGTGAGCAATAAATCCATATAACATATGAGGAAACTTAACATACATGGGAAGAAAAAGTGTCCAAAAGGACATGTTTTTAATATTTTACCTTCACAAATACCCAGAGGCACTACTCCACATAGTTTAAAAACAAAACATGAATGATCATAAGTCTACTATCAAACTCATTTGAGGTTAAAGAACTACAAAAAAGCAGCTGAAACTTTACATTCAGGCATCATTCTGGCTACCTATTAAAGAGTTTAAGAGGTTGGTTTAAAAACTCAATCGTTGCTCCATAAGAAGCCATGGTTAAGATTTTCAAGAAAGTCTAAGCGAGTTAGAGTTTACCTACAACACTAAAGCTTGAAGTGTATTATAGTCCAGTCTAAGAAGACGTAGCTGAACTAGCTCTGACCAAGCTAGTGAGCTTCAAAATCAGGGTGGCAAGTGACAGCATGCCTGAGGCCTCACTGTTACTCCTAGTACACTGGTTCAGTTGAATGTATTCCTGCCAGCTTGTGTGTTGCCATAGCCTGAGACTCACTTTCACAGGTGACAGAGACTCTGACAAGCCTAAGTCTTATTGAAATTCAAAGATTTATGCTTCTAAGTGTATCATTTTTGACACTGGTTTGTGTTTCAACACAAATGACATGTCATAAAAATTAGAAAGTACACAGCTAGCGTTTAGATTCCAAACTCGAGGCATGTCTGGAGAGTAGATTTCATCCATCCCATGACTGGCAAGCTTCTGGGATTTATAGCATGGCACAAAAATTCTATACTGAATGCACACATAAAAAGCATTCCTTCATATATCTTCCCCACTAGCCATGAATAACAATATCGAGAAAGCTATTGGCAGGACAGAACAGCACCAATCAATGCAATGCCTACTGACTAGCTCTAAAAAAAGACTGGGCTGCTTAATGAAAAATAAGCTTGTTTCCATCATGAAGGTGGTGTGGGGGTGGGTAGATGGAAACTAGAGGCGGAAGAGGGTAGAACAAGGGAAGAGAGCTTGAAATGGTGAGAGATCAAAGACATATGAGTTCCCACAACATCCATCTTGCTTGCAGCCCTCCCCCTTCCTGTCCTTGCCACAATCCTACAGCCAGTCCTGACTCTTAATGCAGCAGGTTTCACATACAACAAAGGAACATATGGGAAGGAGACATCTCAGTGATGGCCTTTCCAGTAATGGAGTGGCAAGCTGGTGGCAAGCCAGAAAGAGAAAATATTAAAAATAGGACATGATTAAACCCATCTGATGGAGAAATGCAGAGACATTCAATCAGAATCTCAAAGCTCAACGTGAGAGCAAAGCAGCTACAAAGTATAAGAATAACCCACTTGGTTTAGTGCTGGGAACTCTTGAAACAATAAATCACTGTATAAAATTCAAGATACATTATTTATTACTAGCTTTTGACCCAAAATAAATCTTAGAGCAGTATCTCTGAGGTTCTCATTCGCTCCACTATTTATAAACACTAGGCCACATTTAACTTTCGGTTAGTCCAGGGAATAAAGAATCTTGAATACGAACAAAGTGGCTAGCACCTCTGTTTAACATGCAGAAGGTCCTGGGTTCAATTCCCAGGAGGTTGGACTGGATGATCTCACGAGGTCCCTTCTAGCCCTATGATTTGATTTGAATACATGTTCTAAGAGAGCCAGAAGGTGTTGTGTGTGGTGGGTTTTTTTTGTTTTGTTTTGTTTTTTACAGTGTTCAACATCAAACAATTGTTTTAGGAGAGGAAGTGCAGAATAATTTATCTGACTGCCACAGAAGGAGAAATAGGTGAGTGTGTGACACACAGTACTAACTTTATAAAAGCAATTTAGCTCTGGTGCACATTGCCAGACAGACATCCCTGCTGGCAGATTCTCTTTTATCCACAGAATGGTGCTCACAACTACAACATAAGCATCACTCACTAACCAGGGTGCCTCAACTTGTTCAGGAAGAACCACTTGTAAGGCTGAGGGGGTTGTTCAGTCTCTGACCAATTTAGAATTTGACTTTTTGCTTAGGAATATCAATATGAGAACTTCTTAGTGCTAACCATGCTCATGCTTTTTGTGGTGTGGACTCCTGTCGACTAGGGACCTGAAATAAGACCAGTTAATTTTACGTGTTACAGCATTCCTTTTTCTTGTTAACAACTTTCATTTATCACTGCCCTGGGGTAGATTATTCAGATTGCACTAGTGCCCAAAACCTTCAAGGCACTTTCCAAACACAAACTAAAACACAGCCCCTGTCATAGGGTCTGTCTACTACACTGCAGTTAGAATTCCACAGCTGACCTTTGCCAGCTAAATTAGGCATGCAGGGCTCAGGGACTATTTAACTGCAGTGTCAACTTTTTGCCTCAGGTAGCAGTCCAATCTCTGGGACTCTCCAATTTGTTATGGTCCTAGGGCTCAGGCATCAGCATGAGCCTGAATGTCTATATGGCAATTGAAGAGGCCCTTAGCCCAAGCCCCACGAGCCCAAATTAGCTAGCATGGGCCAACCATGGGTTTTTAATTCCACTGTAGCCTTATCCTTAAAAAGTCAGAAAGATAAAGAGAACTGAAGGGGTGGAGCAATGTGATGCAACATGCAAGGCAGGTGATAAGCAACTAATGGCAGGTACTGATTTGAATGGTTTTTGTTTTATGTTCCCTTCCTCTCACCTATGAACACATATCTACTGTTTACTTATATCTATAACAGAAGCCAGGCAGGAGAGAATCTCTGCAAGGAAATAGAAAGAATGAGACAGCCTAGCTTTATTAACACTACTGTTTTCCTTATTCTAATCATTTGCCTTTGTGATAAAGGCAGGCCAGATAGCTATGGAAGAGTATGCCTATTTGAAGTTCTGGGAAGTGGGTGGGCCTGAGCCCACCCACTGCTAAAACCGCTGCCCCAGCCTAAGGGGAGGAGGCATTGGGCCCAGATTCAATTAGATGCGGGGGACAACCAATGAAAAACAGAGACAGGCATGAGGTCATAGGGTCAAAACAAAGGACCTGGAAGGGGACACCGAGCAGAGAACCCCAGACAGTGCCCACTGCTCCCAGAAGGTGTCAAGGGATTTGGTGGACACTGCCCAGAGGAACTCCACCCAGATACATGAATGGACAAGGGACCGCGAATAGGTCCCACAGTCACAGAGGTCCCCCTCAGCAAACCTCCTGTCCCTAGTCTTGTAAGATGACAGTCTTGGCGATGGCCAGGAGGAGGTTGGCAAGGAAGTCCCAAGACTTTGTGGATGGGGAGTGAATAAATGGACAAGTGAGAGGAAAAGTGCAGCCAGAACCTCAGGAGGAGGTTCTGGAGGAGCCAGAAGAGGGGCTGCAACATGGCACACTCTTAAGTACACATGTGCCAAAGTCTCCCTCACGCCACAGAATGGGCAGGTGTCAGGGTGTGGGGTGAACTGTGCCAAGTACCCTCCCATGCTCACGGTTCCGTGAAGGAGACGCCAACTGATGTCCTCAGCGGGTCATGGGGTTAGGGTGGAATACAGGCTGGCCCACCAGGGGTCCTTGCCCTCCCTCAGTGACATCAGCTTCTGCCATTTGGTGTCTGGCAGGACGCGAGGTCAAGGAAGTGGATGGTATGGAGCACAAGCATTTACAGATAGGAATAAGGCATGGTTCTGAAACAGGCCAACTGCAGGTCTAACAGCTGGCTGGGCACATGGAGTGAGAGTGGCCAGGGGAGCTTGTGAGGCCAGAGCCCAAGAAGAAGCTCCAGAGAGCCAGGATGGGGGGGTGGGGCAGGGAATACCCTCTCACAGAACCCCCTCAAGGTAGACCTGGGCAGGAGGGGCAAGGTTGCCTTCACCTCCTGGAGTAGGCGCCAGGAGGTTCTTGGGGTGGAGAGCCCCACATGCACAGCTAGGGCAAGGGGGTCCCCCCAGTCCCCCCAGGAGGTCTCTGACCCTGGTGATGCCTGCAAGGACCAACATCCCCCTCAGCGAGGGGGCCTCTGCCACCTGAGCAAAGATGGGGATTGTGCAGCAGAGGCTTCACAAGAAGGTCTTCTCTCTCAATGGGCACAAAGGAGCTGAAGGCCAAGATGAGCCTCCAGTTTTGGAGGAGGTCCTTGTAGAAGACTGGCAGCTCATAGACATCTTGTGGAAAATCTCTTGGATGCATGCAAAAGAGCTGCCTACAGAAGCGTATGCCAGGGCACCTATGTGAACCCTACACTGTTGAACGCCGTTTTCCCTGCAAGCAGAGGAAAGGTTACTACAGGCCGGTTAGAGGCACCTAGAACCAATTAAGGGCTTCTCTAGGCCTACAAAAGGCTTGCGTCTGTCAGAGGGAAAAGGGAAGACTGAGATCACCAGTAAGCTTGAGACTTTCCCAGGTGTAGGAGATTGCAGAGCTCCATTGCCAGAGAGAGAGAAGGGAGACACAGACCACAGGCTGCAAGAAGGTCTAACACAACCCTGATTCCTCATGATAATGCTACCACCTTTACAACCCTATGATGGAACCATAAGGTACTTGCCCAAACTCTGGGTTAGCTAGTGGGCTGGAACCACTCACTCCCCCTAAAAGGCGGAAGGGTGCCTCACATGCCCCAAACCAAGGCCTGCCTTGTGTGCCCTGAGAGAGAGGGAGGTGAGAGGAAAGAAAACCCTCAAGACTTGTCCAAGCTGGGACAGATTGGCCTCAGGCCTCTACTGCCAGGAGAGACATTGCAACTGTTTGGCCAGACCCCATGGGGGTACTTTGCCACACCTTGTTCAGTGTTAGAAGAAAACAGCACACTGATTTTTTTTTTTTTACCATTGTCAGATGATGTCATCCTCCCTTCATTCACTTTTCTTTCTCTCACTCTAGCGCATGCACACGCACACCCCCAATCCCTACTATTTTATATGCTTCTCTCAACAGTTAACGCCTCCTTACATGCTAATGAGAAGCTTATTCATGAGATAAATAGATAAAAATCAGTAAGTTGGGTGATATTATCAGCTCAATTCTTTTCAGAATCACAAAAGAAGGAACTCTATGGAGTAGATTTAAATAAGGGCAGGGTAAAGTCTTCGTGGACCAGCCCAGGAAGGACGCTCAATGTACAGTGTGAAAAATCACTACCTCCTTGAAAGATATATTCCCCCCTCAACCTTAACCTTAAACTCTAACTTTTGACTTACATCTTCTTGCAAATTAATTATTTCTTCCCTGTGATCAATTCTAATTGCACAGTCATAAAGAAGAATGATATACCAGTGTGCACTGTCATAGAGAAAGAAGGGAGGAGGAGAGGAAAACAAGGAGAAAGAGGGAACTGAAAAATAAGTGAATCTATGTTTCACAGGCAGATTAAATAAATGCTCACAGCCTTTACTGTAGATTATTAGTCAGAGATGCACCTAGTGAAGAGGGTGCAATGACATTTTTGCCAGCTGTTTTACCAACTGGAAACAAGCTAATTACTGCAATACATACCAAATGTGGTGGTTGTGCTGTATATGGAGGGAGTGAGGTTTCCGCTGCTATTTCTGGATCTTCATGTTCACTTTCACTATAGCATTCTAGGAAAAAAGAGTAATATGAAACAAAAAAAATTAGAGAGTCATTTATTCCATCTGTTGCTCAGCAGTTGAAGATCATTATGTGATTATATTCAATTAGATGATAGAGTTGCATCTGATTACAAGGAACTGCACTCAATGGCCTAGTTTGGTCTGAAGGCCAAATCCCATTCTCTTGTCTCCTACATTGGTGTTTCTTGACTACTATTTTATGGCAACTTGATTTGAAACTTATTTTTATTCCCACTCTGTTGTTACGGTAGGAATTGTCTATAGATCATTTTACAAATTCCTTTTCTTGGCATGTGAGCAGTGTTCAGGCTAAAGAAACGCTGTGTTATTGTTAGTTTTGCAATTTTGGGGAACCTGTGACAAGCAAAAGAGAAGTTTGTCCCTTTGCTTAGTCTCTCTATCTAGTGTCAACTCCTGGGGTAGAGTTGCTCCCTGGGAATGAGGCATTGGTATTTTGGCCAAGCTCCCCGGAAGAGGGAACCACCTATAAACTGTTTGTGACCATTGACATTCTAGGATCGATGTACAGAGGGTGCAATAAACAAGTTGCACTAAGAATACAGTCAGGTTTCACATCACTATTTTTTCCTACCAACATTCAAAACACCCCATCATCTGCTACTACTCAGAAGAGGGACAACAATATTAATCAAAAGAAAAATTGCAGAGGAGTTGGTAAAAGAATTTGCTGTGGCTACTTGGAGTATTTTTTTAATGCTAGATTAAAACAAAGCACTCGCAAACACAAGATAGATTCTGATCAAGTTATACTCTTTTACAGAAAAAGAAATTGAGACACAGCTTATAATAATGAGGATGACAAAGGAAATCAGCAGGCACTTAGTTCTAAATCCTAGGGTTCTGCTGTAGCCATTGGACAACACTGATTCCATCAGACTAAATCTCTCTGCAACCACCAGCCCAGCACATTCACTCTGAGCAAGTGTTTATGTGAGAAAAACTTCATTCTGTTTAAGTGCTTTCCTGTATCATATGTCATGTGAGCCAAAGTACACACATACCCTGTGCCTGTACTTCTGATCTGAACTGAGCCATCATGTGGTTAGCAGGAAGCAGTTAAGCAAAGTGTACTGACAACATCAGTGGTTGTTGGGAGACTGAGGTCATGGGACTGGAACAAGTACTCTTCATTTCCTTTCTTAAGATCTTGCACAATACTACTATGTATTACGGCACAGAGCTATGTGTTAAACTCATCTGCTGGAAATACCTCTTTTTATCTTTTACCTAGTTTCCAGTGTGTTTGTGAGGTCTTTGCAGGGCCGTAACCAGGTCGGGGTGACAGGGGCTTTGCCCCAGGCACCATATCGAGCAGCTCCATTTCACTGCTCGATTGAGGGCACGTTCTGTGCTGCTTGCTTCTGGTGCACCCCAGGCTCCAAAATACCTAGGTCTGGCACTGGGTCTTTGTTTATGTTCATGAAGCATTTTGTGGTTCTTGGATCTGATGGCACCATACAAGTGTGAACTATTATGAATTAGCATCAGCATTTGGTAACAATCAATTATCACATCTTTCAAATAAATTATTGGTTGTACCTATTCTTTTTTCCTTCTTTTATATTTGGAAAACTGTCTGTCACTTTTTTGGTTCTAATAATTTACCTGTCAGCAAAAAGTGCTGATGTGAAAATTTTAAGCAAAAGAAAGATGTCACAAAGATGTTGATGAAATGACATTCAGGGGACTTGCCAGGTTTTGTACAGTTTTGCACATGTACTCATCTTATTACTAGCAGAACTACAGGATTATTTTAGTTATTTTTTAACATAGATACCATTCTGTTTACTACATTTTGACCAGATACATATTTCAAAATTACTTTATGACCTGATCCTATGTTTTACACCCCCTTGCATTTAGTTTCATTCCTTTCTGTAAGTTCACCCATCTTCGAAGCATCTGAGGAAGTGGGATCTTCTCCCACAAAAGCTCATGCAAAAAATAAATCTGTTAGTCTTAAAGTGCCACACAACTCCTTGTTGTTTTTTCAATGAAATTTCATATTAGTAGAAACATTTGAGAAATCTAAGGAACTATTGATTAATAAAGAAAATATTCTTTCTTTCTTTCTTTCTTTCTTTCTTTCTGCAGTATTTCATTATATACACACCACACCAGAAAAGTAAAATCCATACCTGGTTTCTGATATAAATAGATTGAAAGAGAGTGAATGCACAGAAACCATTTTCCCTCCCCTCTCACCCTCTTCAAAATAGCAGGAATCCAAAAGTGGGAATCTAAGAGCTTTTTGAATAGTTGAGATGTGTGATACTCAGGAAGGAATTATGGTGCTGGAAACTGTGACATAACTTTGGACTATGTCAGTATTTCCCTAAAATGTAGGGTGTACCCAACTATATAATGGGAAGAAAGTAGATAAGGCTTCAATTACACATGTCAAGAGTACAGGGACAGGGGGAAGTGTGTGATTGTTTTTAATTTTCCTGCAACAAAAGGTCAAGTTTGCACCTTCAAAAGATTTGTGCAATGCTGAGTTTGTTCTGATGATGAAGTGTCAGTAACGTGATCACCTGCTGCAGAGATTAGTTGAATAGTGTTTCTCATTTGCTTGCATAGTTCCCATGAAGCTCGGTTGACTTTCCTAATTTTAACTGCATTGTTATTTTCCTATCTCTTCTCTTGCTTTAACTATTTGCCCAAACACAACCAACATAGCATACCCCCTGAAGCTTTCCTTTGTAAACTCCTATTTGTTTCCATAATATTAAGATATTATCAGTCAAATTATTGCCATCTTTCCACCATTCATCTTGCTGCTTGTCTAAACAGGTCAAGACAAGCTGGACCCCTTCTCTTCTCTGGTAAATTATCAGATTGGGTTCCCTGCCACACAACCTAAGATTCAGGCTAAGACTGTACTGATGGTGGCAATTTTGCTGCCATCAGCACAATCTTCCAGGTTTGATTGAGCAGTCTGTGTAGACATGCTCAATCGATCCAGAATTCGCCATTGCAACTCCAGGCCCAGAACTGGAGAACCAGTAAGCTGACTAGAAAGTATTTCCAATTGGCTTAGTGTAGTGTGTAGGGAGTATTTAGTAAGTCATTGAGAGAGACGCAAGGTATTTTACATATCTTGTGTATCCCTCAGTGACTGCCGCCAAAAAGTGTGGCAAGTTTGCACTAGGGCTCAGTGTAGCAATGTTCCCATCACTTACCCTAAATTTCTCAGCTCTAACATCTGAGTAAGAAGAAGATGACACACTAGAGTAGTATTTCTCAACCAGCATGCCATGGAACACCACTGCTTCACAAATGCAGTGTAGGTGTTCCATGACTCACCCCGACCCCTTCCCATTGAGAAGGGCTGAGTGCAGAGGGGGGAAGGAGCAATTTAAAATGTCTCAGATGCAGCAAAGCTTCAAAGGCATGTGGTGGCAGGTGCTGACATTACCAGCTTTTCCAAGAACATTTTCATCAGGTATTCTGCATAAAGTAATTAACACTTTTAGGTGTTCCCTGATCCACTTAATGTTGAAAAACACTGCATTAGGAAATGTAGCCACAAATGGCAAGTTTCTGGAGAAAGGTAGAGGAATAGTAAACAGAAGTTTTTGTTAAAGAGAAAGAAAAGGAAAACACACTATATCCCAGTCTTGACAAAGGAGACAGTGAGACATTCTGATTCTCCACGTACTTCAAGGTATCATCACCAATGATTTCTATAAGCACAAAGCAACTTGTAATACCATGCCACATAGCACTGAGCAAGACCAGCAAAGTTAACTGCCCTTGTGTGAATGAGTCCTATATATGAGCTAGATCCCCATCCACAGAAGAGAAGTGCCCTTTGATGTTCATAAACACAACTAAGTGAACCATTGATTTAGATTGTACGAGTTCCAAATGTGTAGCTGTATTAGTCTAGTTCTGCAAAACAAGCAAGGAGTCCTGTGGCATTTAAGACTAAAAAATTTATTTATCCCATGAGCTTTTGTGGGAGATGGGACTCCTTGCTCATTTAGATTGTAAACTCCTTGGGTGGAAGGATCTGTCATTTTATGTCTGTAAAACCATACACATATAGTAATATATTAATGACTAAATAATGGAAACTCTTTTAAATAATGCATTCCACAGTTGTCAGATATTAATTTTTATGCCTTGGTTGATACGGAAATCAGCTATTTCAGGACACAATTAGCTTTTTGGTGCCAGTGAAACACACAATGGCAGATGAGCCACTAACTGAAAGTTTGAAAAGAACAGGGTTGGTATGAAAATCATTGTGGCAAAATCACTGTGTAAAAATGTGAGCTAGCTCTGTGCAAAAACATTTATTATTATTATTATTATTATTATTATTATTTGAACATACCTTCTTCATTCTTTCCATTAGATGTCTGAGGAATTACAGCTAGCTCCAGTTTTGTTAGCCACCTATATAATAAACAGAAAGCAAACACATTTTTAAAAAAACAAGCAAGGAGTCCTGTGGCACTTAGGCTATGTCTACACTAGCCAATTAGTCCAGACTAGGCAAAGCTTAGTCTGAACTAGTTAGTACCAAGGGTTAGTTTGGACTAGCCAGATTAGTTCAAACTTTAGCTCAAACTAAGCACAAGCAAGACCTGAAATAATGGCTAGTTTGGACTAAAGAAGTTCAAACTAAAAAGTCGTGGTTAGTCTGAACTAGCCCAAGGTTAGTTTGGACTAACCTTGGACTTCTTTAGTTTGGCCTAACAAGTCCAAACTAAAAAAGTGGATGTAGTCATAGCCTTAAAGACTTACAAATTTATTTATCACACAAGCTTTCGTGGGAGAAAATCCTACTTCACCAGATGTTTTGAAGATGAGGGATCTTACAGAATGGGAGAAAAATAAATGCAGGGAGGTGTAAATCATGGCATCAGGTCATACTGTAACAGCAAATCAAAGCAGTTGTTGACCCTCAAACACTGGGGAACAGCATATAGAGCAGGAGTCACAAGCATGTGGCCCCTAAAGCTATTTCCTGTGGCCTGCAATGACACTAGTGTTACCAATATTTGCAATATCATTGTATGAAAAGGTTTCAGTGGTGCAGCCCTTGGGCTAACGTATGAGTCCTCATGCAGCCCTGTACTAGTCCTCATGTGGCCCTCGTGGTGATTTGAGTTTGAGACCCCTGATATTGAGGAAGGTGAGGTCAAATCACCTGGTGTGATGGGAAAAGAATCCATAGTCATCATTTAATCCTGTTTTCACACAATCAAACCTGCATATCAGTTCCAGTTCTGCTTTTTCTCTTTGAAGTCTTGATGTGTTGCCCATCTGCTTGAGCACAGCTATTAACAATCAACAGAGTGATTAGGAAGATTGAGGTGCTCAGCTACATTTTTATTCTACCCTGCACCCACTCTGAGTCTTCAGACTCAGTGATCTTTCTCTATTTTATTTTCATCACCAGTGTTCTTTTCTTTCACCCTCAGTTTAAATTTCTTGAGGGCTGGATGATACTAAAAAATTAGGTGGTCTTACTTACATGGCTGACGGCCAAAATTTCATGCCTTCTGCAATGCAGTTAAGCTGACAAACTCTGGAACAGATACCACTAGTTGAGGAAATTCTTCCATGAACCTACTCATTGCTGCTTGGAGAGATGGATTGACTACAGCAATGGAATAACTCCTTCCATTGCTGTAGGAAGTGCCTATACTACAACAGCAGAGCTGAAGATGTGTCCATGTAGTGCAGACTCTCCTTGAAAGAGGTGGATTACCTGCTATTTTCATTGATTTCAAAGGGAGCTGAAGCAGCCTAGCACTTCACAAGGAGATATGTACTCCTCACTTCACAGCCTAACGAACAGTTTAGAAGGCTATTTAGAAATCCTTCCAATTTTAAACTATTTTCACACATAGCAATCTGAACCAGTTACTTAAAGACTAACAAATTTATTAATTGCACGAGCTGTCTGACGAAGTGGGATTTTCTCCCACAAAAACTCATGTGATAAATAAATTTGTTAGTCTTTATGTGCCACAGGACTCCTTGCTTCTTTTGCTGGACTAGACTTACACAGCTGCCCCCTTTGGAACTTCATTATTTAAGATAGTGTAACATATTATTTATTCTTTGCAGTTGTCCTATATTGTTCTCTGGATCATGGCACACTCTGTAAGAGTAGATCCATTGACTCAGGCTTCCTGACCAAATTCAAAATTGTGTAAGCTATGTTCTCCCTTCCTACATACCCCCTTACACTCTTTTTTTTATACAGTATTCTTCACTTCCTGTTCTAAACTTCTGGGCAGTGTTGCCACAAGGTATTAATAGCAGCTGCATCTTCCTCCTTCCCTAGATGGCTGTGTTCCTTTAGTACATGAAGTGACACCTGGTTATAGCAGTATATCTTTTCCGTTTACAAATGTTTGGATCCTCTGAGCTGTAAAGTGCTATAGTCAAGGCCAGCTCAAGAGGCTGTGGCTCGCTAAGCCGGCTTTCACTTTTTCACCCCCCTGAGCGGGGAGAGGGCGGAGGGTTGAACCCAGCCTCCACTCTGGGCTGGCTCAAGAGCAGAGTGGATCAGCCCAGAGGCTGGGGTCTGCTCTCTCTCCTGTCCCCTGGGCCGGCTGTTCCAGCCTAGGGGTGGGGAGGGCCAGCCCAGAGGTGGGGCAAGAGAGCCAAGTCCACCCCATGGGACAGCCCACTCTATCCCCGGGGCGGAGTGGCTGGTTCCAGGAGGGGTGGGGGTGCAGGGTCCAGCTTCTGTGCCAGCATGTCCCTGGCACCTATAAGCCAATAGTGCCCCAAGCCAAGGCCTCATTAGCTTATGGGTTAAGCTGTCCCTGGCTATGGTATGTAAGATAATACCTGCACAAAAATTCATTCACCATCTCTTCAGACCAATCTTTGAGCCCTAAGGTTGACGGGTCTCTGGAAACTAGCTATGTAACAGTTAGATGATACAGTAGCAGATCTTGCTCCCAATGAGGTCACTGGGAAATTTACTAATAATTTCAGTAGGAGAAGGACTGGGTCCTTAGTCCAGACTTCTCCTGATCACTCTATGGGGTACAGATTTGCATAACAATTAAAGATTATATGGTGTCATTTCTGTAAAAGTGGAGAATGAATATTAGTTCCATTTTATTGAGGACCTTGGTCTTACACAGTAAGAATTAATAGAATGAAAGTAAAGAGAAATCTTAGAATTTCAAACAGAAGGTATAAGTTTAAAAAAGAATATCTGGGTTTAAAAGGTTGCTATCACGTAGGAGTGTAAAGTGAACGCTGGTAAATGCATGCAGATATCTCCTATCACAGTACACATTTCTTTTTTATGTTTGCATGACTATTGCAAAGAGTTCATTTTTCTAGCAAGCGTACTAAATCAATGAAGCAAACTACTCCATGCATAAACCCGTTAGTGGTTTAATGGATAGGTGCCTGAAGGGGTTACAAAGGTCCTGTGAACACTTATGCACATGAGTAACTTCACCCATGTGTAACTTTACATACACTTTACACCCTACCATCAACCTCAGCCTGGACCAGTCCACACAAGAAATCCCTTTTTCTTACTGTAGTGTCCAAGAAGTGGACGGACACATTAACACTATCCTATATCGAAAACCAACTGACCACAATACATACCTACATGCTTCCAGCTTCTACCCTGGACACATTATACAATCCATTCTCTATAGCCTAATCTTTAAATACAACTAGATTTGTTCCGATCCCACAGACAGAGACAAACACCTTCAGGATTTTTTACCAAGCATTCCTAAAACAACAGTACCTCACTGCTAAAATGAAAAAATAGATTGACAGAGCCAGATGGGTGTCCAGATGTCATTTACTAGAGGACAAACCTGACAGAGAAAACAAAAGAACACCACTGGCCATCACCTACAGCCCCCAGCTAAAATTCCTCCAGCATAACATCAAAGACCTACAACTTATCCTGGATGATGATCCCACGCTCTCTCAAAACTTAGGAGGCAGCAGGGGCACTGCTGTCGCTAGGCCCATGGGCTGACAGTGGCAGAGGCTGGATTGGGCCTGGGCTGCCGGTGCTGGCTGGCAACAGCAGGGGCCAAATCCAAGCTGCTGGTGGGAGGAGCTGAAATTGGCTCCTGGATTGGGCCCAGAGGCTTGATTGGGTGCAGTGATGGGGCCACTCAGCAACGGGGCAGGGCCTGGACCCTGACTCTTTTGTCAGGGCAGTGACGCCCCTGGGAAGTAGGCCAATCCTTGCTTACAGACAGCCCCCAACCTGAAGCAAATACTCACCAGCAACCAAACATCATACAAAAAAATCACTAATCCAAGAACTTATCCCTGCAACAAACCCCACTGTCAACTATGCCCACACATCAACTCTAGTGATTCCATCATAGGTCCCAACGACAATAGTCACACCATCAGGAGCTCATTCATCTGCACATCCACTAATGTGATGTATGTCATCATGTGCCACTAATGCCCCTCTACCATGTACATTGGCCAAAATGGACTGTCCTTAGTTAAAATAAATAAATAAATAAATACATGGACACAAATCAGACATAAAAATTGGTAACATGCATAAACCAGTAGGAAAACACTTCAGTCTCTCTGCATATCAGTAGCAGACTTGAAAGTTGCCACATTTCTACAAATGAACTTCAAAACCAGACTTCAGCGTGAAACTGCAGAGCTGGAACTCATTTGCAAAATAGACACAATCAAAGTGGGTCTGAACAGAGACAAAGAACAGTTAGGACATTACAAAAAGTAACTGTCCCTGTTCATACAGTCTATGTTTCTATTCTACTAGTGTGAATGGTTCTCTTGTATCCTAATTGAACTGACATGGTTAGCACTTGCCCTCCCAATTGTATTGCTTTTCCTTCATCCTGGCATGTATACATATACCTCTCAACTGTAGTTTCCACTTCATGCAGTTGATGAAGTGGGTTGGAGCCCACAAAAGCTTATGCCCCAAAGAAATTTGTTAGTCTTTAAGGTGCCACAGTACTCTGTTTTTGCTGTATACAGACTAACACGGCTACTCCTCTGGAACTTAACACACATGAATAGTCCCAATGAGTTTATTGGGACTCCTTACAAGTGTAAAGAGTTTCAGGATTGGGGCCAAGAAGGCAGATAAGTCTCCTTCTGGTTTTATAGAGGTCTTGCTTTTACATATAATACATTTCAACACTGAGAAATTAAGTTCTCATAAATCTACAAAGATTAACTCTGATCCTTGTATTTAGCCCTTTAAAACATGGTCTGTATTGTGAATTCTGAATTGTCTGACAAATTTTAATGCATATCATATAACACAAAATTAAATTTCTTATACAACCTTACAGAGTAAGATACAGCACAATAGGACATACACCGGTTTAACATTGGTCTTGATTTTTAAGCCATAAGGAAATTTATTTGACAAGTCTAGTTTGCAGAAAATTGTTCTTGAGGATTTAGCATGACACCCCTGAATAGACATGAATTTGTCACTCAAAGGAGACTATTGAATTGATTGATTATTTGGATACTAAGACCTTCCAGCTGAGTTCCAAAAGCAGGGCCATCCCGAGGGGCTGTGAGAGGGGCAATTGCCCCTGACCCTGTGGTTCCATGGGCCCCATGCTGTCCTGCCTTAAGCAGGGAAGCATGGGACCTGCACTGCTGCCCCCCATGGTCATGCTATCCCCCACCTCCTCCCTGCTGCCTTCAGGCGGAGCCAAAGGAAGTGGGGGAAGAGGGGCGAGTGGGAGCATTGAGCCGGCCTCTGATGTTGGCTGGCTCACACTGCTGCTAGGGCAGAACAGCTGGCCCAGGGGTGGACCGGACCAGGCTAGAGGCCAGGCTTTGCTATCTCGCCCCTCCCCTGGGCTGGGTGTTCCTCCCTAGGGGTGGGCAGGGTAGTCCAGAGGTGGGGCAGGAGAGCAGAGCCCAGCCCCCAAACGAGCCCAGTCCACCCCCAGCTCAGGGGAGGGGTGGGAGCGTGGGGCCAGCCTCTGGGCTGATGCACCTCACCCCACCCCACCACTGGGGGAGACAAGCCGGGGGGTCCCCACAGGCTGATTGCCCCAAGCCCTGCACTCCCCTAGGGACAGCCCTGTCTAAAAGTCCTATTACTACCCTGTGTACCTTCCTCTCATTTACTTCTCCTAAAGTCAACATCTTTCTCTACAAGAGATCCTTCTGTGTAATATTCACTCTCTCCTACTCCTCCTCAATTTACAGACCCTAGGAATTTCCACTCTGTAGAAAAGAATAGATCTATGATACAGCAAGGGATACTTAATTCCCATATATAATGCTGCTTCCTGCTCCTCCTGCTTGCAAGGAGTACCAATAATCTATAGCAATCTACACTTGGTAAAGCGTACACAAACTAATTTTCACGATCTTCCCCTCTCTCAGTCAGGTCCTTACCCCAACCTCCCGACGCGTAAAATAGAGGTAATGAGAGGTTAGTGTATTTTCCAAAAGGTCACACAATAGATCAATGTCAGAACCAGAAGTAGATCTCTGCCAACTACTGGCTACTATCTATGCCCCAAGATCACAGTGCCTCCCAATCAAATTGGTATTATTTCTACAGAACCCTATATAGCCTGGGTGCTTTATAGATACATATAGAGGGCATCCATACTCCCAACGGCATACAATCTCCTACAGTAGAGACAATGGGAATATGAGCTGTATTGTAACACTATGCAGAATATAAAGTTGCATCAACAATGAGTAAAATATTCTCAAACTGTTTGATAACTTCTAAAACAATTTTGGTTCAGCAGTATTCATCTTTTTTATTTGCTTTTCATGAACATTCAAACAACCAAAGTTTAATTCCTTCAAATATTCATAGAAAGAAAACTGTGGACCTGCCACCAAGATTCATCTAAAACAAAATTCATTTCATATGGTGGCAAATATGCATGTATGCTGAAGAAAACACAAAATACCAAAAGATCACGAAACAAATAAAATTAGGGTTAATGTTCCTAGACTAAGCCACTTTAGGAGCAGAAGCCAAAAAATATTCTAATTCTTCCCCCTCCCTGAATTATGCAAGTAAATCTGAAAACTTTAAAACTCTTTGCCTGACATTTACCAATCTTCCCAGAAAAGCTCTACCCTAAGTTAAGATTTAACATGCAAAGTTTCAGGAAAATTAATCTATTTGTGTGAAATTGAGGAGGCGTTATTGACAATTCACCTTATAATAGGGTCCTAATGTAACCTTAACTATAGAGCAAATATTGCCAATCCATAATATCCTAATTAAATTGGCATTTTTTTTAACAGTCACCTGTGGAGCACAGTGTTTATGTTGTATTTACCTTGAAGATAACCATTGCATCAGCAAAAACACAAAAGCAACAAGGTAAGAATCCTCCTGAATCACAACTTCTGTTTCACAACTAAAGAACCAACATACAAAGGCAGGAATTGTTTTAAGATGGCAAGCAAGGACAGATATGTTCAACTGCTGTTACTTACTTGTTCATTTCCTCTACATTCTCTGCTGCAAAATAAAATGTCTTGATCTGTGGTTGGCTGATCTTAATTGCACTTCAAGAAAAAAAAAAACCATACATATACACACACAGACACACACACACAAGAAAAGTTAATTTAGGTAGGAAATACCAATGTAATCATGTAAGCAAATTTTCCAAAGCATAATACTTTTGTACACTACATTCTATTAATCCAGACCAGGTTGCCCACTGAAAAATTTCCTCAAAATTCTGTACCATCTTCTGTGGAATTGTATGAGTCTATTGTTTTAGCAACCAGAGAACATATTTCTAGCATAGTCACACCTTTTATGACCTCCTGATTTGTGACATGGGAGAAGAGAAGGGAAGAAAAAAGGTACTAGTGAAAATAAAGATTATAATGATACGGGCTGCTTTCCTTCTAACAGATCAAAATGGTACCTGTTTGGGAACAGGCACTAAAGTATCACAAGATGTACTAGCTAAAGAAATAAGTTTCAGATTCTGGATGCTCATGTACCAAGAATCCATCTCAATTCATTTCTGTTCTGGTGCCAGATAGGTAGCAATACACAGGAAGCATAGTGAGCAAAAGGCACAGCGCAAAAATAAAAAAATAAATCATCATCATCATCCATGCTATGTTAACACACAAAACCAACAGCTCTTTGCACAAAAGTTAAGTCATGGTGAAAGTAAGACAGCCAATAGTTCTTGTGATTCAGAGTCTGTTAATGCCATTTCTAATCTCCATCCCTTCTCACTGAACTCCACCAAATTCAGTATGTAAAATCTTTATTGATCCACTCTTGGGTCAGAGTGACAAACTCACTGCTTTTTCTTGCATTCAATTGCTCGGTCCACGGTGAAGTTTGGCAGGTTAATGAATCCTTCAGCTTTCTCTGCCTGCAATAGAATACATCACCAGCATTAGCCTGAGCTCCAGTAAGGATGCCCCTGACCTAGGTCATATCAATTACTGATACCCTCATGTTGCATTCAAATACATTTTTACTGCAAGAAGCCAAATATGGTCTTCTTTTATGGGACTGGATAGAGGAATCAGGAACCCGTTAGGGGTTGCCTGTCTCATTGTGACAGTGGCACCAAGACTCTACCTCCTATACAAGTGGACAGGGCATGGGCATACTATTTGCTCCACAAGCCCAGGCATGATGTAGCACAGTAGAGGATGGAATCATAGAATATTAGGGCTGGAAGGGACCTCATGAGGTCATCTTGTCCAACCCCTGCCAAAAGCAGGCCATCCCCCATTAAATCATCCCAGCCAAGGTTTTATCCAGCTGGGCATAAAAAAGTTTCTAAAGATGGAGATTCCACCACCTCCTCAGGCAACCCATTCCAGTGCTTCATCACCCTCCTAGTGAGAAAGCTTTTCCTAATATCCAACCTACACCACCCCACCTGCCACTTGAAACCATTGCTCTTTGTTCTGTTCTCTGTCACCACTGAAAATAGCCTAGCTCCCTCCTGTTTGGAGTGCCCCTTCAAATATTTGAAGGTAGTTATCAAATCCCCCCTCAGTCTTCTCTTCTGCAGACTAAATAGGCCTAGTTCCTTCAGTCTCCCCTTGTAAGTCATGTGCCCCAGTCCCCTAATGAAATCTGTTCCAAGTACTAGGTAGGGGATGATTAACCCCCCTGACTCACTGGAGCAGCTATGCTTTGACTTGTATTCAGGATTTGTCACCAAGTCACTCACACTGGTCCACAGGGTCAGCTATGGATACAAGCTCCAAGAGCAAGAGTTAGTCTTGGGTCTGAACAGGACTGAGAGGAATAGTGACGTAAATGTGACTCTCTTTGTAATAATCAGTGCTCTCATTCTACTGCTGCATATGACAAATTCATCAGCCAACCCCTGGCCACAGTTTGGGGGAGAAGGAGGCACTGCTGTCCCCCTAAACTGCAAGCCTCAGACAGGTGCAGAATTTGCCTCCCTCTCCCCGACCCATGAGGGATGGATTACCACATGGTCCTATGGGGCCTGTGCCCAGGGGCCCCGACATCACCACAGATTGCTGCCTCTGGCCTACAGTCCTTCTGGAGACACCTCCAGCTGCATTGGCCAATAGGGCAGCCTAGCGCCCATCAGCAGCGCTAGCTGCAGCCCACCCCAAGCCTCCTGCAGTAACACCAGGCCGTTACCCACCCAGCCCCCACAGCAGCACTGGTCCTTGACTCCCCCACATCCCACAGCAGCACCAGCCCATAGACCATCCCAGCAGCCCTGCATCAGTGCCAGCCCAAGGTCCCAGTCCCACTCCAAGACCCTCCGCAACAGCTCCAGCCAGGGCCCTGGATCCCCTCACTCTGTGCCCCAGCACCAGTAGGGCCAGGTGATTCACACACACCCCCAACAAGCAGGCTGTTACCACAATGGGGGGCCCCACAAGAATGGGCAGCTCTGGGCCTTCGCAGGCCTTGATCAGGCCCTGCCCCCTGTGCAGCCAAATCTCATATATGCAGCATGGGAAACTGAACTCTTTAGCTTCAGCTCCAAAAACAGAGCCTCTTCTTATCTGAAGTGATGGATAAAGCCTTGAAGTGAAGGACCCGGATAGGTCAATAAGAATGAGGACCATATCCTCCTTTCAAACATAACCATTAGAGGCAATCTCAGAAGGGTAAACACTTGAGTTGGTTTAACATTCATCACCACCTTTTTTAATAGACCTTGTTACAATGAAGGGTTGGATAGTCCAGGCCCTCCTTTATTCACCCATAATGTTGCCAGTGCAATTTAGATGTTTAACTCTCTGATTTGCTGGTATAAGTAAGTAATTAAGCATTTTTGAGTGGAATTTTCAAAAATGCTCATCACGCACCCAGTTAAATGCTTGATCTGAGTGACCCAAGGGTACTGGGTAGCAACAAGTTCCAAAGGGGTAGTCTCGTCCTGCCAAAGGACATACATTGCACTCTTTCCTGGTTAATAAGGTTGAAGCCTGCTGCTGAAATCTGTCTTTAATTATTTGTGCATCTTTGCTGAGTCTCTATAGACTTGAACCCTTTTCCTCCTACGAACAGCAGTGGTGCAGACAAATAAGAACCAGCTTCTGTGGGGGGGGACGGGGGACGGATTGGTATCTTCAAAAAAAAAAAAAAAAAGTGGACATTTGAATTCCCAAAATACTCATTTCCTGTCTCTCTCCCTCAACCCAAACACATTATAATTCTAAAAATTTACCCTGTGTAAGGCAGCTAAGCTATCTAAAGATACTTCAAAGAGCATGGATAAACCAAATGGAGACAAGCTATAGAAGACTGACAGCATCTCAGACTACTTTGTGTGTGAATATGTAGTGCTTATAAAAAGGAGGATATTAGCCAAGAATAGTCTCACATTTTTATACATCAAATATTTAAATTCAAGTGACTGAACACACTGATTGAGAAATTAAGAGCAGAGGAAGTAATGGGGTTAATCTTAGGAGGTGCAGAAACAACAGTTTTGATGAGTGGCTTCTTCTGTACTGAAATTTTTTTGGTTTCATACTGTTATTTTTTGTCTTCTCTGAATTACAATTTTAAATTATCTGTCCGGGGTGTCTAGAGATGGGGTTAGGCTATCTTTTAATGTTTCAGTGTTTAATGTCGAAATGTAATTAAGTGACTTTAACAGCAAGCAGGATATTAGAAATTTTAAAAAAAAAAGCACAGGAGAGAATATTAGTAAATTCACATCATATTAAAATAGGATAAATAATACCTTCAACTAATGTTTTCAACATAGCAGCCCCAGTAAAAGAATGGGAAAACAGAGGAAAGCCAGCAAGAGAAAGAGGGATTCCGAGGAAGTGCCTTCCAGGGTTTGGCTACTAACGGTACTAAGGAAAGAAAACAAGTTATCCTGGGTAAGAGTACCAGAAGTTTGGTCCATTTCCAGAGCTAAATGGAGTAAACAGATGACATTGATCTTTCTCTTTCCAGAACAAGCTTACTAAAACAAATGCCAACAAAGACAAGTGTTCCTTGTGGTGCCTAGCACATCACTGAAACAGCTGTTATTAGATACAACACTGAACCGGAAATGTACGCCCACAATGCTTATTTCTCTACTCCATCCACCCACAATCAAGTTATACAATTTTAGAAGTGGAGATTAAGGTGATCTTTTTGAAAAGGAACATCTCTCACACCTCCATCCCTACCCACATATCAATGACCCTAAATCCACAGCAAGAAGCAACAAACTTTGCAACACCCAAGAGGCTCTTTGGAAGCACGAAACATGCATCTCCATTTATTTAAAAGAAAAGAAGAAAAAGAAGACAAATAATAAGAAGAATGTAAACAACCATAGTGTATGTTTTTATATCTTTCCTGAGGAATCAACATGATATTGCTTGCTGGTAAAGTCTGCAATTACTGATGAAACAAATCCAAGGCATTCAGAGCCATCCTCATACACTTTTTACCATTTTAAAAGCATGTTGAAAAACTAGGGAGGTTTAGAGAAGAGTCAAAATTAATAAATCAAGGGCCAAACAAAATGCCTGACAGTGAACAGCTTGAAGAGCTCAACCTATTTAGCTTATCAAAAAGATTTAGAGATGATTTGCTTTCACAGGTATTAGAATCTTAAATCTAACAGAGAAAGGTATAACAGTCAGAAACTGGTGGCTAGAAACTGAAGTCAGACACATGCATGGCTACGTCTACACTAGCAAATTAGTTTGGACTAAGCAAGCTTAGTCCAACCTAATTTGAACCCTGTCTAAACTAGGCTTTGCCTAGTTTGAACTAAAATATTTTTTAGCTGAAGCTAAGCAAAGCTTAGCTTGAACTTGTTAGCTCAGCGGGTTAGTCCTAACTAACAGCTTAGTTCAAACTACTTTGCATTTTTAGTTCGAACCAGCCTGATGGAAACATGCTAATTTGAACTAAATACTTTAGAACTAGTGGCTAGTTCAAACTAAGCGTGGTTTTTCAGTTCGAACTAACTTTTAGTTCCAACTGGTCACACTTTTTTAGTTTGAACCAAAAAGTTAGTTCAAGCTAAAAAAACCTCACATAGTTCTAACTAACTTCAAACT
This sequence comes from Podocnemis expansa, assembly GCA_007922195.1. NCBI lineage: Eukaryota > Metazoa > Chordata > Testudines > Podocnemididae > Podocnemis > Podocnemis expansa. The sequence goes on along the minus strand of ML681972.1, from coordinate 63,324,030 downwards.
ACTTAGTTTGCACTAAGAAAGTCCAAACTAAGCTTTTAGGTGTAGACATAGACATACAAATTAAAAATAATGCACTATCTTTTTAAAAGTGCGGGTGACTAACCATTGCAATGAAGATCAAACGGGTAGACATGTTAATCTAGTTCAGTAAAACAAACAAACAAACAAACAAACAAAGGAGTCTAGTGGCACTTAAAGACTAACAAATTTGTTTTTCGCATATTGCAATCAACTATCCAAACAACTGGTGGATTCTCCATTACTTAATGTCTTCCAATCAAAAATGGATGCCTTTTTGGAAGACATGATTTACTCAAACACAAGTTACTGAGCTCAACATGGCTAGGAACAAGTGGAATTCTATGGCTGCTGATATTCAGGAGCTCAGACAAGATGATCTAAGTGTCTGATGGAGCTGGATTTTCTCCCACGAAAGTTCATGCAATAACTAAACTTGTTAGTCTTTTAAAGTGCTACACTTTATTTGTTTTGCTGAACTTGACCAATGCTTGTCAGTTTTAAAGAGAATCTTATCCCTTAGTCATTAGGAAGACAGATGCTTAGAGCTTCAGAATAGCTGTGTGCTTAAAAACATGTGCTTCAACTAAATACATGATTCAGTCCAACTGAAACCACATGATTATTCATGTTTAAGTTAAGTAGGTGTATGAGTGCTTTGCTAGTGTGGGACAACCATGCTCAGCATTGTGCAGGATCAAATCCTTACATAACTGGCATTTTTGGGATCCATGTTTATTATGTCTTCATGATTTCCATGTCCTATTTGATGCATTTACCAGCTGGGCACGTTTTTGTTATTTTTTGATTGTGCAGGGTTTTTGCTTTTTTGTTTTGTTTCTGTTTTAAATTATGAGCTCTGTAAACCAGGCCTGTAATCTAAAATTCCAGCTGTTTTCTGTATCGTCATTGCAATCTCCAAATATGCAGCCAGTTGTATAACTGAGAGGAGAGGTGTGATAGCTGCCACAATATTAGCACATGCAAAAGCCAGTTAAAATGTTATTGTTCTTAGAGGAATCAGCAAATAGGGGTCTGAATAAGCACTATGAGCAGATATGTGAAGTAAAGGCGCCATTTTTTGCAGTCACTTTATGGAATGGCATTTTAAAATTGGAACATTCTGTGAAAATTATAAAGCCTTTACATATGTCTCAAGAATTTCTTTCTAAAATTATTTTAAATTTACTATTATTAATTTCATAAGGATACAGTCAAGTTTCTCTATGATTCTGTTGTAGTATCTCAGAATGGCCAAGAAAAACTCGGTTTAAAGGACCTTGATCTACCTTTATAGCAGGATGTTCAACAGAACAAACTGTTATATTGTGGTTTTAAGATGGTTGCCCTACATATTAAGGGAAACTGACCAATAGTTTGAAAGTTCACAAATCAAGATGTGTCATCCTGAATAAACTGGGACACACATCTTTAAAAAGTATCATTGGTATGTTAGAGCCCTGTACTGGAAGCAGCCGTCTTGCTGAAAAGTGACTGACTATAGCTGATAATAAAAACCTACAGTAAAACATGGTTTGTGAAAAATTTTGAAATGTAAGCTTTATTCATTTCAATGGGTTTGAAATATACTCATCTGGTTTTTAGTTTCAATGTTTTGCAAGTTTTAAAGAAATTTATAAAATATCATTGCAGATTCTGGCAAACAAAACAAAATCTTGAAAAAAATATTTTGGTTCAAAATGCCACCATATTTCTTGCAAAACACAAAAACAGGCTCGTTAATGCCAATTTCTTTGGGAAAACTTGAAAAAAAAAAGACCAATTTTTGCGCCACCCTCTACCCCCAAAGCTTTTCATCCAAAAGATTTCAGCCGACTCTATTTGTGATAGTCTCAAAACACAGGATCCTAGTGAAAGAAACTATGCCAATTTCCCATTACTTTAATAAGTTGAATTACCTTTTCTAAGGTTTTGGATTCTTATATTTACTTTTTAAGTGTTATTTTGTTTTCACACTTTTAGCGAGAACTGAGAGATGTGGGGAAAAGTGCAAAATTAATGGCACCGGAGAATGAACTCATTCACACTCAGAATAGCACAGCCTTGAGCAACACAAACTGTTTTCTGTGAGCCTCATCAGCATGCTTCAGTTGTGGCTAGCCAGGATGCTGTTTGTATGCATAGGCAGAAGTTCAATTTCTATGTCTATTCAATTATCTTCTTCTCTGGTAAGTCCACCAAAAAGATGGTCAACTGTAGATAAGGTAACATTTATCCCTGCCTACTAGGAATCAGATTGACCTCACCAGTTTATTTTATGTAGTAGAACAAATAGTCAGCAGAAGTCAATGACTTTTTGTCAATATTAATGGTGTGATGAGCACAATTTAAAAACAATTTGTTAGAGCAAGACTTAAGGATAAACACCAGGAGTCCATCATCACCAGGATTCCCTTTTACTGCATTCCTCAGATTTTTCTAAGCTAATTCCTCCTGCCACTGTTAAAAGTCCTGATCTGTAATGCAACATGCACAGCTGCAGAAGGGAACTTAGAAGTTTTGTCAATCTCAAAAGGATAGATGTGCTAGTCTAGTCCAGTAAAAACACAACAAGGAGTTGTATGGCACTTTTAATAAATCTGTTAGTCTTAAAGTGCCATACAACTCATTGTTTTTTTATTGGAAGTTTTGGCCATCTACTGAGAGTCACAGAAGATATATGTTGAACAGTTGGTTAGTCCTCCACTTTTCAGTGGATCACATGTGCATGTGTGAGACAAACAAGAGATGAAACAGCAGTCAAGTGCCAGCTGGTTTTGTATTGAAGCTTTTCTTCCCATGCAGAAGTAATGTCCCACTCACAAGGTTTCAGTATGAATGCTCTAGACTAGAACTAAAACTGCATGGGGAAGGCAGAACCTGATAATGTCCTAAACATTCAGTTTAGACCCCATGCATTAGTACAGAACAGCCTTAAAATAAAAAAAATAGGGAACTAGCGACTAGCAGTGAGACATTCTCAAAAGTGTTTAAAGTTCAGTTTGGATAAGCGTCCATGTTTATCAGATTAATTGATATTAAGATTACTCCACTTACTCCCAAAGCAGTTCTCATTCACAGTTTTCAACACAATCAGATCCTTCTTGGTTTCCTTTACCTAATCTAACTCCCAAGTTACCTCACCTGCCTGTCCTCAGCCTTTTTATTGAGGTCACAGATCTGACACTGTGGCAGTTATAGAAACTAATAATTTTATTTATTGATACATAAATGTGTTAGTCTTTAAAAGGGCCACAGAACTCCTTGTTTATTTTGTTGAAATAGACTAATACAGCTACCCCTCTGGAACAGATCTGACAATGTTCCTGTTGAGATTGCCCAGCTGTTGTCTTTAAATGTCACCAGCAGTGTACCAGAATGTATTTGTCCCCCATTCCCTTTTCTGTGGAAGACCTAGAACTTGTAAGATTTGAGCATAATAGATAGACCAACAGAGAATTCCAGAGTTTCTGAGGCACGAGGATAGATTTAATCAATAGCACAAGGTCCACTGTTGAAGTGTGGAGAATAACTATGCTATCAAGAAAATATAAATGTGGATTTGGTTACAGATTCCACTCAGTTCATATTTTTCTCTAGTCCTACTAGAAAAAGGACATTCCCACCACACTACAGTTGCTATGTTACCGTTGTCAGTGACTGTAGCTTCTACAGAAACCTAAAAAACCTCTTACTTCCTAAAATAAACTGATCATACAGAACCACAGATAACAAAAGTAACTGAACTTCATTCTTTTGACCAAAGCTTGATTCTGCCCTCAATACTCTTCACTAGGATGTCAACATCTAAAAAAACACTTACATTTAAAGTAATCTGAGTTGAGTGTTTAGATGCTGAAGTGAAAAATGACTCTGTTGCATCCTCACTACCTGACATAAAGCAGCTAAATTCCTTGGTGTTGAAATTACCGAATATTCTAATGTTTGAAAATGATACAAATGGGAGTCTCTCTTCTTTAAAATACATAAGCTATGTCCCCACGAGCAAAAGTTAGTTCAAACCTGTTAGTTCCAAATAATAAGTTCAAGGTTAGTTCAAAGTAACCTCTAACTTATTAGTTTGAATTAACAAAGTAGACTAGTTTGAACTAACATTAGCTCAAACTAGTCCATGTTGTTAGTTTGAACTAACTGCCCTTAGTTTAAACTTCTGAAGTTTGAACTAAGGATTGGTTCAAGTCTACATCGCGCTTAGTTCAAACTAACGACAGAAATAAGCACTTAGTTCGAACTACTAAGCATTTTTTAGTTTGAACTAAGGAATTTCTAAGTTCAAACTAAGGAAAGACTAATGTAGACTGGGACCAATTTAGTTCAAATTAAGCTTCCTTAATTCAAACTAAATTGGCAGTGTAGACATAGCCATACAGCCTGATTCTTATGTCAGTTGCACTTGTGTAAATCAGGAATAACTCCATTGAAGGTGATACAATCGCACCAATATGAAAATTGGTATCATACAGGAAAATTGTATCTATAATGTCTTTCAACAATTCAGTAAGGAACAAGCAGAATCTTTCTATTTGCTGACCCACAGCAATGCACCATTATTCTGCTTCATAAATCAGTATTTAGAGTCAAGAGTAACTAAGTGACCAAGGTGTTAACAAGCTTTTCTAAAAATAAATGGAAAGGTAGAAACATTTGCTAAGCTATAAAATACAATGGGCTAATATATCCCTAAGGTAATTCCATTAGAATTAATCAGACTACACCTGGGATGGCTTTGACCTAATAAATGTGAGTGAATATAGCCCCCAGCAATATTAGGAAAACCTTTTTCACTAGGAGGCTGGTGAAGCACTGGAGTGGTTTACCTAGGGAGTCGGCGGAATCTCCATCCTTAGCAGTTTTTAAGGTGAGACGTGACAAATCCATGGCTGGGATGATTTAACAACAAGCAGTTGTGTGGCACTTTAAGACTAACAGATTTATTTTTTGCATGAGCTTTCGTGGGAGAAGATCCCACTTCCTCAGATGCTTCGAAGATGGGTGAACTTACAGAAAGGAATGAAACTAAATGCAAGGGGGTGTAAAACATAGGATCAGGTCATAAAGTAACATCTTCCATCTTCCTAATCACTCGATGATGGATTTGTTAACGACTGTCGTTAGAGATGTACCTGGGACATCAAGACTCCAAAGAGAAACAGCTGAACTCGAATTAATATGCAAACTAAATTCTGTGAAAGCAGGACTCAATCGAGATTATGGGTTCTTTTCACATTACAAAGGGTAATTTGACTTCAGGCTTCCCATTCTTTAAGCCTGTAAACTGCTCTGATTTGCTGTTACTTTATGACCTGATCCTATGTTTTACACCCCATTGCATTTAGTTTCATTCCTTTCTGTAAGTTCACCCATCTTCGAAGCATCTGAGGAAGTGGGATCTTCTCCCACGAAAGCTCATGCAAAAAATAAATCTGTTAGTCTTAAAGTGCCACACAACTGCTTGTTGTTTTTTTACTGGACTAGACTAACACGGCTATCCCTTTGGAAACTGGGATGATTTAGCTGGGGTTGGTCCTCCTTTGAACAGGGTGTTGGACTAGATTACTGCCTGCAGCCTCTTCCAACTCTAATCTTCTATGGTGCTATGATATGACAATGAGCTGAAAGAGTCTCAAAATATGAGGAAATGTTTATAGTTGAAATCACTGAAATGAGTTTTGATTGGTTAACTAAATAAGGTAACCCGCCCCCCATAAATATTGTAACATACTGGCCCTTATTTAGCCCAAGACATTGTCAGTGACAAGGAGGGATATGGGGCATGGTCTGGAAGGAGACCACCATCTCCTCAGACCCCAGGTCCACCATGCCACTGTTGGGCCTTCATTATCCTGATCCTATGAGAGAGACCTAAAGACAGAAAGCCAGGGAGAGAGAATTCATGAGGTCCCTTCCAACCCTATGATTTGATTTGATTCTATTTGATTCTATTCTAACTGATATCACCACCTCCACCTGATAGGTGAGATTTGCTTTCTCCTTCCTCATATGTCAATTTCCTTCCCAGTCTTATTTTTCCTCTTCCATCTCTCTCTTTTTACTTTCTGTCTAAAAAGATTCTGTTTAGCAGGCCAAGACATGTTTTGCAAGAGGTAGTTCCTAGAGAAGCAGCTAAAAGCAATGCTTTAAACTGCCTGACACTGGTTCAAGTTTAACGTGTCTCAAAATGGCTGATAAAACCATGTGCTATGTCCACTTTTCTCCAGCAGCAAGACTGGAAGTAAGATTCAACAACAGAGGCAGAAACTGCATTTTCTGTCTTTGTTATTCTTCTCTCCTTGGGAGTGTGCTTGTCATCTTTTTGTCTTAAAGAAAGAGGCAGTGGACTACAACAACTGCAGCAAGAATAACTGCTCCAAACCACCTCAATTGTCTTCTCTTTTCCTCAAAAAGAAAGGCTAATAGCATAGGAGATCCTCTGTAAGCCTCTCTCTTTATAAAAACTCTCTACAGTTAAAATGATGCTAAAATGAAAACCTTACTTAATACTTTATTTTTTAAATTATTTTAACTATGTTCTTTGATAAATTATTTATAAGATTTTTAAACGATTTTTTTCAGTGATTACTTGAAATGAAATCCCAAACCCACACTTAACCATTTAATACGGTAATTGTTAAAAGGGTTTCAATAACATCTTGCCCCGTTTGACCCAAAACATCCCTTTTTCAGCAGAACAGCTATTTGCATTTAGATAGCCTAAGTCTTCACTATTTAGCAATTTAACTTCACGTTTCCAGTCCCTAATGTTGTCATAATCACCTAATTCCCTTACCCTTCTAAATTCTGGACTCCTTCAGTGCACATATCCATAACAAAATACGGTAGGAGCTTTTGTGCCAAAACCATGGAACATGAGTGCAGCAAGAATAAATGGGAATGGAAAACACTCCAGCTTGCATCCTCCTGGACAGCAACTGCAAGATGTTAACCCTCCCTAGTCAAGTAAAGTCATAGCAAATGGTCTAAGTTCCAGAGGGGTAATCATGTTAATCTGTTACAGCTTAACAAACAAGGAGTCCTGTGGCACTTCTCAAAATTTACAAATGTATTTATTGCATAGGCTTTTGTGGGTACAATCCCACTTCATCAGATAGATGAAAAGGAAAATGTAGCTTGTTGGCTGTAAAAATATATACATACAGAGAAGGGTGAGTCACATGGTAAATTCAAGCCATTCCAGAGAGATGGATGGCTAGCCATCCATGCAGTGCTTCTGCACACAAGCCATAATCTTTCACCAAAAATCCAAGAAAAGCATTTTAGCTAAACAGCACTGGTTTTGAGTGATTGGCTGCAGTACAGACCACCTGATTGTGTCAGTAGAGAGAGATTTATGCAGTATTTAACTCTGCTTCCTTGACATATCTTTCATTTCTAATTATTTCTTATTTTAATTCATCACAGAAATCTAGGCTTATTATCTCCACCATAATCTGCTTCCCATTCACATTGTAATGGAAAAGGGAATGTCTGGGGAAAACAGGGGACTGTCATAAACAGAAAGATGTACCAACTTTTATAGGGAAAACTCATCATCTGATCTGAAAGCTGACTCTTGCATCCAAGGGCAGCATATTACTCCTGCTGTTAAACACTCCACATCTTGCCCTTAACCATTGACACACCAGAGCTGCACATAAGACATTAGCAGGGCACACAACAGTTTAATTACAGAGCACTGAGTGTGACAACAGCAAGACAAGAGAAAATACCATAATGAACTGGCTAAGCTATAATTCTGACATCTGCTTTTCTATCAGACCACCATATCAAAAAGAAAGTAAAAGACAGATCAAGCAAGGTTCAGGCTGGAGGTGGAGGAAAAAAGAAAATTTCCTTATTAAAATTAAGCAGTTCGTTCAGTTAAGAACATAAGAAGACTTCTGCCCTTTCCTTAATAGCAAGTGCCTGTAACTTTCTCAAATTGGCTAGATCCTTCCACATTTAAATGACAAGGGAGCCAGTCAGGAAAACCCATTAAAGGAGTAAACTGTATGACAAGTCCATGTTTCACAAATAATTACAGTACCAGAAAATACAGCATATTTCTACCATTTGTTCATTTTACAAGAAATCCCGAGTTTGAACAAAAAGTAAATGAGCCTTTTATACATCTCCAGATTATCCTTCAGGTCTGCCTGAGCCTTTCCCTTCACAGTGCCCACTGTCTTTCCTTAGTCCCTCACACACAGTGAAAAGGTTATAGTACTCACCAATTGGTTGTTGTACCAGTAAAATGATGATCCCTTCAGCACAAACCAGAACTTTTTCCATTTGTTGCCAATGAAAGTTCCTTTTTCCTTTTTCTTATAGAGCCACCCCTGGTAATCAGCCACTCCTAGGTCCTTACACGATATTCTCCGTCGACTCATTATAACAATCCCTGTGCCATTTAAAATAAAGGGTTCTGCTTATTTAAATGTATGGTAATAAATAAATTAAATATATCAGTCAACTTACATTTGCGCTATTAACAATCATCCAAATGTCTTTTAAAATGCACCTAGATGTCTAATAGCCATTCAGTTTTACGGTGACTGCTAAAATAGTTAAACATTAATTTAAAAGACATTCTAATATACAGTAATAAAATGAGAAGGTAATCTCAGAAAATAATTACTTATTCTTCTAAAGATAATTGCACACAAATAAGACATGAATTATGTAAAATAAAACATACTAGGTTAAACTACATCTCATCCGTCTTACAACTGCATTAGAAAATGATGTATCTATTTAAGTCACAGCTAGAGAACTAAACGAAAAGCTCCCTCCCTCCCTCCCTCCCTCTCTCTCTGCTTTCCTCACTCTAGAATCCCGGGCTCAGTGTCTATTGCCATTCCACAAGGGGTTAGTCCAAATGCACAGCATGCTGTCATTTTTTCAGTCAGTGTAAAAATAAGTAGAGTTTAAAAAACAGTCCTTCACTGGCCAAACAGTGAAACAAAAACCTCAGCCTCATATGAACACACACATACACACACACACTCTCTCTCTCTCTCTCTAAAAAAATAAGAGGAACAAGAGACAAGGGAAAAGATCAGTTACCTTGACTTTTCTGTTTTGTCTTCTGACGCAAGGGAACCTGCAAGAAATGCAGGAAGGAAAACAAGGAAATTTCAGATTGTATTACAACATTTGTAGAGAGAGTCCGGGGGGGGGGGGGAACTACAGGTGGTGGTGTTTATGTGGAGGATGGAATCCAAAAATCCACTTGCAGCTAAAGAAAAGCTACTAGCTGAGGCATAAAATGTGTTAATTAAAACTGATGTATTTGCAGTTGAACAAAAACAAATGTAACACTATTATATATATATATATATATGAATCTATCCACTATTGCTTCCTGTTTCACACCCACAGCCAGCCTCCCTCTGACTGCAAGTCAGTGTGAATTGCATAATGTTCTCAGAGTAAAAAAGTTAAAACTGCAACATGTTAAGCCTGATTACCTCTATTTGGAGTAATTACTAATGTGTTGGAGTGAAAAATACCTGTCAGATATTTGGTTATCATTCAGCCCTTAGCACATTATAAGCATTACTGTAAACAATTGATAAAAACAAAAATATCACTGCATTTCCCTCCCTTTTCTTTGTAGCATATGTATTTCACCCTACATGAGTAAGATGTCAGAATATGCTACAGACAAGAGGATAGAGTCTCAAAACAACTCAAACAACCATTTGGCTGATTTTCCTAACTATAATGTACATATAGTTAGTTTATTAGGTCGTGTGTGTGTGTGAGTGTGTGTGTGTGTGTGTGTGAGTGAGTGAGTAGCATAGTGGTTAGGTGCGCTGCCCTTGATACAGGAAACTGGCGTTCAAATCCCAGTTGGTACCTACCTACCTTTCCAGTAGGGGGTCCTTGGGCAAAAGACCCCTTAACTCCTTACTTGCCTACCTCGAATATGAGAGTGACATGGACTAGGAGAGTCATGCTGGCTCGGACGTTGTCCGGATTAACAGGGTCCGTGCCAGATATTGGGGAACCAGGACAATCTGACGATAAGTGGGCTACTGGAACAAACCATACATGGATGAGACAAGAGAACCTGGAAGTGACGGAATGCTACTACAACAGTAGACCTAATGAGAGGGGATATATGAAACATATGAGGGAACTCTGGATGGACAAAAGACCTATATCCACGCTAACTGAGAAACAGCTAGTTACCCAACACTTCGACATAGTAAAGAGGAAGCTGCTCTCACAACTTGAGATAGACCAACTCCACATGACATCCCAGACTCAACAAGAACACCCGGAAGAACAACTAGATGTGCAGCCAACACCTGAAGCTGGAACTTCACTGCCACCCCCTCCATTACAGAGCACAGCAGCTGATATGAGGCACAAGATCATGGATAAACTAGCTACAGTCAACCCTCAAGACCGATTAGTCAGGCTCGTTGGAGAAGTAACACCAGATAGTATGCTAGAATATGCCAATAGAGACCTAATGACAATTCCTACTACCACCATAACTCAAACCAATGAACTGGTATACGCTACAGCCTCTGTAATCCTGGAGATGCTTGGCTACACGATCAAGAAGAACAGCAGTACATACCCCCCCCCCTTGGAAAATGAGGTTGGAGGATAAGATCAAGGCAACCCGGAGAGAAGTTAGTCAGCTGGTGGAACTACAGAAGGGTGTAGAGATTAAGGATAAGACTCGGCTACTGAAAAAAAACAAGGGCCGGACTCCCTCTGAAGCCCTAGAGACTGCTAAACAAAGGTTCACAGCACTGGCTACCAGGCTAAGGAGATACACTAGAGAAACAGAGGCCAAAAAGATAAATGCCCTGTTCTCCAAAGAATCATGCAAGGTGTACTCCCAACTGCAGTGCAACAACACAATAACAGCAGAAACTGAACAGTACTGGAAGAACATATGGGAGAAAGAGAAGACGCATAACACCAGTGCAAAATGGCTTCAGGACCTGAGAACAGACCACAGCAATCTGCCAGAACAGGAACCAATCACCATCACAGTAGCAGACATCCAACAGCAGGTCAAGAACATGAAGAGCTGGACAGCACCTGGACCGGACATGATCCACACCTACTGGCTAAAGAAACTAACAGCAGTGCATGAACGCCTAGCAGCACAGATGAACCAGCTGCTAGCAGCAGGCTCCCACCCAGCCTGGCTAACACAAGGAAGGACAGTGCTGATCATGAAAGACCCCCACAAGGGAACAGCACCATCCAACTACCAGCCAATAACCTGCCTCCCCACAACATGAAAAGTCCTATCAGGCATCATGGCCGCCAAGCTAGAGGACCACATGGGCCAGTACATGAGCACAGCTCAGAAGGGCATTGGCAACAACACCAGAGGCTCAAAACACCAGTTGCTCATAGACAGAGCAGTCGCCCAAGACTCAAGGTCTAGACAGACCAATCTGAGCACACCCTGGATTGACTACAGGAAAGTCTACGACTCAGTGCCGCACAAATGGATCTGTGAATGTCTGGCACTATACAAAGTCAACAGGACACTACGGACCTTCCTCAAGAACTCAATGGGACTGTGGAAGACAGCACTGGAAGTCAACTCAAGACAGCTTGCACAAGTGGCCATCAAGTGCGGCATATACCAAGGTGATGCACTGTCCCCGCTGCTGTTCTGCATTGGCTTGAACCCCCTCAGCCAGATAATCACAAGGACTGGATACAGATACAAGTTCAAGAGTGGAACTACCATTAGCCACCTCCTCTAAATGGATGACATCAAGCTGTATGCTAAGAATGAACGAGACATCGACTCGCTAATCCACCTGACACGGATCTACAGTGAGGATATTGGGATGTCATTGGGACTGGAGAAGTGTGGCCGGATGGTAGTAAAGAGAGGGAAGGTAGTCAAGACTGATGGGGTGGAACTACCAGCAGGCCACATAGCAGACATACAGACCAGCTACAAGTACCTTGGCATCCCACAGTCACATGGGAACCATGATGAGGAGGCAAGGAAGACAGCAACATCCAAGTACCACCAAAGGATAAGACAGGTCCTGAAGAGCCAGCTCAATGGGAAGAACAAGATCCATGCCATCAACAGGTACACCCTGCCAGTCATCAGATACCCTGCCGGTATAGTGAGCTGGCCAAAGGAGGACATGGAGGCTGCCGATGTGAAGACCCGGAAGCTCCTCACAATGTATGGAGGTTTCCACCCCAAATCCAACACCCAGAGACTACACCAGTCGGAAAGATGGCGGGTGGGGTTTGGTGAGTGTCAAAGCCACTGTCCTGGAAGAAACCCAGAGCATCCAGGAGTACATCAGTAAGATGGCACCCAAAGATGAGCTGCTGAGAGAATGCCTGAGGCAGCAGCAGCAGACATGGGAGGAAGATCAAGCAGAAGTGCCATGGCAAGACAAGACCCTGCATGGGACGTACCATTGACAGATAGCTGAGGTGGCTGACATTGGGAAATCCTACCAGTGGCTGGAAAGGGCTGGACTAAAAGACAGCACTGAGGCACTGATCATAGCAGCACAAGAACAGGCGCTGAGCACCAGATCCATTGAAGCAGGGGTCTACCACACTAGACAGGACCCAAGGTGCAGACTGTGCAGAGAGGCCTCAGAGACAGTCCAACACATAGTGGCAGGATGTAAGATGCAGGCAGGAACAGCATACACTGAACGGCATAACCAAGTAGCTGGCACTGTGTACAGGAACATCTGCACAGTGTATGGGCTAGACCCTCCCAAGACCAGATGGGAGATCCCACAGAAGGTCGTGGAGAATAACAGGGCTAAGATTCTGTGGGACTTCCCGATCCAGACGGACAGGCAGGTACTGGCCAATCAACCAGACATCGTGGTAATAGACAAGGACCAGAAGACAGCGGTGGTGATAGATGTAGCAGTGTCAAGTGACAGCAACATCAGGAAGAAGGAGTATGAGAAGCTGGAGAAGTACCAGGGCCTGAAAGAGGAACTAGAGCGGATGTGGAAAGTGAAGGCCAAAGTGGTCCCAGTGGTGGTAGGAGCACTCGGGGCTGTGACTCCTAAGCTGGGAGAGTGGCTCCACCAGATCCCAGGAACAACATCAGAGCTCTCTGTCCAGAAGAGTGCAGTGCTCGGAACAGCTAAGATACTGCGCAGAACCCTCAAACTCCCAGGCCTCTGGTAGAGGACCCGAGGTTGAGGAAGACACAAACCACCCATAGGAGTGAGAGGGGAATTTTTTTTTTATTTTAGATATATATCAATGATCTGGATGATGGAATAGACTGCATTCTCAGTAAGTTTGTGGATGACACCAAGCCGGGGGGAACAGTAGACACATTGGAGGGCAAGGACAGGATTCAGGGAGACCTAGATAAATTGGAACAGTGGGCCAATAGAAATCTTATGAGCTTCAATAAGGACAAGTGTAAAATCCTGCACGTGGGACAAAAAAACCCCATGCACCGCTACAGGCTGGGAAACATTCAGCTAAGTAGCAGCAGTGTAGAAAAGGACCTGGGGGTCATGGTGGATGGGAAGCTAGATATGAGTCAGCAGTGTGCTCTTGCTGCCAAAAAGGCCAATGGCATACTGGGCTGCATCAAAAGAAGTATTACCAGCAGATCAAGGGATGTGATCATTCCCCTCTATTCTGCACTGGTGAGGCCACACCTAGAATACTGTGTTCAGTTTTGGGATCCCCACTACAAAAAGGACAGGGACATGCTAGAGAGAGTCCAGTGGAGGGTAACCAAAATGATAAAAGGGCTGGAGCACAAGCCCTATGAGGAAAAACTGAAAGCATTATGCTTATTTAGTCTGCAGAAGAGAAGATTGAGGGGGGATTTGATAGCAACCTTCAACTACTTGAAGAGATGCTCTAAGGAAGATGGAGCTCGACTGTTCTCGGTAGTAACAGAGGACAGAACGAGGAGCAACGGTCTCAAGTTGCAGTTAGGGAGGTCGAGGCTGGATATTAGAAAAAACTTTTTTACTAGGAGAGTGGTGAAGCCTTGGAATGAGCTGCCGAGGGAGGTGGAGAAATCTCCATCTTTGGAGGTGTTTAAGGCCCAGCTAGACAAAACCATGACTGGGATGGTTTAGTGGGAGTGGTCCTGCCTCTGGCAGAGGGTTGGACTAGATGACCTATGAGGTCTCTTCCAACCCTATGATTCTATATATAATGTATTTGTATATTTTACAAATATCCAACAATATGATATGGAAAATACATTTTCCTTACTGAAAAATAAAGAAAATGAAACTAAGAAATATGAGCTTGAGTTAAAACCTATAGGGGAACCTGAGATTGAGCTTGAACTGCCAGTTCAAATGAAAAACTGAATACTTGCATTTTTCATTGCTATTTTAACCTGAATTAGGTATCCCAAGTTAAAAACTCACCAGTTTGTGCAGTATAGACATAATCTAACATAGATGAAGTGGGGGCCAGAGTTTAGAGAATAAGCATCAGCAGTCCTGGTGTTCTATCCTCAGCAATACTACTTCAGGCAATACAGAACAACTGAATTTGCCTCAATTTCCCCATCTATAAGATGGGAATAGCTACCTTTTTAAAAAAACAATTCACCTCTCTCAGTAAAAAGTGATGTAAGCAAGCCAAGCAGATATTTGTTTACATACAACCCATCTATGCAGAGGTGATAGTCATCTGCTGAATTGCAGAACTATGTAACAAAGGATTTAGTGAAACATTGACTTTTTAAGTTATGGTATATTAGTTTTATGAAAAGACACATTATTTTATGCCACTTTGGAAGGTTTTCATGGCTCCACATACAGCTGAACTCATGGTAACTAAGAATGGCCTTATAGGCATAAGGACATAAAAAATATTTCAAAATCATGCTTTTAAAAACAAAATATTTTCTAAATATTTTTCTTTGTAAGATAGACAGCACATATGGGCCTGCAGATCATAACTTTACTGATGTTATTTGGGACAACATACCTAACTCACTTATGATTGGCTTTGCAATTAAGAGTAATCTCAGATTCATTTTAATCACCACTTGTTCCGTATTTTTATTTATACTCTAGTCCATTGGGTGTTTTTTCAGGACAATTCTCCATGGCAATAGAATAAACAATGAGCAAATAGATCTATTATGCAGAATGGGTTGACCTCAAAGACTTTTCTCCAAAGAACTTTATAGCAGGCCTAGGCCTGAGACATAGTAAGAGCTACAATTCCTACCCCCTTAGACCTAATGCCTCCTACCTCAAAGCCAGAATGGGATGAAGAAAGAAAAAGATGAAATAACATTTCTTATGTAGAAGTCAGGCAGTGAGAACGATGTTGAGGTACTGCCATGATGCGGTAAAGATGATGCATCATCTATATCCAAATGCATGAATTTTCATGATGGTAAGACTGCAACACAGTAACAGGATGTGGCTCTGTAACTATCTGATGAAGAACTATCTCCAGCTGAGCTAGACAGAAGTAGATTAGACCACTGACAGGCCTAAGGCAAGAAGTAGAACCCCCATTGTATGAATCATTTTTAACTGAACTGTACAAATCCGTGGTCAGTACAATGGAGGCAACAATCTCATGGATTGTAATTGTGATGAATTAACATGCATATCTGGTACCCCACCCCCCCCGTAGGCTCTAGAAAAAAGCCATGAACCCTGCTGTTAAAGAAAAAACAGAACACCTTTGATCAGTGTCCTCTGTTTTCACAAATCCAACAGTCTTTGTTACTTGTTTAAAAAATTATATAAAAATAGGAATGGGAACAATTTCTTCTCCTGCAAGAAATTCTGCATTTAGTCCTACTGACAGGTGAAGGATGCAGCCAAGGGTCCCTGTATCACAGGACTCAGTATATGATAAATTCCACTGCTAATCTCCCCAATCTGTGCTCCAGAATTTCAGCTCTCTTTTATAAAAAAAAAATTGCTATCCCTCATGGTCACAAAGCTAATAAGTTTAATATGGAAAAAGAACTATCCTCACTGAATGCATTTTAATAATACTGAGAATTTTATTTTTTTTAATTTAAATTAATCTCCCAGTGAATTTTTAATCTGCCTCCCTAGCATGACAAAGAATTCAGAGACATATAGAATTTAGGTTCAGTTTGTCACAAAGCACACAGGACATTGCGTGGTACTAGTTAGTAAATGGCTCTCCACAAGTCAGATTGAAATTTCCCTTCTGAAAAATATCCAGATAGGGTCACTGCATGTAGAGAATCTTTCAGTTCAGGATACTTGGATGGGAAGCACAAGGAGTCATCAGTAAAGAGCCACTTGTGATTTTCAGGTTTGGAAGTTTAACTTCAGACTGAGAGACAAATACCTTTAACAAGAAGTTTTTCGGGGCATTGATAAACCACTGAAAATCGCTATAAAAACACACCCAATTATAACCAATAAAACAGATGGTCCAAATCAGTGGTATAATAGCTATGTCAGAAAAGACAATATGAATTATATAAGGTGCACTCACTGGAGCAATACAAGAGTCTAGTCTGCCAAGGTCATGATTTCATTATGAATCACATAATATTTGATATGTTTCTTAAAGCCCCAAGCTCTAGCAATCAATTTACATGAGAATCCCAGTTTTCATTATCCTTCAAGGAGGAAAGCTGAAAACATGAATCCCTTAATGGGCCCAAAATGGAAGACAGATAAACCAAATCCAAAATTTATTATTTTGAAAAATCTCATTATTTTAAAGCCACTTTTGATTTTGTGCAGCCTGACTCCTGATTTTTGGTTGCAGTTACAATGCTGGATTTTTTTCACTGTAGTTTACAAATATACTTGCAGCCTGGAATTTTTTTCACTGTAGCTTACAAATGTACTTTACCCTTGTAGTTGCAACCTGACTCCTGTTGCAGACTTGAATTTTTTTCACTGCCTTATTTTACACATGAAGAATGTGATGGGCAGTGATGAGACTGCAGCCTCGTAGAATTTTTGCACCTAAAAGTAGACTGCAAACTGATGGCCTACTATGCAGAGCTCACACAGTGTGCAAATACAAGAACGTACATGCTGTAGCTTGATGAAACCACAACATTCAATCTAGCTGACATTCACTTATCCCATTGGCTGACTCAATTATTAGGCGGGAACTTCTAAAGATGTGATGTTTTGGGGGATATGTCAGCATCCACTGACAAATTCCATTTTGGTTTTGCGAATGTCATGTTGTATCTCCAATCTGTACCTAGAATGTAGACTTTGGTGTGGCTTTGAGCCTTTGTTTGGTACAAAGAATTTGACACTTGCTGGACAGACTGAGTACACCTGCCTTATGGAACCTATGCCGGCATAGCTCTGCCTGCATAACTTGATAACTTGATAACTGCCTGCATAACTTGATAGACTCAGCCTATGCCAATAGAAAGGATTTTTGACTATGACACCTTCCTAAACAATGTTATCTATGTCAGTAGAAACACTCATCCACCAACATACATGTGACTACATAGCAGAGCCGGCTCGACCCATAAGCAAACGAGGCCCTGGCTCACGGCGCCATTTGCTTATGGGCAGCCACAAGCCTGCATTAGGGGCAGGGCAAGCTGCCCCAAAAGCCAGCCCCCATGCTCCCACTCCTCCCCAAGCCAGTCACTCTGCCCTCGGGGGCAGAGCAGGCCTACCCATGGGGCGGACTCTGCTTTCTCACCCTGCCTCTGGGCTGGCCTACCCTGCCCCTAGGGAGGAACAGCCAGCCCAGGGGAGGGGCAGGAGAGGGGGGCCCGGCTTCTGGGCTACCCTACTCTGCCCCGGACTGACTGTTCCAGCCCTTGAGGCGGGGTGAGCCAGCCTGGAACAGAGGCTGGGTTCCACCTCCCCCCCACTGACCCCTCACACAGTGGGGAGGGCACAAAATCAAAAGCTGGCTCAGGACAGCAAAGCCCCTTGAGCTGGCCCTACTACACAGGGGGTTCTCTTGGGATATTCCATAGCACTAATGGTTGTGGATTTTTCACTGCCCTGAACACTGACCTAAATTTTAAGTATCGACAGGACTAACGCACCCTGTAAATATCTTATACTTCAAAAGCAGGGTAGAGTTTAAGGCCAGAGGATGACCAGAGCATAATCTGACCTCCTGTACAGCACTGGCCACCAACACCATCCAGTACCCACAAACTAACCCAACCACCAAAATGTGACCAAAGTATTACAACCCAAAGGAGACTATACTATTCTGTGCTGCAAGAAAATAACAGGAGGGACTAAGATGCTGGGGTGCCTGAGGACCCCATAACTGTAGAGAAAGAAATTAAGTGAGAAATACTCAAATGATTCTGGGAAAGTGACCCACACACTGATGCTTCAGAGGAAAGTGAAAAATCCCCAAAGTCACAGCCCATCTGATCTGGGGAAAATTCCCTCCCAGTCCCACATATAGCAGTGTGAGTCAGTATGACACTGAATATGTAACATATTTCTTCACTAAACCTGTGTTCCTCACCTTACTGCCTGAAGGGTGTAACTAAAAAAACAGAGCTCCCACATCAGGTGATCTCTGGGATAATGTGTCTGAGCAACAGAGAGATTTGGAGCACTAAGGCACTGGCTAGCCCTGCAAATAGTGTAGTGGCTAGTACCTCTGCTTAACATGCAGAAGGTCCTGGGTTCAATTCCTAGGGGGTTGGACTTGATGATCTCATGAGGTCCCTTCCAGCCCTATGATTTGATTTGGCTCAGGAGTTTCTGCTACTAGATGGTGGGGTACCAGTACCAAGGAAGGGTGTCAGACATGGTGTCTGAACCTGAGGGTACATTTATGCTGCTGAAGTTGCATGGATCAGTGCAATGGGATTGATCTGAGTGGGCTATGGAGACCTGCTCAATGATCCTGGTAGTGCTTTCTCCTTCCCACCTCCCACCCCCAAAGACTAAGGCTGCATCGACCAGAGGGCATCTCTTGTCAATGCAGTACAGAGAAAATGCCACAGTACTGTAATGTAAGTAAGTATCTAGAACATAGCTTGCATATCTCCTATCAATCACTGGTAAAAGTATAGGCCAGGCCTGAAAGTGTGTCAGGAGACCCAAAACTAAGAACAATGATCAGAAGCACATGGGGCTGCTGGATCCAATCACAACTGATTGGTGCTCCTCCAGAAAGCAGGGCTGAACCAGGTTGTGATAAACTTATTGGCTGCCCCAGCCCATAGCCAAGAACTAATTTAAAGGTTGACAGTGATCTCAGCCATTTGAAGAGTAGAAATACTTACAAAAGTGGGACACTTCCCTCAAGTCATCCTGTGATTAATAGCTCTACCCGAAATTTGAGATATACTTACAAGAGCATTGCCATCGGCAGCCATGTGAGATTCCAAATCTGAGGAGGAAAGCTGTGATAAAGAAAAAGAGACACAATTATTTAAGGTTTAAACCAGTGGTTTTCAAACTACAGGTCGAGACCCAGTACTGCGTTGCAGACCCTCAAGTACTGGGTCACAGAGCCCTGCTACCACCACCGAAAGACAGCAGTGCATTGCTGAAAGATGTAATGGATGGGTCATAGGCATAAATGATTTTTTTTTCAACTGAGTTCTGATCAAAAAGTTTGAAAACCACAAATCTAAGCCACACTTCTACCACATAAATCTCTCTGAAAGCAAAAATAGTTTTCAGACATGTTCTGACTTGCTTAAGTTTTCAAAGTTATGTTCTTCAAACATCATGCAGTATATGATGGACTATACTAGCAGAGAAGTAAAAACAGTGATTTATACCTAAGGTCTAACTTCATCAAGACTCTTTTTAGGATGCACAATTTAACAGACTGAGATTAAAAGTTGTTTAAGAAATGGGTAGAGCTAGTCTAAATTTCTTTTCCCTGCAGAAATTTTTTATGAAAATGAAGAACTTAAAAAAACAATCTAAATTTTCCACCAGAAATATAGAGCTTTCAAACTAAAGGTTTTGGCCAAAAATGGGAGTAGTAACATCTCACAGAAGATTAAATTGTTCCTGATGTCCCCATTCTTCTTTATGCACTGGGATCCCAAGCTGGACTACCTCTCCCATAAGCTATCTTGTTGTCTGCTTTTGATGGGGAGAAGCAACGCAACATTAAGTCCTTGGCCCTGGTATGTTAAAGGAGATGTAGTCCAGCAAGGGATTTCTCTCCCAAAGAGGGACTCTTTTTTCAGGTTTCAGGCCACAAATTCAGATAATGTCAATTTCAAAATCAGTATGATTTTGGAGAGCAATATTCCAGTGAACCCTGAAACATTTGTGTCAGGGAAAAAATCAAAGTAACTTGGCGGACAGAAGAAATGAGCAGCAGCAGGAATTTAAGGAAATTCAGTCACTCTGCAGGGCACTATCACTATTCACTAGTACTTTTTCCTGTGCTTAATATGAAATAGTTGTTTTATTTTGAAAATAAAACCAGTAAACACAAAAAATGTATACAGTCTGGCCCCTAACAGTTTCAAACCAAAAATAAAGAGATGAAAGTACCTTAAACTGAAGAAAATATTAATAAGGGGAGATGCTCTAGAAAAGAGCATCAAGTTTGTTTAAAAGTCAAATCCAAGCATAAATAGGAAGAAGGAAACATCTTTGTTACTTAAGCAAACTAAAGTAGGAGCATCAAATGCTGAAACAGAAAACAAGGGAATAACTGAACAAACAAACAGTTAACAGTGGTGATCACTGCGATGTGACAGGTCTTCCCATGGCTTTTTCTCTCTTTGTAATTATGAGAATTTACACAGATTTAGATCACTCTGAGCCTCCAGGATTAGAGATTTATGTAGCTGTCAAGGAAAAGGTGTCTGCACTGATAATAGGGGCCACTTGTGCTCAACTAACCAAAACTGGTTTCAGAAAAATCTTTTCTATGACTTTGACTGAAGGTAAAATTTTCAAAAGCCTCCAAGGCCAGGTCTACACTGATAGTAGCAAAATTCACCATCATGAATTTGATCTTTTCAGATCAATTGAATGGTCAATGAAGATCCCCTCAATCAATCTAGAAGTCAATGCATTATGACCAGCCCCTCAAGAATCGTAGGACTGAGTTGAAAAGCGGGCAATTGACATCAGTTCAGCACAGTGCAGACGCTACAGTGAGTGGGTGTTAGGAAGTCCAAAGGAGAAACGTCAAGTTATTTTACATGGTTTACGCATGCCCCTTCAGCTGATGTTGAAATCCATGGCCAGTGTAGACTTGGCCTTAGTAACTTGAAAGTCCAAGTCCCATTTCCAAAAGAGGCTTCAGCAAAGAGGCATCTAAGTCACATAAAACTTTTTCCTCATGTTAGTTAACTTGAGTCAAATCGTGCAACTGAATGAACCACTGTTACAGCTTAATGTTCAGCAGGTCAATGGCCCTATGATGGGGGCCCAAAACTGGCAAATCTTGAATGTCTAAGGCTATGTCTACATCAGAAAGCTTAGTTCAGACCTCCTTAGTCCAAACTAAGCAGCTCTCAGCTAGTTTGAACTAACCCAGGATTAGTTCAAAGTAGTCATGTTTTTTTTAGTTCGAACAAACAGTGCTGACTAGTTCGAACTAAAACATTAGTTCAAACTACTCAGAGTGGCTAGTTTAAACTAATGGCTTAGTTCAAACTAAAAAAGTTTGAACTAAGCCATTAGTCTGTGTATACATCGTGCTTAAAGTTCGAACAACAGTAAGTGCTTAGTCTGGACTAACCATTTGAGCTTATTAGTTCAGACTAAGCTTTGGCTTGTTCACACTAAGAAATTCTTTAGTTTGAACTAGCCAAAGGCTAGACTAGACACGAGTTAAATTAATCTGGACTAAACAAGATTAGTCTGGACTAATTGGCTAGTGTAGACATAGCCTAATGTAAAATGCCTTCCCATTAGGAAAACTTTGAAGAGTACAAAAACAAAAACCATCACCATCATTGGGATGAGAGTACAGGATGAAAATATAACCAGATATTTCTCCTGGAGCAGAACTGCATCCACACGGTGATTGTATACATCAATTTGAATCACTACACAGACTTCCTTGAATCAAAAAGAAAAAGCACAGGATTGCATCTGATGGAGGATTCGACACAGGGTTTCGTAAAACCTGCTTTGTCTCTTTAGCTCTGTAAGGCAGTGGACAGTTCCTCCCTGTCTGTTCCCGAGAGAGGACATGCCCCCTTGCTATGGCACTCCTGTGACTGAAAGTTCAACAAAGGTGAATTAACATTCGGGCAGGGTCCTGGCTCCACCTCTAGGTCACAGGTGGCTCAGTGGTCTGCAGCCCCAGCCCCCAAGCACTTCAGGGTGGGTGAGTAACCACTAGCCCCTGGCAGAGCAAGTCAGCAGTTTATAGCTGCAGCCTTTAGGCAGGATGGGATGAGCAAATCATCTTTAGCCCTTAGTGGGAGGAGCAGGACAAACAGTCTATAGTTCCCAGGAGGGCATGGAGTCTTCACCATCTGGGACAAGGTGACCACCTCAGGGATGGTGAGGGAAAGAGGACATGGACCATCCCAATTCCATTAAGTCTCAGCCCACTGGCAGAGCATTCTGCCACTGGATCAGTGGGGGCTCCAGCCACATTGCACCAACAGGGCTGTAGGCCACAATACAATGGGACTGGCACCTCCTTCCCCTTTTCTCAGGAGCACATGGGTCTCTAGATCACTTTCAGCCTCCTCAGGGTATTCAGCTAGGGGCTGGTTCTACAGTTCTTCTATGTCATCAGTGGTTGACAGGTCCAATAACCCCTCAAGCAGATGGCAGCTCTTCCAGGCCACAGGTGGCTAACCAGTCCCATTGTATTGTCCCAGGCAGGAGGTAGTTTCTTCTGGTCCCAGGAATTCAATGGTGGTTTCTAGACCCAGTCAACTGGCAGCTCCTCCAGGTCCCAGGCAGCAGGCAGTTCTGGCAGCCCCTCAGCAGGGTTATAGGCAGCCAGAAGCTCTGACTGTCCATCTGGGGCCCAGGCCACGGAGAGCCTTTCAATGGTGCAACAGTCAGGCCAGGCCCTTTCCAGGCATCTTTCCTCTCTAGCAGTCCACTTCCAGCACAGTGTGAGGCCTCTATTTTTATATTTTCTGTTCTGCTTCTTTCCCCCACCTTTCTTCCACTGATACTGACAGGATGGCTATTACTCCTCCCACCCAGAAGCAGGCTGCCTGTTCCTCTCTATCTCCAAAGCAGGCCATGTCTCCTCACTGCAGTCCAAACCAATTAGCTCTGACATTGAGTTAAATCTCACAGCAGCTCAGCAAGGATGCTAAAATGGAGAAGAGCACAGCAACCTTCATACTGAGCTAGGTCAAGAAACAAATGTGAATCTCTACAATCAATGGGTAACACTAGTAAAGCAACAGTTTGAACCCATTGAGCTGTCAGTTTCACATCATCAGCTGACAGAGAATGCCCTAGAAAGCCTACAGCGTTTTTTGCAGAAGTGCACTTGATAGCCTTCGTCTTCATGCCAGCCTGTTGAAGTTGGGTCAGAATAGCATTTTGCTCAGGAAGGGTCTGAGCAAAGACAAGATTGTAATTGTCACAGGGTCACATGCTCTAGCTCATTTTTTCTGGCTTTTTCCTATCCTTTTACATGGACCAGTCCAGAGTCCTTGTGCTGAGCCACCTGTGCTCCTTTAGCTGGCCCACTGTCTCCTCTAGCACCCTCTCCCTCAGGGTTAGGGTCTCTTTTTCTGCCCACTTGGCTTCTACTTGAGTTTCCCTATCTTCCTGGGTCCTCTCCATCTCAACCATCTTCTCTGTGGTCTCCCTCTTCTCCCTGAGGCGTCCACCCAGCCCTCTGTCAGTATGTCCACACATACCTTTTAAATCAAAATAATGGTGGTTATTTCTATTTAAAAATATTAGGTCCACGTGACGTTCTTTGAATTGAAATGATGAGCTCCATCATTTTGATTCAAGAGACGTTGAATCGAAATAGGTTAAACCTACTTTAAAGCGAAACATCTGTTAAATCAAAACAATTATTTTAAAATAATGCCATTCAGACTTGTTATTTCAAAATAACTGTTATTTCGATGTAACGCGATTTACCCTTCTCCTTCCCAGGGTGCTGTCCTTTTTCTATATATGGGGTGGGGGCATGGCCCTTCTAGGGGACCATCTTGCCACTTCTCCTATGGTGCCCCTCTCCTGAATCAAAATAGCAAGTCCTGTGTCTGGACTTGCTATTTCAATTTGGGGGATTTTTTGGCATGGACCTGTTAAATCAATTTAACATAAATCGATTTAATGATTTTTATTTTGATTTTATTAAATTGATTTAAGTTAAATCAATTTAACCATGTACATGTGGACATAGCCTCTCTGTACTGACCCATCTCTCTGGCCAGTCCCTGATCTGGCCAGCTTCCCAAGAATACCTTTCCTCATGCTCCTTGGCCCCAGGGGGCAATGCTTCTTTAAATGTCCCTGCTCCTGGCACTGAAAACATCACTTCAGTCCTTCAGGTGTGACACGCCTCCTTGCTAGAACTAGCTCTCTCCTTCCTAATCAGACAATTTCTCTTAAAATGCCTTCCTTCCCCGTGGGTCCAACAAGTCCATCTGTACCCTGTTACCTTCCCAAGTAGGATTCTCTGAGGTTTCTTTCCTCTCCAACTTTCTCAGCAAGGCTCCTGCCACCCCCTTCGAAGGGGCAGCTTCTCTTCAAATGGCCTCACTGGCCACAGAGAAAACATTCTGGAGGACAGGCTCTCCATCTCCAGACCTGAGGCCTTCTCTTCCCATCTCCTCACCAGCTCCAGCCGATATAGTGCTGCAGCTCCTCTAGGCATCAGTTTGCCTTTCACAGTCATTGCTGGCTCTCAAGTATTTGTGACAGCAGGGCCTCCACTTGCCCCTGCTGCTTATCCACCCCCTTCACAGGCCAGTCCATGCCCCTGCTCTGGAGGGTTCTTCCTTTCTCTGCCAATAGACTCAATACATACTGCAGCTTCATCCTTCTGCACTCACCTTGTCCCACAAGGACGAACTGTACAATCTTCTCTTTGATCCAATGTCCTGACTCTTATATTGGGGCAACTGTGTGTCTGCATTCTCAACTACCTTTTAATAGAGTGGCACATTCCCAATGAGAAAGGCACCTCTTGGCGATGGTATTGGGGATTAGTTCAAGTTGACAATCCTGTCCATGGCCAGTGCTCTGTCACTTGTTCTGGCCACTTGGCCCTCCACCTGACCATCTGTTCATTCTCCCCCTGTTTCCATGGGAAAGTGTTTCAATCCTGGTCTGGCCAGTCTTCATGCCATGGCTACCACTAGTCCACTCTGCTGGCAGTCTGGGGAATCAGGGAGGAACCCAGGTCCGCCCACTTCTCTAGGCCCCAGTCCAGGGACCCTACGTGCAGCAACCTCTGCACCACCTCCTCCTTCCAGTCCTTCTATTCTCTGGGCCACTTCCTTGTAACCCCAGTCTTGTACAGCTCCTCACCTCAGGGCCATTCTTTTCTAGTCTATTCCTGGCCTGCTGCCCCACAGCCTCAGCACTAGGTCAGCCCTTACCTCAGGGCCCTGGCTCCCATTTGCTCCCCATCATCAATCTCTGAGCTATCTGGGGTGCTGACTCCTTCAGCCAACCAGACAGTCAACCCTTCTGCTTGAGCCCCAGGACGAACTGACTGCCCTGTCTCTGTGGCTCCCTTTTATACCAAGTTCCTGGCCCCTAATTGGCTCCCTGCTGCACCTGCCCAATGGTAACAGCTTCTAGGCCCTTTTAACCCCATATTTGCTGGTATGGGGACACTGCCCATCACAATAATCTGAATAGCAATATGGCCCCGGATATTAGCAAGGAGCTAAGAGACCACTCTCTGAAATACCTCAGTGGCAAAAACTAAAACCAAAAGGCAGATGTCCATAGCAGAATCTTCCAAATGTGTGAACAACAGCTGCAGACTTTCACCCACAGGTATTTGCCAATAACTGTTCTTTAATCCAACAGAGAAAATCTCAGATCCACTAACTTGACATGACACCTTTTCAAAGGCTGGCAATTAAAACTGCTCATGTTCCACATATATATTAGGTGTCCTAAAATCTGAGCAAAGTCCAATGGCCCCATTCCTGTGGGTGAGCTCAAATCCGCAAGCTCTTCCACATCCCAGATGATACCATTCCCTTTCATACGCTGCAGTTCTGCTTAAATCATGTCCATAAGTACAAGAGGCACAAGATGTGCAGGCAGTGCAAAGGGCTGTTAAATAAATCACTGTCTCTCTGAATGATATGTTGGATTTCCCCTTCTAATCTAGCTGACATAATTACAGCTGAGGTGTCCTGTGCAAATTCATGCATAATGCCAAGTTGTAAGTACAGATCACAGGAGAGTAATGGAGCTGTATGCGCAGCAGCATCTTTAACCATGCATAACTTTGAAGTCAAGCTTATTCGCAAAGTACAGCACATTCAGCTTCACCCTGTGCCTGCAAAGCAGAGTGGTTTTAAGTTTTTATAACCACTGTAGTCCAGCAAATGTCTAGATTATGAACTAACCTAGAAGGGAATATATGAAAGTCCAGTACCTGTATCCACCATGCACCTCATCAGTGTACCATTCATTTCTACAATATGGGATACCTGGTTCAGCGCTTTGCCACATGAGAAGATCATATTAAAGGTAACATCAGGGTCCCTGATAAAGGTGGTCTTGTAAAGCTTCATATTAAAAGTAGGCAGGTCAGGCCTTCAGTTATCAGGAACCAAAGTATCATGGCACACTAAGGTAATGTGACCTTCCTTCCTACAAGTCTGGGATTTAGCAGTTTTAGCTGAGCATGCATGGAAACAGGCTACATGTCATACTGCCACAAGAGTAATGATAAGGAGCTGGCACTTTTTGCTGATGAAGCCATCAGGCCACTTTGGGTAGTATCCTGTGACACATGGCAACTGAAGTAGAAGGAGCAGCTGAAGGTTTATGCACAAACACAAAGGTAGCAGCAGCCAAAGCCCCCTTTCAGCCTGAATCCTCCCAAATGCCTCATGTGCAACAACTGCGGCATCAAGAATCAGTGTTCTAGCATCTTCCACCAGTAATCAGTCACCCAGGCTACTCCAGTCACAAAAATATCCCTAAATACGATTGTCATAGCATCATCATATTCACAGTCCTGGGCCAACTGCTGCAAACATTAAGCAAACTCATGCATGGCTTTGTTGGGCTGCTGCTTCAGAAAATGTCGGCCCCTTTAACAGAACAGAACTCCAGTGCCAAAATGCTCACTGAAGTACTGCACAGCCAAAGGAAGACAACTTGGGCTCTGGAAGTCCATCATAAATATCAATGTCATCTCGGTTCATGGTCTATGCAGTTCTGCAGCAAGAGATACCTACAGCATCAGTGTTGCATGATCAGCACATATATTCCACTATCAGCATTTTACTTGAAGATCAGAGGCATAGAGATTGGTACTGGGAAAGAACAGCAAAGTGTCATCAGTTAGTAGCAGAAATGATGTGCAGACAGCATCGGTTGCAGAATAGAAAGTTTGTTACCATAATGTTACACTCAGATATAGCCAAGAACAGCAATCCCAAAACTCCAAAAATGTAGCAGAAAGACACACAGCATGTAATGGATCAGTCATGGGAGCAATCATCTGAATAACATATAGCAGTCTGAAGTGCCAAGATGCAGCAGAAGACCCTGAGTAGCATGTGCGCGCACGCACGCACGCACGCACGCACACACAGAGGAATTGCAACACTGAGTTCAGGGATCAGGAACCAGGAAACAAGCAGCAACAAGGAGTGGAAAGCAGGAAGCCAATACACAAACACTAGTCCTCACACTGCCTCTAATCTTGCTTTCCCAGGCTCAGCAATAAGTGGGGAAAGAAAGGTGTGCAAAACAAGAAGAGCAGCACCTGAGCCTGGTGGTGTTGGGAATTAGAGAGGAGAGTGAGATGCGCTGAGTACTAGAGGATTCAGAGCTAAGGGGGGTAGGATTCTGAGCTGTGGACAGATGAGGTACAAATAGGTGGGCTCTCGGTCTGAGACTAAAGGTATGTCTGCACTTGAAGCTGGGGGCGTAACTTCCAGCACAGGGAGCCATAGCTGCACTAGTGCTGATCGAGCAAGCATGCTAAAAGTAGAGTGTAGCTGTGGTGGCTTGAGCAGCAGAAGACACTAGCCACCCTGAATACATACATAACCTCTCAGGTGGGTGTGTAGGCAGGGCGGCTACCTCCTTCCCATACATGGGTGCATAAAGGAGGGGTTTCTGAAGTAGAGATTTGATTAGAGGGATTTGGGGTGGTTCTGAGAGGAATGGGACTGATTGTACTGGCAGGGTCAAGTGAATGGAGAAATTGAATCAATTAGGAATGAAAGTAAGGATGAATGGGAGAAGACTTGCGGCCGAAGGAGAAGATTAGTTCCTAAGCATAGCCATGTTGGTCTAGTTCAGCAAAACAAACAAGGGGTATGTCTACACTGGAGGCTCTGTTAAATTGATTTAACAAGGTCGACTTTAAGTCAACTTAAAGTCGACCTTGTTAAGTCAACTTAGAGCATCCACAGTGAAAACTCCTGTCAACTGCCTGTGTCCACACTGGCAGGTGCTAGGTTGACCCTTTCTGGTGGCCAGAAACTCTGGGAGGGTGCCTGGAGGCCAATTAGGTTAACTTAAGGGCTTTTCCCCATCTACACTAGCTTAAGTCGACTTAATAAGGTTGATTTAAGCATTAAGTTGAGCTTAAGAGGTGGTGTTATTAAGTTGACTTAAGGAAGTGCTGAAGTCAACTTAATAAAAGCCCAGTGTGGCCGTGGGGGTCTGTAGGTTGAATTAACCTTCCTTAAGTCGACTTAAGGCTCCAGTGTAGACATACCCAAGGAGCTCTGCGGCACTTTTAAAGACTTACCAATTTATTTATTGTATGAGCTATTGTGGGAGAAAATTCCAGCCCATCTTCAAGCATCTGAAAAAGTGAGATTTTCATCTTTAAAAGTGCCACAGGACTCCTTGCATTTTCTTTTTGGTGAAGATGATGCACTCAGAGCTAGGCGAAAGGCAGAGAGATTAGTACCGGGGAAAAAGCAATAAAGAGCTGATGAGGGAAATACAGCACCAGTGCTAGGGTTTCTGGTGCCCCCCTGCAGCGCAGCAGATTGATTACAGCCAGGCAGATGAATAACGTCAGCAATGCAGTGCATTTTGGCGCCCCTCAAACGTCGGCGCCCGCCCCCCCCGGCAACACCTACCACGCTTACTGTGTTGCTCCAGCCCTGGGGAAATACACTTTCTCCCACCCTGCCCTTCACTGTAAAGTATTTCATATTTTCTTTCATTTCTTCTTACTTTCCACCCTACCTCCTTCATTCCCTTCCCAGATACTTCCTTGTGACACCCCATCTCACACCCCTTTCACAGTGTCCAAGTTTTTTACTTTAAAAATAGGATCAATTGGCACATGTGATGGTGGGATACATATCACCGCATGCAAGCTCTCTCTCACCACTCTTGAAGAGCACACAGTCCAAATACCTGGGCACTTGCAAATTCCTATATGCTAAAATAATTAAATGTAATAACTCTTCCATTCTGCTCCCCCTATGTACTCATCCATAGCTACTTCCCCTAGGGACAAAAATTCTTTATTAGTAGAGCAGATTAAAATTTTTCAAATGGAAAAGGAAAATCTGTTGTGAAATGGCCATTATTTCAAATGTTAGAATAGTCTTAAAACTATTATGTTTTTCTAATCCCTCAAAAAAGGTTTGGGTTTTTTTTATAATTTTTGAGCTATTACTTTTAATGAAAAAAATTAGACAGTTAATTGTTCACTGACAAGGTATCTTGATTTTAAAGATCCACTTTCAGATTTTGTATTGCTAGTTTTGATTGGTCAATTTGTCACATTGGAATTCTTTTCAAAGATGAATGTTTTCATATTCAGAAATCATTGACATCGAACACCTACTGAAATTTCGGCACATTGGGGGAATGAGGTGGCAGCAAGGAGATTTAGACAAGCACAGATTATTAGTAGCCTTTATAGCTGTTTTTAAACAGAGATCTATATTAACAAGGGCACACATGAGTAATATGTGATGCAATGAGCATGGAAAAGCAGCACATGACTAAGAAATATTTTACAATGATTTCCATCTCACTACAGCTTCCATTCTGAAAAATAAGAGGTAGCACTGTAAAAGATAAAAAAAGTGCTAAGGGGAAATAAGTAAGTTCACCCATCTTCGAAGCATCTGAGGAAGTGGGATCTTCTCCCATGAAAGCTCATGCAAAAAATAAATCTGTTAGTCTTAAAGTGCCACACAACTGCTTGTTGTTTTTTTACCAAGAATCCTCCTTTCAAGGGGGAACCCTAAACCACTAACTGCCTTTTTCTTACAGAATTTAAAAGCTAAAGTGCCTGTTTATATGTACCTTACAGGTTGTAAAATACAGTGTGTGTGCTGACTTGAATGTTTTTGCCACTAGTCTACCAAAGATACTTTCCAAACATCCCTCAGACGACAACCAGAAAGAGGAAATATGCCTGGCTGCTTGTGAGCAAACACTTTTGGCATGTAATGTGACTCTATGGCTATGTCCACACCTAGGACCTTAAATCGATTCAAGTTGAATTGATTTAAGCTAATTTGAAATAAAAAGCATTAAATCGATTCAACTTGAATCGATTTAAGTAAAAATACCAAATCGAAATAGCAAGTCCGCACATGGGACTTGCTATTTCGATTCAGGAGAGGGGGCCCATGGGAGGTGTGGCAACATGGCCCCCCTGGCTGGGCCATGTTCCCAACCAATCCCCTGCCACTGGCTCTGCAGAGCCAGTGACAAAGGAAAAAAGCTGGAGGGCAGAGATGGGGGGTGCCCCTCCCCCCCGCCACTTTCTCTGGCAATGGGGCAGGCGGCAGAAGTCAGGGTGCCCCTGAACCTCTGCCACTGGCCAGGCAGCAGGAGCAGAGCTCCCAGGGCACCCCAAAACTCCTGTTGCTGGCTCGGTGGCAGGAGTAGAGATCCCAGGGTGCCCTGGTCCACTCCTGTTGGTGAAGTGGTGGGGTGAGAGCTCTGGGGAGCCCCACTCCACCTCCCGGCACAGCGATGGGGTGTGAGCTCTGGGGCAATCTGGTCCCCTGCCGCCAGCAGAGCGGCGGGGGGCTGAGCTCTCGGGGCACCCCGGTCCCCCCACCACCGGCCAAACGGTGGGGGTGAGCTCTCCCAGCGCCCCAGAGCCCCTGCCCTTTCACAGGTGATGGGGGGCTTAGATCCCAGCGGCGGAGGACCAGGGCACCCAGAGAGCTCAGCCCCTGCCACTGGTCCAATGGCAGTGGTTTCCAGGTGCCTGGTGAGCTCCGTCCCCATCAGCCCTGCAGTCCCCCCTGCACTCCCCTCTCCCCCTGGCCAGGGTGCTGATGGGGTGGGGTGGGGGTCCTTCCTTCCAGGGTGCCAGGCACCCTGGGAGGAAGGTCAAACCACTGAATCAAAACAGGTCTGTTTCAAAATAACGTGATCGAACAGCATTATTTTGAAACAGCCCTTTCAATTCATGGGCTATTTTGATTACTCTTGAGGTTTTATTGTTTCGTATTGAGTTCCATTGTTTTGAAATGACAAGCTCCATCATTTTGAAACAACAGACCGTCGTCTGGCTATAACTTTTTAAAAATCAAAACAACAGTTGTTTCAATTTAAAAGCAAAGTGTGGACATAGCCTATAAGTATTACAGTAGCATCCAAAATGAGCATGGCCAGTTCATGCTCAGAAAATCATATGCTATAAAACAGACTGGCTGAAGAAATTTCATTTTTCAGTCAGGTTAGAATCAGGGCTGATAGGCATCTTGGAAGTAAGCAAATGCTCTGGAGTTCTCTCCCTTTTGATTTCCTTTCCTACCTTAGCCCCTTTTTACCTGCAAGACTGTACACTCCAGTAAAAAATAAATTGACTGAGGACATTAAACTAGTTAGAGTTGTATTATTTTAAAAAATGCTGATATAGCCATAGATTTCACTTAACCACCATTAATAAGTTCATAACTCTAATGATACTTGAAGTGTATCTGCTGTTGACTTGTGTCAAGGTTATAGCCTTACATAACAATCCTTAAGTCATCTCTCATCGTGTGAGCAAGGTTCTTGCAGCACACAGGGGTAAAGCCACATTAGCTTTAATTCCATGTATTTTAAGACAGATGACTCAACTGGACCCAGGAAGCAACACATAGGTCCTTTTGGCAACTGGAGAACTTGATTAGTATGGATTTCCCTATTCCCAGATGAATATCTCACTTGTATGAGGAAATACAGGATCACATGTAGATTTTCGCTGAAGTTCCAGTATCCAGGAAAGTCAGAAACTAGATTGATCAGTTGGTACCAGCAAGCCAGCTGCAGACCCAGATGGGAACACTTTTTGAATACTCCATATTAATGCAGCTTCATTATGCCCTATCTTGGCTGCAATTAAATAACATTTCAAAATGTAAAGGCAATAAAGCAACTGCAAGACTATAGATTCCTGGTTTGTTTTTCAAAAGACAAGAATTCTACACTGAAACATCCTCAGCTACTAATGTTTTTCTAGACAGCAACTGCACCTTGGATGAGACTGATATACCTAGGGGTTGGCATGGCATTCTCTGGATAAATGGTAGGTATAAAATCAAGACTAGTCATGAAAGGAAGAAATTAATTTAACAGATTTTTTTTTCACAACATGATTAGAGGTTTGCATACCACCAACATCCTTTTTTTTCCCAATAGGTTGAAGGACATCACCTGGATGTCTCCCAAAAAGAAAATTTCTTACTTCTTTTGAGAGAGATGCAAGAAAAACTGGGGCTATGTTCACTGATCCTACCGTAAATGGAAAAGGATGTGAAGCTAGAACCCTGGCTGGACTGCAACCAAGGGGTAAGCTGTCAATCCTGCTGAAGGATACACTTTTGAGGCAGTCTGAAGGAAGCAGTTACAAGAGTAGGTGGCTGCCAGAAGAGAGAGGGAGGAGGCAAGAGTACACTCAAGGGAATAAAGATGCTGGTGCTGAAGCACTTGAAACAAAAACAAATTGTTGTGGGGGTTTACTGTACTGAGAATATATTTTTATCCTTTATTCTCACTTTCCTATATGACCCACTGGTCAGTGTGTGTTGTAGGATCCCTTTTATGCTGAACCACAGAGGGCATAACTTGTCACAGTTCCCAGATATAACATTTTGACTTTTTATCTCAAAGCCTTAGGAAATCATGTTTTCAGGGGATAAAGTAAGGCAGAACACACCGGAACACTGTTCCAGGGCCCCCCGTTTTTTTGGGGGGGCAGCGTTCTGGGGGCCCCAAAACTAGAGTAATACTCTGGCTTGCAGCATTCTGGGGCCCCCTAAAAATAGAAACAGCAGCCAGAAAGCAACATTCTGCCTACCACCCCTGCAAAGCTTTAAAAGCTCCCAGCCTGGGGGAAGTTCCCTGCTGACCAGAAAACACAGTCTCATGGCTGACAGAGAACTTCCCCTCAGGCTAGGAGCTTTTAAAACTCCCGCCCTGAGCATGCTCTGACTGAGCATGCTCAGAGCCTCTGACCATAGAATCCTAGAATCATGCTCAATCGGAACTGGCTCAGGGAGGGAGGAGCAGCCTGTGTGGTGGCTGCTTCACTCTGGCAGCCAGGTAAGGGGCCCCAGGGGCAGGCCTGGGCTAGAGGATGAGCAGGATCTGGGTCTGCAGCAGCCGCTGGAGCTGGGAGTGCAGGCCTGAGGCTGCTGTGGCTCTGCAGGCCTCACAGTGGCAAGTTGGGCTGGGGCCAGGGCTGGAGCCAAGAGCACGAGGCCGGGGCTGAGGCTGGCATGGGGAGAGGTGGAGCAGACTGTCTCCAACTGGGCCAGCCCTGATCAGGATCCCTCCAGCTCCCTGCAGCTGCACTGGGGTGCTGGCTGGGCGAGTAGCCCAGCATCCCCTCCCCATAAAGCCCCAGCCCCCAACTCCTCTGTTCCAACCCTTCTCTGTCCCACCTCCTGCCCCTGCCCCCCACCTCCTGCCATCATCCACCCCTTCTCTGCCTCATCTCCTGCCCGTGCCCCCCTTCACCACCCTGACACCTCCTGTCTCCCACCCTCCTCTTCACTGTCCCCATCTCCTGCCCTTGCCCCCAGCCACCACTTCAACACCCCCACCTCCTGTCCCTGCTCCATTCCTCCACATCCTGTGCTCTCATCCTTCCTGGGCTGGGGCCCAAACATGAGGGAAGGTGGCCTGCACATGCAGGA
>ML681972.1:63156150-63289789 GCA_007922195.1 Podocnemis expansa | reverse complement strand
AAACTATCCTTTAACCACTGCATGTTTTTAGGTATGGAGAGCCCTGGTTCAATTCCCCACCATGTCATTCACAAGGGCACCCCTCACACACTTTCAACCTTGTAACATGCTGCAGATTCAGGTGGGTGAGCTGATTTGCAGCCTGGCTCTGACATTTGCTCTACTGCTATCCTCGAAGTATCCCCAAATGAGCTGGCAGAAAACCAGAAGCCTGCTAGAAGACATTTTTGTGATCCTTAAAATTTTAAAAGCCCTCTTACTAAACTTCTTGGGGTGTCCTCAAAACAGTTACTTAGCAAAGCCAGAGGAAGCTAAGCCACAGGATGTCAAAATGGGGAGAACAGAGGCTGACTGTTCATTGCTGATGAACAGAGGTTCCAAGGTAAAGTTATAGCACTAAGGGAACCCTTCCCAAGCACCGCTCTCCATTCCAAACTGTAAAATTCTCTTGGTAGTTCAGAGGATGAAAGAAAGGAGTGGTGATGCAGCAAAAAGGCCTTCTCTGGAATCCTTCATGAGATGTTGATGATCAAGGAGGACTGACAACGAAGACAATACTGAGGTCCCAGCTTGTAGTGTTTTTCCTTCCCTCCGTGGAAAAGTAAAAGTAAACTGTTCCCCCTGTGACAGGCTGCTCCCCAGATCCAGTCCAGTGTGCTGCTGTGACCCCCTGATTCCCACTCCTCAGCACCAATTCACCCTGCTTTTGCCAAGTGACCACTCACTCCTGAATCCATCCACTCCAGCCTATCACATGTAATTGGTTCCAAGCAGTGGGTATATGCCCTCTGGCTACTTAAGGGCCAGTCCCCAAAGGAGTACCTCTGACATCAGGAACCACAGTCTACAGAGATTGGGACTCACTCCCAACCACCATACCCTCAAGTTCATCCATTTAACAAAAAAATGGATTGGGCCCACCCTTCCTCACTCACACCATCTAAACACCACACAGTTGTAGGTAAAACTACTGCTAGTTTATTGATCAGACTACAATTCTAAGTGAGAATATAGCCAGTCATGGCAGAATCACAATATAAATGAGCCAGGAGTGACTACAAGGGAATAAAAGGTAAAACACACATACTAACCTAATGTCTCTATCTAAACTGACTTCATAGTCCAAGCTTATGCTCAAGGTGTTCAGCTGTCAGATGTTTGTATAGGCAGTCTCTGCCTGGGGCCAAGGAGGGCTCAGATCTTGCTTGAAGTTGTTTCAAGATGGAGATTCATAGGCAAAAAGTCCCAAATCCCTCTAAGTGTCTCCCTTTGTTTTAAAACCCCTTGACACTTCCCTTTCTGGGCAGAGGTGACCTCTGTCTGGTCTTAGCCAGAGAACTCAATTAGCATAGCTTTGTTGCCTCCCCCAGGTACTTGCTTGCTCACAGCTTTGGTTGTTTACATGTTGCTGGAAGAGAGTTCTGTCTGTCTCCCACCCTCCACTCCAGCCCCTAAGCCATGCTACAGATCTGTACACATGCATGAGGCTGCAGGAAACATATCATCATAGTAATCAAGTAGAATAAGTGATGACCATCCATAAAGAAACCTGGCATGGCATAATTGGCATAAAAACATACAATCACAGTGCATAAGTGAACAGGAAAATCATATAGATCATAACCCCAGGGTGCCCAGATGTGCATACCATGACACAACCCCCACCCTCCAGAAAGGAATCCCCTGCCAAAGACATGCACCTAGAACAGGGAAGAAACATCTGCTGTCTAGGATTTGAACTGTACAACTCACATTAAAATCATCTGTAGGAAGCATGGGAACTAAACATGGCCAAACAATGAGAAAATGCAGGGGATAAGGTTTGTTGGAAAGCTGGTCACAAAAATTCTGACAAAACATTTTTTCAGGCAGAATTTGTTGATTTCTGAAAACTGAAATCTTTTGCAAAGATAGGTTGGTTTGGATACAGTTCTGATGGAACCCTGCTTGCCAGGCAGGTTTCCAAAACAAGCTGTTGACTTACCTGCCAGCTCCTCAGTAGTCCATCTGGCAATCCAATGAGGAACCAAACACCTGAAAATCATAGCTTCCAGACTTGCAGTTCTTCAGTAGGCAGGGTCCATTGCTCAGGGACAGCCTGCCTGGTAGGCTGAAAAGGAATCGAGAGCCTGGAAACTCTGATTTCCAAACTTGGAGGCTCCCAGCTTAGTGAGAGTTCCAGGCTCCCAACTACTCTGCCAATGTTTTGATTTTTCTGTTTTATACAGAATTTCCTCTGTTTTTCCTCCCAGATTGGAAGGAAAACAAATTTTAAAATTCTCTGTGATAAGGAATTGCCATACGCCTCCCAGTTCTAGTTCATTGCTACGTCATCCAAATCAAGATCTTAATAAGAAATTCCAAAGGGGTAGCCGTGTTAGTTTAGTTAAGCAAAACAAACAAGGAGTCCTGTGGCAATTAAAAACTAACATATTTATTTATCTCATGAGTTTTCATAGGAGAAAATCCCACTTTGTTAGATTCTTTGAGGATGGGGAACTTACAGAATTGGAGAAAAATAAATGTAGTGAAGTGTACGTCATGGGATCAGGTCACACTGTAACAGCAAATCAAAGTATAACCCTCAAGTCAGACCTCTACAGCACATCAGCAAGGATCCACACTCCAGCCTAGTCTACAAGATGATTCCTCACTCTCTCAAGACTTGGGGGACAGATCTCTCCTCACTTACAGAGAACCCCACAACCTTAATCAGATATTGACCAGCAACCACAGACCTAACAACAGAACCATTAAAGCAGGCACATATCACTGCAACAAACCATGCTGCCAACTTTGCCCACATAGCTACACAAAAGACCATCACAAGACCTAATCAAAACAGCTGGTTCATCAAGGGCCCATTCACCTGGTCATCCACCAACGTGATTTGTGCCATCATGTGCCAGAAATGCCCCTTTGGCTTATATATGGGACAAACAGGACAGTCTCTGTGCAAAAGAATAAATGGGCACAAAACTGACATCAGAAATCACAACATTCAAAATCCAGTAGGTGAGCACTTCAGTCTTCCTGATCACTCTTCTGATGATTTGCTAATAGCTGTACTCAAAAAAATGAATAACACATCAAGGCTTCAAAGAGAAACTGCAGAACTGGCATTCATATGCAAATTTGACTGTCTCTTCAGGACTAAATAAGGACTTCGGATTTATTTTCTCATTACATCAGGTGCTTTGACCTCATCTTCTTCTGCATGCTGTTTCCTAGTGTTTAAATCTTAACAACTGCTTTGATTTGCTGTTACAGTGTGACCTGATCCCATGACTTACACTTCCCTGCATTTATTTTTCTCCATTTGGTAAGTTTCCCCATTTTCAAAGCATCTGATGAAGTGAGATTCCCCACCACCACAAAAGCTCATGCAATAAATAAATTTGTTAGTCTTTCAAAGTGCCACAGGACTCCTTGTTTATTTTAATAAGAAATGTGATTGAACTGTATATGTGCACAGAGCCATCTAGTGGCCAGCAATAATTTCATTTAAGAGAATGAATGCATTAATATTTTCAGAAACTAACCAGCCCACCCACCCCATGTGTAGAATGCCCTCTGATTTAATTAGAGCTCTATATGTTCAAAACTGAGCATGGCTCCAGCTAATATCTTAATTTAATATAACTGACTGGCAGGCAATTGTAGCAAGAATAAGCTGTCCCTTTCTGAAGTGACACTAACCATGTCACAAGTGTAGCAAGATAATAGTAGAAGTGCTGTATAATTAGTCAGTCACTAATACTCAGCTATTCCCTTTGATGCACACATTTGAGAGTAAAGGAAAACATAAAATCACTACAATTTGTGCTTGCTCTGGGATTTCAGAGTGGATCTTTTCCCTGATTCTGCCACTGTTGCAACTCCATAGTATGCCAGCTCATTATAGAAGTCTGGCATGAAGAATTAAAGAGAAATGTTAGAGGAAGAGAGCAGATATAAAACAAAGTAAAATAAAACTCCACAATGCTGGTCAGAAGGGGGGAAATCTGTAGAGAAATAGCCCAGACACCAATATCTTCCATTACATTCCTCTATCCTATATTTATGCAAGTGAATTTCTTAAACATGTAAGGATGCTAAGCTGTTGTGACACAATGGAGTAACGAGTGACAATACCATCATTATGAAATCCATTTAGATAAAGACCATTTTGTGCACATCCTGTTTGTATAATGGTGAAAGACATTTCCACAGCAGCAAGGTGAAAACCAGAGTGACAGCATCTGTGTTTTTGTTGTAACTGTTTAATTGGCAAAGATTCCAGAATTTAATATCCAGTCCTAAACACCAAGGCATTTCAGAGACAGTCATCAAACAGTCCTCCTTAAGTTATTTATAAATCAGAGCAGGATGTGCTCCACAGAGACAAACTATATTCTAAGCTATTACACTCAAAGAAGAGCTGTACTTCAGGCACTGTTTGCACTGAAAAAATCTTTTTACTACTTACTGAACAGTCTTCCCACTTCTTATATTGTTTTATTTATTTATAATTACTTATTACATTGACTTTCCCATTTTCATCATAATTTTAAAATGAAAATTTTACTAGAAAGGAAAAAGTTTGTAACTGTAGTTAGCATGTAGGTAACACCCTGTAGCTCCAAACTGCTGAATGAATATGAAGGCAAATTTCCCATCATCAGTTGGAACTTCTCAGTTCAGTTGAGTGGTCTGTGAAGTTGATCCTGAAGTTAATCAAATAACTCCAGCCCCTCAAGTGAAGTAGTGCTGAATCAAAGGGAGAGCATTTCCCTGAGCAGGGGCTAAAGCAAGCCAGAACACCATGGAACACAATTCTGGGGCCCACAAATCTGACGGGTCAGAGTTCCAGAATCTAGAAATTGGGCCCACATATGCATGAAGGGGGTCTGGACAATACAAGAAGAGGGCCCAGAGATTAGGAAGGTTCTGGGCCCCTCAAATTATACTTTAACCACTGTCCCTGAGACTCAGCACTGCAGGGCTAGAGAGGTAAGTGGATGTTAGGAAATCAAAGGAAGATTCACAAGTTATTTTAAGTAACTTGCATATCTCCCTTCAATTGATTCCAAAACCAGCAGCAATTGTAGACCAGAGCTGGGACTGAAAAGTTGCACATGTAGGAAGGGTGGATTTGGAGAGAGGGGAAATCAAAGCAGTAGGACCATACAAGATCAGTATTAATTGCATTCATTCACCAAAGAATGGGAAGCTTTCTCCTTCCTTAGTTTTTTTTATGGGCTTCCTCTTCTCACTGATCCCTGCAATATGATTATTCACCATCTCTATATGATGGGTAAGGAAATCAGACTAAATTTGTCTAGTTAAAAGGGCTCTGGGAATAAGACATCATAATTGTCAATAAGAAAGAAGAAGAAAGCGACCGTGAATACACTATCATCTAAGTAGGGTGCACCTGAAACTTTCCCCACAAGTATGTGCTCTGCATTTTTAGTATTTATGTAGCATTTTGAGTCAATCTAGTACTGAAGTCTATACCTAAAACCTTAGTTCAGACTTGCTTAGTCCGAACTTAGTAGCTCAAAGTTAGTTTGAGCTAATCGCATTTTTTTTTAGTTTGCACTAGCTTCTTAGCTCAAACTAGCCAGCCTTTTTTTAGTTCGAACTAACTTTTTAGGTCAAACTAAAAAAGTGCAGCTAATTCAAACTAGCAT
The DNA here is from genome assembly GCA_007922195.1 of Podocnemis expansa. Taxonomy (NCBI): domain Eukaryota; kingdom Metazoa; phylum Chordata; order Testudines; family Podocnemididae; genus Podocnemis; species Podocnemis expansa. Next base: position 63,284,114 of record ML681972.1, on the reverse strand, counting down.
GTCTACACAGGGCCAGTTCGAACTAAATATGCAAATAAGTTTGAACTAAGCAGTTAGTTTGAACTAACCAGCCAAACTAACTAGTTCAAGCTAAGCTTTTTTAGTTCAAATTAGGCAAAGCCTAGCGTAGACATGGTTCAAATTAGTTTGAATTAAGGCTCCTTAATTTGAACTAATTTGCTAGTATAGACATAGCCTTACAGATTCTAGCACACATTTTCAGAAGTGACTAGTGGTTGGGTGCCTCACATGAGACATCTGAAATGTGCCTAATTTTCAGGAAATGCTGAGCACCTACCCTCTGAAAATCAGGTCCATTCAAGTTGTCTCAAATCATGCACCCCCTGCTACTAGTCACTTCTGCAGCACACTATACCTTTATTACAGCTGGAGCTAGTGTGATATGGTAGAAGAAAGGGTTGGGAGAGGGGATTCCCCCTATATAAATCAGTATTGCCAACTCACAATTTTATCATGAGTGTTGCAATGTGTGTGTCATTTTTGCAACCCTCAGTTCTTGAGGTCCCAGTAGGATGTGAAATCTCAGTGTTCACTTGGAAAATTCTACACAGTTGGAGAGAAAAGTTAAAAATGTGAACCCTAAAGGTTCTGAAAGCAAATAAAAACTACCCAAAGTTGATTGCTTTTTACAATCACAATTTTATTGGTGCCCAGACTTGTTTTTACAAGCTTGATGTTGGCAATACTCTAATAACTAATAAATAGGAGCTCTGGAATCTACCAGCACTAACACAGGAACAAGCAAAAAATGGGAGTTTTAGTAAGCTGCATGGCATAGTTCAAGAGTTTCCTATATATATGACCCCTAAAATATATCATTCCGCCATAGTCTGATACCATTTGTTCAGGAAGACAGAAATGGTGCTCAGAAAAAGGATCATTAGCACCTGCGTGTTTATATAGTTATCAGTGGTTCTCAACTTTTCTGATTCAAGAGTCACAGATATAATTATTACAGCCCTGAAGGGTCACCAGCCTCTACTAGCACGTCCAACTCTGTGAAAAGCACTTTCCCTTCTTTCTGACTGATCTCCCATCTGCTTTGCTGCAGAAGGGAAACCACATACATGCTGCCGAGTTCCAAAGAGTCAGCCATGTTAGCCTAGCTCAGCAAAAGAAGCAGGGAGTCCTGTGGCACTTAAAGACTAACAAATTTATTTATTGCATAAGCGCTTGTAGGAGAAAATCCCACATTGGCAGGATCTTCGAAGATGAAGGAAGTTACAGAATGGGATGAAAATAAATGCAAGGGTGTGTAAGACATGGGAGCAGGTCATACAGTAACAGCAAAATCAGAGCAGTTAAGATTCAAACACTGGGGAACAGCACATAGAGGAGGGTGAAGGCAAATCACCTGTTGTAATGGGAAAAGAAGCCATATCAACTGTGTGTGTCCTGTGTCCAGCCTGTCCTCGATGTGTCATGTTGCTGATGGAGCTTCGCCACTGTCGCAGGTCGATCTCGTGCCAATGGTTTCTGTCTTGCGCCACCCGCTTCCACTTTTGACCAAGAATCTTGACCATCAGATCTGCCCATCTCATTTTTGGTTGACCAATGGGACATTTGCAGTTGAAAGGAATCTAGTGAGTCAGCCACAATGCCCATCTGTTGTCTTGGAGTCGAACGACGTGACCCACACATCACATTTTGGATTTGTACATGGCTTGCACCACGTCCTTCACTCCCATTCATTGATGAATTTCTTGGTTGGGAACCTGATCACTCAGACATAGCTTGCACATCCTTCACTCCATTGCTCTTTGAGCTACAGCCATCTTTTCTTCCTGCTCCTGAGTAGTAGCCCAGCATTCTGCTGCATAGACCAGTGAGGGCAGCACTGTGGAATTAAATAACCTGGCTTTCAGTGGCATGGACAAAGAAAACAGTCCAAGAAAACAGTCTTCAGATGATTGAATATAAACCAGCCAGCTTGCCTCCTTTTCAAGATCTCCTCATTGACGGCACCAGAAAAATTTAGAACATGACCCAGATATGTGTATTTAGCAACTTGTTCTACTTCTTTACCGTTTAGGATTATATGCCCATCAGGGCACAGAATTTGTTCCACATCCATTTAGTTTTAGATATGTTCATCTCCAGGCCAACTTTCATCAATTCTTTTTGCAACTGATGCACTTTTTCTTGCAGTTCTTGTATCTCTGTTGCAAAAAGAACACAGTCATCAGCAAACAACAAATGTGTCAAGTATTCTCCATCTACTTTGACTCCTATCTTCCATTTCAGGTTTTTGAACACGTTTTCCAGTGTGACAGCAAACAATTTCAGCAAAATTGTGTCACCCTGATGCACTCTTCTGCACAGTTTTATTTTACAAGGGTCCTCAAAGAGCTTGATTGTCTTTGTGCACTCACTGTTCATTTCTTTCAACAGCGCGACATAGGTTTGGTCAACACCAGAATTGTTGAGCACATTCAGTACTGCATTAAACTCAACTGAGTCAAATGCCTTTTTGCACTCAATGAAGGCAAATACACAGCAGAATACAGTATTCATTGCATTTCTCCATAAGCTGTCTAATACTGTGAATATGATCAGTTGTGAAGAAGCCTGAGTGGAATCCATCCTGTTCTTGACTCATATGTAGGTTGATATCCTTCTGAATTCGACCAAGAATAAGTAGAGTGAATACCTTGCATCGTGCAAGAGAAGTGTTACCGGATGGTAGTTGCTTAGGTCCTCAGGTCACCTTTTTTTCATCAGCAGAATGGTTAGCAAATCTTTCCAGGATCTAGGGGTCTGCTGAAGCTTGACATATCTTGAAAATCATTCAGCTACTGCTTTGTAAAGCACAGTTCCTCCTGAAGCCAGATGTTCAGTCTTAATATTATCACTACCAGGGCACTTGCCTTTCTTAGATTGCTCAACTGCAGCTCCTGCCTCAGAAACAGTGACTTCAGAAATTACAGTAGTGCCATTGTGGAGAAGCTCAAGGTCAACCGCTATCAGGGAGGTGAACAGTTTATTATAGAAGTCCTCACAGATTTTGTTCATTGCACATCGGCAAGTAATCCATTTGCCATTTACATCTTTGAATGCAACAGGAATAAACTGCATCAAACAGACATCCCTTTGATGCATTTCAGACTGACCTTCTTTTCAGCAGCTTCTTTCAACCTCAACCTGTGATATTCCTTGTAATCTCTCTTTATTGTATCACTAATTTTAAAACAAATTTGTTTATAATGTTCATCAGTTTTGCCATAGTCACAATTTAATCTTGCTTTCACACAATCAAGTCTGCATATCAATTCTAATTCAGCTGTTTCTCTTTCACATCTTGATGTCCCACTGACTTTCCTGAGCACTGTTGTTAACAGGTCATTCACAGAGTGATTAGAAAGATGGATGTGCTCAGCAACTGGCTTTTGTATGTTGTGATTTCTGATGTCAGTTTTGTGCCCATTTACTCTTTTGCACAGAGACTGTCCTGTTTGTCCCATATATAAGCCAAAGGGGCATTTCTGGCACATGATGGCACAAATCACGTTGGTGGATGACCAGGTGAATGGGCCCTTGATGAACCAGCTGTTTTGATTAGGTCTTGTGATGGTCTTTTGTGTAGCTATGTGGGCAAAGTTGGCAGCATGGTTTGTTGCAGGGATATGTGCCTGCTTTAATGGTTCTGTTGTTAGGTGTGTAGTTGCTGGTGAGTAGCTGTTTAAGGTTAGGGGGCTATCTGTAGGCGAGAAGAGGTCTGTCTCCCAAGGCTTCAGAGAATGAGGGATCATCTTTTAGAATAGCTTTTATGTCCTTAATGAGCTGTTGTAGAGGTCTGAGTTGGGGGTTGTATGTGGTGACCAGTGGTGTTCTATTGTTTTCCTTCTTGGGCCTCACCTGCAGTAGTTGATCTGCAGCACTGCACACTCTAGCTGGGTCCCAAGGCAGTGGCTCCCTTCTGCAGCTGGGCGTGGGGAGAATGGAAGATCAGTGCTCCCCTCCCCTCGCTTTGGCTCCAGCAGGGACCTCAGCACTCCCTGCTACAACCAGGGTGATGGGTGTGCTAATCTCCTAACCCTTTGGCTGCAGCAGGGAGCCTGCATCAGTCTTTCAGCCCTGCAGAAACACACTTCTCCTGGGTCCTTAGGCAGTGACTCTATTCTGAAGTCAGCAGGAAGGGAGACGAGGGCCACTTCTGAAAGTTCCTTGGGGCCACTTTTGGCCCCTGGCAACCACTGGTTTAAATCATGTGGCATTCAGACTCCCAAGTAAAAAAGGCAGGAAGAAGAGACAAACATGGAGTACAAGAAGTAAAACTCCAGGCATTGCAAGCTGCTTGTAAAGAAAGTGAGGTGTTTGTCTTGTAACTGAACTACAGAGAGCATTGTAGTGAAGCAGCTCTTTCACAATACAAATCTTTTATCTTTACCTTGCACTCAAATGTTGTGCCCCAACAACTAGGGAGAAGTGGCAGAGGTTAATTGTTCTTGTTACCAGCTTCAAAGCTCCTAGAGAAGTGTTACAATTTCAGTTTGGAAGTATGAACATTTAGTGCAGCAAATGGCCTGTGTGGAAACTACCTCCTTTGGGTCAATAGACAGATGAAGTGGGTGAGGTAATAGCTTTTATTGGACCAACTTCTGTTGGTGACCGAGACATGCTTTCAAGCTGCTCAGAGCTCTTTTTCAGGGCTGGGAATGGTAACTCTAGTGCAATGGCCTCCATTGGGTGTGGAGAAACATCACGGGAGGCATGGGGGAGTTAGGTCCCATGAGACAGCAGGACGGGAGAGCCACCCAACTCTGCTTTTCCCTCCTCCCTGGCCCCGTCCCAAACCCCAGCCCCTACCGCATCCCTCAGCCACTGCTCTCAGCCACTAGCCTTGCTCTTAGATACTTGCCACGGCTCCACTCCCAGTCAGGGGGAGAGGGACACAGACACATTGTGTTACTGGTAAGGTGGGGCATTAAAGGAAAAATCTGGAGACCACTGCCTCAGTGTCACAACTAAATACAAGATGGCACAGATTCTTTTTTTTAAAATCATGTTGTTTGAGACGAAAGGAGCTGTTCAGGCTTCTGAAGTCTTAGGGAGAAAGAGGGTTGACAGATTTCAGGTTGAAGTAATGAGCCATAAATCCAGTAACTTTACCTGTGATTTTTAAGCTGTCTGCACTATAGACTTTACAGCCATCCTGCTGCAGCTGCACTGCCCTAAGGTCTCCCTTGAAGCTGGTCTATGCCATGAGAGAGAGCTTTACCACCGGCCTAATTAACCCCTTCCCCACCCAACAAGCAGCAGTAGCTATGTTGGTGAGAGAGCATCTCTCAATGACATAATAGCTAGCCTCAGTGGCACTTCTGTCAGTGACATGGACATGGGTCAGGGTTGTGTATTTTCCCCCCATATCTCTGACCAACAGGTTTTACTGCTGAAAATGCCAGGGTAAGTATAGCCTTAGTGCCTATCAAAGTTATGAATTTAAGCTCCCAGGCTTGTCTTTTGAAGGTGTTGTGTAGGCTTCCTTTGAGGATGAGAACAGAAGTCAGTTATGCTCTGTAGGAGGTATTCACCCCATGAGTCATGCAGTATTTTTCTTATCATTTTTTGCTGTGTGAGTTCATTTGAGAGCATAGTGGCTATCTAATTTCATCCACGTGGCTGTACTGGGGCATTTAGCGCACTGGATGAGGTACACCGCATGTTGTGACAGAAATGCCTAGGATCCATAGATCTTTAAAGATGTGCTTTGTGGGTTGTTGATCATTATAGTAGTAGAGATATGTCTGCAGGTTTTGCAGTTGTTCTGATGGTGCTGGTGCTGCTTTGAAGCTGCTGTGTCCTAATCTCTTTGGAACTTGCCTCTGATGATGAACTTGGGGAGGTTGCGGGTTCCTTGAAGACCAGTAAAGAAAGGTTCAGGAAAGATTTCTTTCAGGCTATGAATAATACCCTATAAGAGATGTAGTGAGGAGTGGAAGAGGACATCCAGCAGCATGTAGTCAGAGGGTTTGGGTTTTTTTTCCTCTGTCTTAAATAGGTTTCCTCCAGGTAGTTGGGTAGCTCGAGTTATTCCATGAGATGATGTATTTCGCTTAGGGATTGTCCTTGTTTGTTGAAGGCAGCTGTGTGGGATGTTGTCATTATGACCATCAAGAAACTCAGAAGCAAGACTTCCAAAGGGGTAGCCCTGTTAATCTATTTCAGCAAAACAAATTAGGAGTCCTGTGGCACTTATAGAGACTAACAAATGTATTAAAGCATTGGCTTACATGAATTAAAACCCAGAATGTCACTTGGAAGAGAAAACTCACTGACTTTGTAGTAATGGAAATCTCTCTAAAGGCATCTTATAGCCAGTCTGCTTTACTTGAGCTAACTGAGCAGTTCTTCTGTCTCAGAATTGAAGTCCAAAAATTTATATGATGCAGCAAATAGCCAGACTCTGATTTTAGCTGTCCAAGAGTAAATCTAGCATAAATTCTTTTAAATACATGGATTTACTTGAGTTATATTGGTGAGTATTAGGCAGCAAATTAGGGCTCCATATTACCTGGTGTGTTTGCATTCTTACCCTTACCCAACTCTCAGACCTGCACCTTGCATTTTTATTTATTTATTTTTGGTTAGAATAGTGAAGTTGGAATAGAAAAAGAAGAGAGGCAAAACCTGCTGTGTCTGCAAGTTACACAAAGAACTGATGTAGAAATATTTGGAAAAATTCCTATATCTATTGACAGTCTGGGAAAGGGATATATATATATATACACCCAAGACATAAACAAAATAATAATAAAATTACAATAAACAATAATAATAATAAAAACCCAGACAATAATAATAATAAAAAGAAGCAGACAGTGGCCTACAAAGCAAGAATAAACATTTCTAAAGCTTGCTCTTAATGGCAAGGATAGTTATAAATATTTTTAACAGCTGTAATCAGCCAGAGTGAACATTCTGAATCTATTTTAACCCTTGTTTCATGGTTAGGCCTAAAATATACACCAATGGATCAACAGTGGGAAACTGTTAGTTATAAATTGTAAGGTGTAACTCTAGTTGTCTTAGACAATTGCTTTTTTAATTTTGTACTGATGACAACACTCAACCCATAGATTAAGAATCGCCATCACTGCATCTGAAGTCAGTAGGTGATTGCAACAGAGATGGTCAAAAATATTGATCAAAGCTTCATCTCTTACAAAAAATAGCTATTTCTTCTAATTTAATTTTTCCCCTTTTTATTTTTTTTATAGAATCTAAATAATTGTGGGAAATGTTCATCATTTTTCTCATAAAAACTGGAAATATTCTGTGAAATGGCTGTACATTTTTTTTAAAATGTTAATTAAAAATATTTACTATTTTCTGACTAGGCTTATTTAGCCTGCAGAAGAGAAGATTGAGGGGGGATTTGATAGCAACCTTCAACTACTTGAAGGGTTGCTCCAAGGAGGAGGGAGCTCGACTGTTCTCGGTAGTAACAGAGGGCAGAACGAGAAGCAATGGTTTCAAGTTACAGCTGGGGCGGTCCAGGCTGGATATTAGGAAAAACTTCCTTACTAGGCGAGTGGTGAAGCATTGGAATAAGCTGCCTAGAGAGGTGGTGGAATCTCCATCTCTGGAGGTGTTCAAGTCCCAGCTGGACAAAACACTGACTGGGATGATCTAATGGGAGTGGTCCTGCTTTTTTTGGCAGGGGGTTGGACTAGATGACCTCGTGGGGTCCCTTCTAACCCTATGATTCTATGATTCTATACTCTTTTTTGCTCTCACAGATTTTACAGTATGGAACTCATCCCTACCTACAACCTATCCTATTACATCTCTCCCCACATCAAACACAACTCGAGGGCTCCTTTTTTAAAATAGAAAAAATTATTCTAAATGCCCAGAGCTGATCCTCTATCACCTTTTCTCTCATGCTCCTTTTTTCTCTAAGTTGGACCTAATTTTTGTGTTTGTAATTTAAGAAGATATTTTATTTGAAAGTGCACTGCTGTACAGCACCTCAAATGATTTTCCTCTATTTTTTATGCAATTATTATTTTTACAATTCTTATGGGATAGAAAAGCATTCACAATACTTTCAAAATGTTAGAGTGATAATGCATGGGCTACTTTGTTGATTATAAAAAGCACAAAATACAAATATTGTAAGAGTTGTTTAGTGATTGTGTTGTTTAAGTCTAACCATATAGGTCGTATGTACTGTATTTCAGTGATTGTATTTTTAAAGAATAAATGGAATCAATGAATCTCTTCAGTCTCCACTGCTAAGCCATGTCACTTCTTGAACATGCCACACACATTATCAAAAAGTAGGGCGTTCATGGAAGGTAGTTAATCCACATTTAATACATCCAACAGTCATATAGATTAATTTCAACTAATTTAATTCACATATAAGTAGGCTATCAATTTTTTTTAATATTAATATCTGTACTTTAAATAGCAGTGATTTAAGTTGCCTTGACTTAGACCAGCCCATCTGGCAGGACATTGCTTTTGGCCTGAACTCTTCCCTAACATATGGAAAGGCACCTTGGCCCCTCCTAGTCCCATATTAATGGCCTGTCCAAGTACATGCTGTTATGCATTCTGTTTATGTTGGTCACTACATGACTTCTCACCTTCTAATCAGATATTCTTATCTAGTGCATCTGTTTCAAAAGTGTTCTCAAAAGTAAGAAAGATAATAAATTAAGAGCAACATGTTACAGAAGTACTATAATGGCAAGTACTATAAGGCAAGTCACACAACCTATGTCTACACTGCAGTGAAAATCCATGGCCTGTGCCTGTCAACTCAGGTTCACGAGGCGAGGCAAGGCTGTGGGGCTGTTTCATTGCAGTCTAGATTTCTGGGCTCAGGCTGGACTGGAGCCTGGGCTCTTGGACCCTGTGAGGTGGGAAGGTCCCAACTCAGGAAGATTACATAGCAGTGAACAGCTTTGTGAGCCTTAGTCAACCAGCTTGGGATAACCATGGATCTTTAGTTCCTGTGGGGACTGAGGGAACTGAGGCACAGAGAAGCTATCTGCAAAAATGGGTTTAACAGTACTTTCCAACCTCACAGGGGTGTTGTAAGGATAAATTCATTACAAGCTCCGGGATCTACTTATGAGAAACACTATATAAGAGGTAGATGATATTTATTATTTAATGTTTTGTGTGTACCAAGGCATAACTGAATTAGTACCTTATGACTAGTGATGAGGCCTTCCTGTCATATGGGGCATGACTGAAGACAGTTTAAAAGATCACAGAAAACTGTGAATCCACTTGAGGAACACAAGATTCCTTTTCAATAAGAGTCAAGAGCCAGTCTTCCTGAGATAGGGTTGCTAGAGTGCACATCTTCAAATCTGTTTTTAAACAATGAAGACATGTTTTGGAAAATTAAAACACCCCACTTGGTCCTGGTGTATGCAAATCTCACAAATTTAAATCATATGAGTGGAAGCAAAAGCAAAACAAGAAAAAAAAATCAAGACCACCAATTATTCAACCAGCTCTAGTTTTAGAGTAGAATGTGTCTAGAGGAACATACTGCATGAGGTCTTGTTTCCACAGGGAAAAATCCCAGAACTGGTCATGCAGAATTGCTGTCGCTGAATAGCTGTTCCACATTAGCTCACTCGCTCACAATGTGGACTCTTATTGTACACAAAGGGGTTATCTAGACAGAGACAGGAAAGTTAAGGTGACTCAGCTGAAGGTGTTGTCAAGGTGCATGAGATAAAATAGATTACCATCACCACCCGTTTACCTCCCATTCTGGGAAGTAAAACAAACAAAGAGTCCTGAGTACTTAAAGACTAACAAATTTATTTATTGCATGAGCTTTTGTGGGAGAAAATCCTACTTCAATAGATGTTTCTGGGAAGCACTCACTCAGGAATAAAGTAATTTTAGTTTGCTGTAACCTAATCCAACAGCACACAAAGCCTACATCTATACTACAAAGACTATAGCATAGTCCAGGCTTCTCCAACCTGCAACCCATGGGCCAGACTCCAGCCCACCAATGGCTTTCATCTGGCCTGTGGAGTGCTGCTGCAAGAGCCTGGGAGCTGGGGCTGCCAGGGTCCTTGTCAGTTACCCACCCTGCACACAGCACAGCTACAGGGAGGCATGGTATAGCTGGACAGCTGTTCCAGGGCTGGATTCAGTCACATTCGGGTGAGTAGGAGGCAGATAAAGGGGGAGTGCCCTCAGTAGTTTAAAATCCTGACCTGCACTTCCCCCACCCCCAATTCTGCTCTCCTCCCACACCCTTAACCCCAGCACCCTTGTCCTTCCCCTGACCTTAGCGGCAAAACCCCTTCTGTAGAGATTGCTACCCATCAATGTTTCTAGTGCAGAGATGCCCAATGCCAAAACCTGTGACCCATGCGGAACTGCCAAGGTTTCTCTCCTGCCTCTATCTGACGTTGTTCTCCTCTCCCTCTCCCCAGCACTGCTCTCCTTTCCCTGAGCAGTGCTTGGCAGAGAGTGAGGACCACAGTTGGTGGGGTCCCTGTCAGGAAGTAGCCAGCTGAGTCCTGCCACCCAGCTGGTCTGTTCCCCCAACTCACCCTTCTTTCCCTCCCCTCGTCTGCCATGCTCCCCTGTCCTGCCGTGGCCCCCAAGCTCTGCCTTGCCCCCTCACAAAGGCGCCGCTGTCCCCCTTGTCCTCCATACACAGTACAACCAAAAGCAATGCCAAATATCACACTAATTATTTTATTAAAGTTTATTAATAAGATTGATTTCCATGTCTTATCTATCAAAAATTTTCTCACCAGCCCCCTGACTGAGAAAAGAATTGCAATGTGACCCCTCACTCCAAAAAGGTTGGACACCCCTGGCATAGCCATACCAGCACAGCCCTCCTACTGTGAGGGAGGAATAAACACTCCCTTCACAACATTAATTACTCTGGCATAAGTGCCAGTGTGGACAGCACTAGGTCACAGAGTGCTTCTCCTGCCAACATAGCTACCACTGGGCGAGGTTATGTCAACAGGAGAGCTCTTTTCCATCAGATTAGACTGGCTACAAAAGACATCTCACAGCAATGCATCTTCATAGGTACAACTGTGCTACTGTCCGCTTTCTAGTGTAGACATAGCACAAGAGTGCCTTTGTGAGTTTTAGCTTAATCTACTTCCAAAGTGGACTAACCTACACATCACAAAGGCATCTACATGGTGACACTCAGAAAAGTTAGAAAGAATCAGATAAAGGTGAGAGGTCACCTGGCATTGGAAAAAAGAGATGAGGGTGATGATGAAAGATATACATAATATTACCTCATCACGAGAACCCTGCCAAATTCACAGTTCATTTTTGTATATTTCACAGTCATAGTATTGTGAAAATCTTGATTTTCACAGTTTCAGATATTTAAATCTTAAATGTCACAGTGTTGAAATGAAGCACCAATGAGTATTAAAAAACAGCAAAATATAAACACACCAAGCTCTTAAGTCAAAGTTTCTCAAGCTGGGGACCACAACCCAAACAGGGTCACAGGGCTGTTATGGCGGGGAGAGGTGTTACAATATTGACACCCTTACTACATCACTGAAATCCGTGCTGCTGCCACCAGCAGTACAGAAGGAAAGGTGGCAATACCTACCATAACAAGCAAGGAGTTCTGTGGCACTTAAAGACTAGCAAATTTATTTATCACATAAGGTGTCATGGGAGAAAATCCCACTTCGTCTGATGCTTTGAAGATCTTCAAGGTGTCTGAGGAAGAGGGATTTTCTCCCACAACAATAAAATGTGTTAGTCTTTAAGTGCCACAGGACTCCTTGGTTGTTTTCCTGAACTAGACTTACATGGCTGCCCCTTTGGGACTTGGCAATACCTACCATGCCATCTTCACTTCTGAGTTGCTGCTGGTGGGAGCACTGCCTTCAGAGCTGGTGCCGTGACAGCAGCCTCTACTTCCTAGCTCTGACAGCAGCACAGAAGTAAGGGTAGTAATACTGCAAACCCCCACCACCACCACAACCCCAAGAGTCTGACAACCCTTTGTTGGGTCAGGATCCTGAGTTTGAGGAATACGTGGTACAAAGCTAAGTCTCTTTCTCCAGTCCTAATAATACAATATACATTATTGACAGTCTGCCTCAAGGGCAGTTCAGTGCACAGCATAATAAAACAATTAAACCTGGCAGGGAAAAAGGCCTGGACAACTGAGACAATTTCCATATCAGAAAAAGTGCCACAGGACTCCTTGCTTGTTTTGATGTAAATTAGAATCATCCTACAATTCTCAAGACAACTAGTGAGTGGCTTGTGCACGAAGAACTAACAATTACTCCATTAATGTGTAATTTCACCTCTCTCTCCAATGAAAAGGTCAGTACCACTTTCATACAGAGCACAGAAGTTGCACATATAATGCATCCCACCCCACTGGAGATTGCCGTCCCATTTCCAAGAGGGAAAGAGAACATGGACAAAGTTAAAATGAAAGCATGGTTCGGCGGGGCTGTAAAGTAGGGTGGGGCAAGCAGGCCAAAGGCCCAGGCACCAAATTTTAAAGGGTGCTGCACGGCTGGCAGCCGCAGCCCCTATCTGGCCCCAGAGGCACATTCTGCAGGCACCAAGCTGGGACTAGCGGTGCAGGAATTTAAAATTTCCTGCACTGCCCCTGAGTATGCTCTGCTGCATGCTCCAGGGGAAGGGAGCCACGGAAAAGCCTGTCACCCAGCTCTGGCCTGGGACCTGGCCGGTGGTGCAGACAGGTAAGGGAGTCCCTGCTGCCTCCAGCAGGTTGTGGGGATCTGGATCCATCCCCAGCTGCAGCCAGGGGTCTCTAACGGCAGCTGGGGATGGATCTGGATCCACACAGCTTGCTGACACCAGTGGGGGCTCCCTGCCACAGCTGGGGACGGATCCAGATCCCTGGGGCCCGCCAGCAGCGCCACCTCCAGCTGCAGCTAGGCTTAGATCAAGCCATGGGCCAGATCAGGGCCAGGTCAGGGGAGGGTGCATCTGGGGCTCCTTGCCCCAGGCACCAAAACTCCCAGGTCCAGCCCTGCCGTTTGAAAAGGAATGCCCACACATCAGAGTTCAGACTTACGGAAACAGATTTTCTTGTACTGTAGGACTTCCACCTGCTCAATGGACATGCAGCAATGTGGCTAGAAAGCATAAAAGAATGGCATAGCGGGACTACTCCTCGAACGCACTTAAATGCCTCTGGGAAGCTACAGACTCCAAAAGACTGAAAGGGACAGAAGTAAGAACACCCAATCAGTGCTGGATTTAGGCACAAGCAAAGTTAGCCATGACTTAGGGACTCACATTATGAGGGACTACTAAATATATCAGAGATAACTCAGAAGATTTATCATAATTGAAACTGATAATGCAAATAAAGCTTTTTGCAAGATGTAGGTCTTATTTAGTTGTTTTTTGTTGCTTCTTTGCCTATATACATATATGCATGCAAATATTACTGTTTATCATCAATTTTTTCATTACCCTTTCTGTTATAATATAATACACTTTTTTCTCTTTGCCTTTTGTGGTAAGGAGTCTCTGAATCTTGACATAAACTAGGGCCTCAGCATGTTTTAATCCAGCGCTGTAACCTATGGAAGTTACCAAAACATTTCTCACTCATGGGATCCAGGTTTGTATAATTTTTGGTGGTGCCCATAACTGGTCCTGGACAGCACATGGAACCTACGTCATGTGGGAGAGAGATCAAGGGAAGGGCAACAAGTGGAGTCAGGAGCGGGGAGCAGCGATCCTGTGGTACTACTTGGGGCAGAGAGCTGCCCCTGGCCAGAGCACTGGGCCCACGTGGGAAAGTGGTGAGGGAAGGGACAGGGACAGGAGGGGCCAGACGCCACCACTGCCATACCACATATGGCTTGAGGCTAGGACCAGCATCAGAGCAGCTGCTGGCCCGCCACTGAGCATGTTGGTGGGGAAGGGTGGGCAGTAGAATGACTAGGCCACCCTGTGGGCTGCTGCCCTCTGCACCTCCATGGCCAAGTGCTACTGGAAGCTATGTGGCCAGTCGCCCAACATCACAGGAATATTGGCGAAGCCAGGTCTACCATCCTCACTGTTAGTGGAGCACAGGCACCATGGACCCATATATCTCAATCCCTATGTTCTCACCCTGTTAAGAGCAACCTAAAAGAAGCTTGCTTTAAATGCTGCATTGTAAAACACTGGCATAACTGAAAGACTACCAAATCCTTGGAAAGATAAGGTAGGCGAGGCATATCTTTCATTGGACCAACTTCTGTTGGTGAAAGAGACAAATTTTCAAGATAAACAGACCTCTTCTTCAGGTCTGGGAAAGACCCAGTAAAACATATTACCTCATCCACTTTGTCTTTAATATCCTGGTACCAACACAGCTGCAACTCTGAAAATACCAAATCCTTGTTAATTGCTTTCAGATTTCTTATCTGAAATAATGGGATGTATTAGCGAGAGGTACATTAGTTTTTTAATTCAACCACGCACAGAAAAAGACTATCATGCTTCCCAAAGGCATCAGATGTGCTTAGAGAGCTTTCTTATATGAACCTTAAATATAGTAGAGCTGAGCTCTGTTTAGGGGAATCAGTCTTAGGTTTGGACCCAGTGGTTTGTAATCTGAAATAACCTATTCATAGCAAGCCCAGCATGTAAACAATAAGACAGATATGGTTAGCTGAGTGAGAAAACTCACATTACACATGCCTGTCATTTTGCCACCCTCCCCCACTTCCACTCCCACCCCCAACCCATACATCTCTACATAGAAGAAGAGATTAAAGATTCATATAGTCCTTCTTTTAAAAAATAGAAGGTCATTTACTTAGTGCTATTGCTGCAGCAGATTCCACTCTTTTTACAACACCATAAAGCCACATAACATGTTATGAGACTGGCATGTTTGTCTCAGAGAAAGTGAAATCGGTTTAGCAGTTTCTATTTGCTTCACTAGCCAGTATCCATCAGATTCCAGTGAAATACCTAAAACATTGCTCTAACACTGACTTTTGATGCAACTTAGAGATACCCAATGAGATTTATCACAAAATAGAAATGTGCTCATTTAAGAAATATATATATTTCCAAGTAATGAGTTTGCTTTGTTTAACCAAAGAAGAAAAGGAAGTACCACAGTTCTTTAAAGCAGACCTTTATAGAGCAGTTATATGCTAATGTGAACAACTTCCTTTATTGTACAAGTGTAATTAGTGATCATTTGAAGCAAAGGAAACTAACATTTGAAACCATCACAATCATTCAGCAAACACAAGAAAGAATCCAATTTAGGATGAAAGGATTAAAAATTACATACCCCCCAGCTGAGAATTCCAGTGACCAGCCACACACTTGCCCTGCCAACTCCTATACATCTCAAAATGGACAGGAAATTCTTTCTCAAATTAGTCGCAATGCTGAAGTTGCCCAAGAGGAAACTGATGTGTCTTTGAAAAGTCATGACGATGCAAACTTAAGGTGGTAAGCCAGTTGTCACAGCAACTGCTGAATGCCATGCCAACCAAGAAACTTAACATTAGGACCATGCTAGCTGAAGAGAGCCATGATAAAAGGAAGAATTCCCAGAGAAGTGTGACGCATGCTTTACTCACTGTCACATTTTTCACAAGAACTGAAACCTTGAATTAAAATGTAAATTAAATTGCTTAAATTCTTGAGCACATTAGTGGGATGATTGATCTTTATTCACAGCACTATTTATCTACTTGCATGACACAGGATTTAACTAGAGAAAGCGGATAGAACTTCTAGAACTCCAGATCTTGCTTATTGTTATTGTTTACACACTACTTTAACTATTATTTACATCACCACAATCTGGAGAAAGCATAGCATACTCTGAATATTACCCCATCCCCACTCTCCACATACCACTAAACATATGGCAATTCATTATGTGTGTTGCACTGGGATTTTCCCCTTCAAGCTCATGGGAATACCACAAATAAGAATCTCCAGAGGAAGAAAAAGTTGAACTTCTTTCTAGGAATTCTCCTGTCTTCCCTTTGTTTTCTCTCCATTTGCATGGATGAGTTCCATGACAGAGGAAATGTTCAGCCAGCCAGCTGTAGAACTATTGCTGTGGGAATATCAAAAATGTGAAGGTATATTTCATATAAATACCAGTAACCTTGGATCTGCAAACTTGGGATGGATGCTTCATGAATAAGTTCTATCACGGTATTTCTGCACATCTATTCTCATAATCCAGAAGTCAAGAGTGACACAAAGAGGGGCAGAAATTGAATGAAAATGTTCCAGCTTTTTGCTTCCAGTTTTGGAATTCGGGGCTTTTGGTACAAGTGGTTCCATATTACTGTGGTTAGCTTCTTCTCAGTTTAGTTTTACAGCACAGCACATTTTTGGTTTTGACTACTGGTGCCATTGACACTGTTGATGACCATTCAAAAGACAAAATAAATTATGGGTTTGCTTTGATCTGGCCATGAAGACCATATTACACATTATTGCATTTATTGGCAATTAAGCAGAGGCCCAAGGATTTAGTGACTCCAGAAAATAAATTACTCATTTTGCCCTGTATTAGCAGTCATTCTATTGCCTCATCTACACTTGGGAGATTTTTTCCACTTTAAATATACTGGTATAGTTAATGTAGTACTACTCACATCTAGTTATATTGGCATAAATGTACTATACAGTATAGTAACATGATTAATCCTATATGGTACGAGGAAAATTATAGCATCGTAAGGCACCTTTACACCATCACACTTTATCCACACTAGGGTTTGTACTGTTATAACTGCATTAGTAAAAAGGCACATACCTCTAACCAACACAGATATAGGGTATAACTTCCATGTGCAGAATAGGCCACTGTCAAGACTGAGACAAGTTAATATGAGGAAAGTTGGCAGTGCTGCTACCGAGGCCAAATTTTTGTTAAACTTAGGACTTCTGGTATGAGCAAATATCTCCAGTGGCTAGATATGGGACTCTAGATAGGGAGGCATTGAGTTATTACAGAAAATTCTTTCTGAGGTGTCCAGCTCGTGTGTCTCACCCAGGGCATAAGTGATCACCATAAGATCACCCATTTGGAGTCTGGAATAAATTCTCCCTCAGCCCATATTAGCAAAGATATTTGGGTGTTTTCATCTTCCTTTGCAGCATAGGCATGTTCACTTCCGGGTTTGAACTACAGCAAATGGTGGATTCTTCATAACTTGAATTCTTTATATCAAGATTTGAGGACATCTGTAATTCAGCCAGAGGTTATTATGGGTCTACTATAGAAGTGGATAAGAATGCCTATGATGTGCAGGAGGTCAGACTAAATTATTGTGATTGTCCCTTCTGGCCTTAAAGTCCATGAGTCTGTATGTAAATTCAGCACTGTTTCTTTTTGTTTAAGTAGAGTAAAAATGTTTTATTATTACATATTTGGTTGTTGATGTACTACATCTTTATGAGGGAAGAAGTAATCTGCATATGGAAGTTTTTATTAATGTATTGTTTGTGAAGTATTACAGGACTCTTCTGAATGGGAATGTGCTATGTGTTACTGGATGCTATCATCTCTTTTAAAAAATCAGAAGTTGTTGTATGCTAGTCAGTCTATTTGTGATATTTTGTATTCTATATTGACACAGGCTCCAGTCTCTCTATTAGCAGTGAGTTCAAGTCCCTACCTGACTTCTGGGAGAAATAAAACTTGAAACAGATGTGAAACCTTCTGATGTTAATTTCCAATTTCTCCAGCATCTATCTATCTGAAGTACTAGTGACTTTCCAAAAAGTACTGTCTATTTGCATCTACTTTCCACTGTATAATTTGAGGGTACATAGTAAGATAAGATAAGCATGTGAATAGTTTGCTCCACAGTACCCTTTTAAATATTTGTAGGGTAATGTGGTCTGCAGAGTCATCGGCACCAACTGAGTCATGAAACTATCAATTCAAAAAGGAAAGTGGGTGTCAAGTTAGACACCTCACTGAAGACTTCTGCACAATGAGTGGCTGCAATTAAAAGAGCAAATAAAATGCTGGGATGCACAAGGAATTGCATGGTGAATTATATAAATAATTTTACAGTGCCTTTATGCAAATTGAAGGTGTTACCTCATCTGAAATATTATGAGTAGTACTGGTCATCCTGTCTCTCAAAGGATACTACAGAACTAGAAAGAGTTCAACAGACAAGTCACAAGAACAATCCTGGAAAAACTCTTATACAAAAAGAGGTTTAAAAGATTGGAATTTTTACTTTACAAAGGCAATGAACAAAAAGAGACAAGATAAAATAGTGACTGGAAGGTAGATTAGCAACTTTTGTTTTCCTTGTCTTGTAAAACAAGAAGAGCTGTTCAATTAAATTAAAAAGTGGCAAATTCAAATTTTTTTTAAAAAATGCCTTTTCCATACACTATATAATTAGACTGCAGAAATCATTGCCATGGAAGCCATTGAGTCAAATATTTAACATGTTTTAAGGAAACTGGGTGTGCGTATGGATATCAACAATATTCAGACTTATACTTAATGACAAAGTATAAGAGACATTAAACCTTATGCTGCAGGGTTTAAAAATCAATATAACTACTAGAGATCCAAGATGAGAGCTGACAAGGGAGGCAGGTTTTCCCATATTAGCCTTCTGCAAGGTTCTCATAGCTTCATCAAAAGGATCTAGGGCTGGCCACAGTCAGAGACAGCATACAGGGCTAGATGGATCCTAAATCCGCAACAGTCTGGCAAATCCTATATTCCTAGGGGCTGGAGAAACATAATACCGAAAGTGCACCCCAAAGGTCTGGCGATCTCGCAACTGCCCAAATGGGTTATTTTTAAATAGCTCTTTAGAAATTTGCATTGCAAAATGTGTAAGTAAAGATAACATATGAAGAGGAATCCTTAAGAACATGAAAGAAGGAACCCACAGGCTTCATTAGCTAAATGACATCAACAGCCACTATGTACTACACCGAGAGCTCTAGAAGCTGGCATGGAAGTATTACACTGTGAACCGTAGCAAATGGTGGATCACTGCATAGGGGCAGGCTTTGAAAAAAGCAATTCACAGTAAAAATATGCCAAGTTCCAAAGGAGTAGCCATGTTAGTGTAGTCCAGCAAAACAAACAAAAAGTCTGGTGGCACTTACAGTCTATGTCTACACTAGAAAAAGTTAGGTTGAATTTGTTAATTCAGACTAATAAGTTTGACTATAAGTCGAACTAAACTCAACCTTATTAAAACGAATTAACAAAGTGAACTAAGTCGACTTAAAGTTAAGTCGACTTAGTCTGCTTTGTTAATTCGACCTAAGTGCCCTTAATTCAAACTTCATAAAGTCAAATTTAGGATTAATCCAGGTCTACACCGTCCTTAGTTCAAAGTAAGGAGTCAAATTAAGGCTTAGTTTGAACTGACAGGTGTTTGTTTTTAATTCAAAATAAGCTTTCATTAAGTCAAATTAAGGAATTTCTTAATTTGACTTAATGAAAGTCCAGTGTAGACAGGGACTAATTTAGTTTGAACTAAGCCTCCTTAATTCAAACTAAATTGCCAGTGTAGACATAGCCATAAAGACTAACAGATTTATTTATCACATGAGTTTTTGTGGGAGAAAATCCCACTTTGTCAGATGCTTTGAAGATGGGGGAACAGACAGAAGGGGAGGAAAATAAATGCAAGAAAGTGTACGTCAAAGGATCAGGTCACACTGCAACAGCAAATAAAAACAGCTATTAAGATTCAAAAACAAGGCAACAGCACATAGAGAAGGGTAAGATGAAATCACCTGTTGTAATGGGAAAAGAATCCATAGTCAAGAAACTCCCTGAGACAGCACAGGAACAAATCAAGACAAACACCCCCAGAACCCTGACCAGGGATATTCTGTCTCCTACAAAAAATCCATAAACCTGAAAACCTTGGACTTCCCGTCATCTCAGGCACTGGCACTCTTACAGTGAGCTTACCTGGCTCTGTGGATTTTCTACTCAGACCCTACACTAGCAACACTTTAAGCTATCTTCAAGACACCATGGACGTCCTGAGGAAGATTCAATCCATTGGTGGCCTTCCAGAAAACACCATCCTGGCTACTATGGATGTACCAGCTCTATACTCCAACATCTCACACAAGGATGGATTACAAGGCATCAGGAGAACTATCTCACTCCTTGTGATCGAACTTTGTGACTCTGTACTCACCCACAACTATTTCATATTTGAAGATAATTTTGAAGTCAGTGGCACTGCTGTGGGTACCCGCATGTCCCCACAATATGCCAACATTTTTATGGCTGACTTCGACAACATTTCCTCCAGTGTTGTTCCAAAGTACCAGCTCTCTACTTCCATTACATTTATGACATCTTCATCATCTATATCCACAGAAAGGATACCCCTTAAGATTTCCACGGAGATTTCAACAATTTCCACTCCACAATCAACCTTAGCCTCCCAATAGGAGGGGACACTCCTAATAGGACATCCACTTTCTGGACAGTACAGTACAACTTAGCAGTGGGCACATAAAAACCACCCTATACCATTAACCTACAGACTGCCATAGTTACCTTCATCCTTTGAGCTTCCACCCAAGACACACCACTCAATCCATTGTCTACAGGCAAACCCTAAGATATAACCACATCTGTTCTGGTCCCTCAGACAGAGACAGACGTTTTCAGGATCACTATCAAGCATTTTTAAATCTTCAAACTACAATATTCACCTGGTGTAGTAAAGAAACAGATTGACAGGCCAGATGGATACCCAGGAGTCAGCTACTACAGGAGATGCTCACCACTGGTCATCACCAACAACCCCCAAGTCAGACCTCTACAACATAACACTTAGGAAAGATGACCCCTCACTCTCTCAAGGCTTAGCAGCAGACCTCTTCTCACCTATAGACAGATTCCTTACCTTAAACAGACATTCACCAGCAGTTACAGAGCTAACAACAGAAACATTAAAGCAGGTACATATCCCTGCAGCAAATCATTTGCCAACTTTGGCTGCATATCTGCCCAAAAGACACCATCATAGGACCTAATCAAGCCAGCCATTCCATTGAAGGCTCATTCACCTACTCATCCACCAATGTGATTTATGCCATCATATGCCAGAAGTGCCCCCATACCTTATATATTGAACAAACAGGACAGTCTAGGCACAAAAGAATAAATGGACACGAATCTGACATAAGAAATAATAATATTCAAAAACCAGTAGGGGAACATTTCAATCTCCCGTCTCACTCCACTGACAATTTGTTAGTAGCTGTGCTCAGGCCAATGGGTAACATGTCAAAACTTTAAAGAGAAACTACAGACTTTGAATTCTTATGCAAATCTGACTGTGAAAGTAGGATTAAATTGTGACTATGGATTTTTTTTTCCCTTTACAACTGATGATTTGACCTCACCCTCCTCTCTGTGCTGTTTCCCAGTGTTTAATCTTAACAACTGCTTTGAATTGCTATTACAGGTATTAGTGCATCCCTTGGGATACATGTAATCTATCACTTATAGGTTTTTTTTTTTAATGCTTTAACAGGAAACATCAATAGATACCTGTCTTTTCAGCATACACGTCTGGTAATCTGTGTGTCTCCAATCAGAAAGGAAAATCAAACTCTGTATATAGTCTTCCAATCCAATTTTGATAACCATGGATACTCATAAAGAAACAAGAATGCCACTGAAGAATAGCTACTCAGCACACTTCCCAAAAGTCTGCAATATATGTGATTTCTGCCAAATAATACAGACCACAGATGGGAAGATGAAACTGCTTTCAACCAATATGATTCAGATTTGCCATACCCACTTGCTACAGGAAAACAGTCACTGCACACATCTAAGGTTTATATTTAAAACCCATAACCCCTCACCACCACTCCCCACTTGTCAAACACACACACAAACTATATTCAGATAATTCTAAAGGGTCTTACTTTTACCTATCAAAGCAAGGAAATTCTGAGTCATACACAAAGTGGTTGGTTGGTCGTTTTGCCTACTTGCATGAGCTCATAAAATGTTTGAAAAGTCTAGCAATGTCTCAATACAAAGAGGATGGTGGGATTTATGAATACATTTATAACCAAAGGTTTACATTTCCTTACTTCCTGGGTTCAAGTCAAGCCCTCATGAGTGTTATTTCAAAGCAATTGGGAAGGATTTGACTGTACAATTCCCATTTATGCCAGTTCTCTTTACTAAATCCTTGTGTAAGGCTTTGAAAACAGAATCTCAACCTAATTCTGGGGGAGAACTCCTAGGTTCTAATCCCATTTCCGCCACTGACTCACCACATTGCTTAGGGCAAAAAAACTGAGCATATCTGCACCTTGTTTTCTCCATTTGTAAAGTGGGTATAAATAATAATTACCTTCTTCTAAGCATATTGCATGGTTTCATTAATTAATGCTTGGGAAGTTTTGGAAGCTATTTAAATTAAATGTTTCATATGAGGGCAATATGCTGCAGTCAT
The DNA here is from genome assembly GCA_007922195.1 of Podocnemis expansa. Classification (NCBI taxonomy): domain Eukaryota; kingdom Metazoa; phylum Chordata; order Testudines; family Podocnemididae; genus Podocnemis; species Podocnemis expansa. Next base: position 63,261,639 of record ML681972.1, on the reverse strand, counting down.
TCAAATACAACAGAACAAAAGGAAGGAGAATGAGAATCTTACCAGATTGAACAGAGGGTTAATTAAATGCCTTGAAAAACACGTAGTAGTAGATGGGGAAAAAAAAAAAAGAGGTGGTTTGTGGCACTTTAAGACTAACAGATTTATTTTTCGCATGAGTTTTTGTGGGAGAAAATCCCACTTCGTCAGATGTTTCGAAGATGGGTGAACTAAGCATCTGACGAAGTGGGATTTTCTCCCACGAAAGCTCATGTGAAAAATAAATCTGTTAGTCTTAAAGTGCCACATGACTCCTTGGTTTTGTGTTTTTTTTTTTTTTTTTTTTTGCTGGACTAGACTAACACGGCTATCCCTTTGGAAATTGACAAGTAGTAGATGCACCTAGCTAAAACTAAAACACTGAGTCAATTGCAAGATTACCTAGGGCAAAGAGTTGTTTAGCATTTTGTGAACATAGGCTTGTATCACTACTTTTTCACTCCCACCACCTTTGAGTAAATAGATGTCAGCATCTCCCATTAATACAAATACCATCTACTGTATGTACACAATTTGAATGTGTTTCTATAATTAGTACCTTGCAGCAGTTTATCTTCATACAAGTACTCACATAGACCATCTTGATTCAATAAAGTTGTGACATCTGTGAGGAACTCATCTGGCTCTAGGTGCAGTCACGTACCAACTCAATTAGCTCAGCTGGGCCCAGGAAACCAACACTTAGGTCTTGTCTACACTGTGGAGCTCTGTTGACAAACACTGACTTTTGTTAACAAAACAGTGGAGGTGTACACTTTACAATGATCCTTCTGCAGACAAAACTCTCCTTTTCTTACAAAAATAAAGCCACCTTCATGAGAGGTGTAAGGTTTTTTTTTGTGGCAAAGTTATATAGACAAAGCATCAGTGTAGATGCTGCACTTGGCTGTGCCACTTTAAATGGCCTGCAGGAGGAGTCCCACAATGCCCATCCTAAGCACTCTCATCAGCAGGTCAAACTCCACTACCCCACAATCAGGTACACAGGCATCCACCTCTCCCCCTTGAAAGATCCAGGAATTTTTACAGTTCCACTTCCTGTTTGCTCATCTTAGAGAGTTCACTTGGCATCCAACTGACCATGGCAATTCCATGCTGCAAATACTCTCCTACTTGGAGCACAGCAGAGCTGTTGGGCCTGCTGAGCATATGTTAAGAAGAGGCTGTGTAGATGCAGCTATGCTCCAGCCATGGGAACTTTGATGCCTACAGTCAGATTTCTTTGGCCATGGTAGAAAGGAGTATGAATGGGATGTGACACTGCCTGGGTCTAGGGGACTGTTTATGATTATTTTTCATAATAATATTTCATATTTGGCAATAATCCTTATGTGATATGCCATGTTTGGTATCAGTAGAAAAGGCTGTAATCTGCTAGGAATGATTATATGATTTATATGTAGGCATCATATTTGTATTAGAAATTAGGAATATGTTTATTTTGTGTGTGTTCCAAGTAATTTGTTTTTAAGGCAATCCCAGCCTGGGCGTCTGCAAAACTATTGTTCCTCTTGATGGCCCCCATCAGGGGGGCTCCCAGCTGCAGTGGGCCCAAGAAGAAACCTGTTCGACCAGTTACCCAGACTGACCATGTGGCCCAACTCCATTTTGCTCTGGCAAGGACTCTGAGATAAAACGTAAGGAACCCATCTCCATTTTGTCTTTATTCTTCAGTCTGTCTGCAACCAACACCCTCCTCTGGAACTATTCTCCTGGGACTGAACAAAGAACTGAGACCCACCCAGGGGCTGGGTACATATCAGAGGAGTTGGACTAACCTGCAGACTACAGGATCTTCAAGGATTTGCTTTCCAGGAACTCTAAATCGTATCTATGTATGTGATTCACTTTGACCCTTTTAACATCTCTCAGATTTTGTTTGTTTTTCTTTTATATTAAAACTTTAGTTGTAGTTACTAAAGGATTGGCTGGCAGCATGGTAATTTGGGTAAGCTCCAAGCCTATATTGTTCTGGGTGATGTGGCTGGCCCTTTGGGGTCAGGAAAACCCATTGCTTTAAGAGACCCAGTGACTAAGTGGGGACCACAGGAACTGATGTGCAGTAAGAGAGCTGTTTCTGTTTTGTTATGCTTGATGATGACCAGAGTGGGGAATCAGAAGCATGTTTTGTTACTGACTGGGAGACTGGTTTAAGTACCACCTGTCAGTGGTTTGGGGGTTTGGCCTCTGGTTTTTGCAGCTTGCCCTGATTTTGGCACATTCAGAAGGTTATCCCAGGAAGCCCAGGTCACACAGGACACATATCAGTTCTGTTCAAAACTAAAGGAGCTGAAGCAGGCATACCAGAAGGCAAAGAGTCAGAACCATTGCTCTGGTGCTCTGCCAAAGACATGCCACTTCCATAGGGAGCTGGACACTATGCTCTGTAGGCAACCCCATTTCTACCACCAAGAGCCCTGTGGATACTACAGTGGGGCTGGTGACAGGAGAATCAAGTCCAGTGACAAAGTCATCGGTGAGAAGATTGAGCTGGAGGACAAGGTGAGACAGAGTTGTCCATGACTATGGGGAGCCAGGACCTCATCTCAAACCCAGAAGATTCAAACCAGTCCCATCACTCTGTCTCTGAAGTTCATGATGCAGAAGAGGGGAGCTCTGGTAAGTGACCTTTTCAAATTCATGCTGCTCAGAGTAGAGTTCTCCTTTGCTTTGTTATATTCTAGCAGTGGGTAAAAGGATGGAAATGGATAAAACTAGTGATCTTTGCGTGCATGTCTCATTCCCCTGTTCAGGTAAGCAGTGTAGCTGAAGCATGTGTTAATGCACACCAAGATTTCATGGGAATACTCCAGAGAGATCTCTACAATACTTTCCTGAAGGTACTCGCTGATCCTGTGCTGAAAGTTCCTTGGTGGAGCTGCTTTGTTCCTTCCCCCATTGCAGGAGACCTTCCTACACCAATCAGCAACCACTTGTGCAAGAACCAAACCAGTGCATGGATGAGGACTATAAGAACCCAGTTTGAAGTCACACCCATTCAGGAGATGCACACCTGCATCCTTGCTTACACTCAGGAGTGAGGTATCAGGTACAATGATCCCCTCCTGTAGAAAATGGTGGCAGAATTTACAGTTTTATCTCTAGTTGCCTGCAGTGATCCTCATAAAAAACCACCTAGACCAAGGGTGTCAAACTCATTTGCTATGGCAGGCCAGATTTGACTGAAATGTGCTTCAAGTGAGCTGGGCATACCATAAATTGAAATATTACGCCACTCTTGTAGCGTCGTGGAGTGCTGTGTATGCAAAACTGTGCTCTGTGATACCCCTCTCTCTCTGATAGGGAGAGAGTGTAGTCTCACAGACCAGTCTTACATACCCAGCGCTCCATGATGTCATGACCCCTGACACTTTGGCAGCATTGCAGAGTGCAGGGTATTCACGACCACACACATGCTCTTTCTCCCGCAGAGTGCAGCCATGGGCCAGACAGAAGAAGTCTGAAAGCCTCATTCAGCCCATGGGCCACATGTTTGATATCCCTGACTTAGACCTACACCTAGACTATCTGGAGGGCCATCCCATCATAGGCTGAACTCACTATGTTTAGAGAGTGTTCGCTGACCTGTGTGTTTGCCAAATTCAATTGCATTGCTTCAGGACGTAATAGGGACATTGGATTTTTCTCTAATTACAATAGGTGATTTGACTTCATCTTCCTCTGTATACTGTTCCCCAGTGCTTGGATCTTTACAACTGTTTTGATTTACTGTTACTGTTGTGTGACCTGTTTCCATGACTTACACTTCCCTGCATTTATTTCCCCCCATTCTGCAAATTTCCCCATCTTCAAAGCATCTGACAAAGTGGGATTTTCTCCCAGAAAAGCTCACACAATAAATAAATGTGTTAGTCTTTAAGTGCCACAGGACTCCTTGTTTGTTTCATTAACAATTATTACTCTATAGGGGCCTGACCTGGAGTGCCTTGACATCAGTGGGCTTTGGTTCCGACCCCAGGGGCAGCAGTCACTTTCAGCTATTAATAGGATGCTTTAACATGCCAGCCCTCCTCTCCAGTCCAGTCTTCAAAATCATTTTTGTATTAGTGACAAAACAGGGATGTTCCAAACGGGTAACTGTGTTAGTCTAGTTCAGCAAAAACAAACAAGGAGTCATGTGGTTCTTTTAAAGACTAACAAATTTATTTAGCTCATAAGTTTTTGTGGGAGAAAGCCCTACTTAATTGCACAAGTTTTCAGGTTTGCATCCCAAGTTGTGAACATGTCTTTAAAGAGGTATGTATTATATGACTGCCAAAGCCAAATTAACACCAGTGTCACAACCTTTCATGCAAATATACAGATCAAATGAATTTTAACTGTTGAATTACAAATCTTCAAAGTGGAAACTTCACATTGGAAATTCTTGACTGGAGCAGCACTAACAAGCACCACCCTCCATAGCTGTTCACTTGTCACTTCTCATCAGCACTTTCTGCTGAGGCTGCAAGTGCCAATGTTTTTCACTTCCACTTTTTATATTTTACGCCTCCACTTTATTGCTCTCTTGAGCATTGCAAATACCATTCGAGCATGAAAAGAATGATACAAGCACCTTCTGTTTGGATTATTTTTCTTCTTTCTGTGCTTCCACCGCCCCAGTTTATTTGCATCCTCTATTATTAAAGATCAGTTCACTAGATAGAGGGAAGGAACATTTATTCAGACATATCAAGAAATGCTCTACTAATGTTAAATGCATTGTGGTAGAGTGGTTAGAATCAAACCTCATTTATTTTTAATGGCCCTTTACTAGTATCTAGGCACCAAGAATCAAGAAATCCAGCTTCCCTCTATTTTGCCATTGAGTCACTTGTTTTCTGTAGCACTTTTCTCACCATTGATTTAGCAGTGGTGCAAGCTCCACTAGTGGTAGGAACAGCAGGAGTAGCAGTGTTGACAAAGAGCATACTTTTTCATTAGTGTGTTACCTACCACTTGTGCATTAAAACTGGAGATCACAAAGGAACTATAAAGCTTGTTCAGTATTATTCCAATTTTACATATGGAGAAATTGAAGATCTAGTATTAAGGAACATCCTGATCAAAAATATAAGCTTCTACCATGCCTGCACTCAAACTTTCACCATTGCTACCAGTAATGAAGAGGCATTCACACTAGACAAACCACAGAAGTCCTGGAAATTCCCACTAGAGTTGTTCTCCCTCCATGAACTTGTGTAAGTCTCAAGACATTTTGGTGCACTGTTTTCCCATATGTAAAATATGAATAATTCTTGACAGTCTTTTGTATGCAAATGTCTTGAAATTTTCACCAATAAGGCACACAGCAGCAGTAGCTTCACATAACTGTGATACAGTCGTGGTGGCATGCAGAATGGATTTTCATCTTCAGTGGTCCATTGCTAGTCTTCTTCCTTTGGCAGGAGTCAGCATGGGAAGGGTTAGGCTTCTGAAATCCTTCAAAATTGCACCCTCCAAACTCATTTGCAATTGGTTTACTACCTTCAAATTCAGTTCTATGACCTGATAAAACCATACCTTCTTCTGCACATTGCAGATGACCCCTATATTGCAATTATCATGCTCTCAACTGGTACAAAAAAGTAACTTACTGGGCTCATCTAAATATCACCTCATTTGTGAGGGAGGGGGCAAAATCCCACTGGATGATAACACCTCATAACTTTTTACACTGAAAGTTGTTTAGTTTCCTCTCTTCAATTTCTATTGATGTTTCTGCTCCATCTAAGAGAATTGTCATCAGTACTGTGTTGAACATTTCCTTCCTTAGCTCAGTGAGCCCCAACCGTTGCAGTAACATGGCACACTTCAATGTGACAAACAAGCCCATGGCACACCCACTTTTTTCAGCTAAATTAATTGCTCATGACCTTTACATTTAATTACATGTACTAGGGTCACTGTCTTACTAGAGAAGTGTGCAACATAATGCATACAAAAAAAGAAAGATCAAATGCATTAATGTTTCAAATCCACTGAACAAAAATACATATCTCAATTTTCCCTTTGGCACCTAGGCTAGGTCATGTTTTAGAATCGCAAGACCAATACATTGCTTTTAATTTAATGATTAATTTGCATAAGTTTTATGAGTTGTAACTTTGCTTGGATATGATATTGTTTAAAATGGAACAATGTGTGCTTTACATTGATTTTTCTTACCTTTGTACAAAATTTCACAGCACACTTGGACAGTTCTTACGGCACACCAGTGTGCCATGGCACAGTGGTTGAAAACCACCAGGTTAGCTGTCACACAGACATCCCCCCATCTAAAAAGAGGTCTTTGAGCATACTGAAATGCCACTGACACAAGACCAAGTCAACATGAAGCTTCTTTGGATATAAAACCTCCTGTCAACAGACTACGCAGATGGATAAAACTATACACCCATTCAATGTCATTGCTATCTACATGCAACATTGGCAGGTCATGCACTTCTATTTTATAGGAGACGTGTCGAGATCTAGTTTCATCACCACTGACTTTAAGCCCTATAGAGTCTGCCATTTTTCATAATTCCTCTAGTACTAGCCTTAGTCTCTTTAAGTAAAGCCAGTATCATTTGCATACTCAGGATCATTTAAGCAGTATCAAAGTTATCGATTCTGTTTTTAACTCATGAATATTTTAGATTCCTTTTAGGTCATGGTTTAATTTCAAATATAATTATTGTTAGTTTTGCTGATGTGCAGAAAGCTGTATTTTCAGTCTACACACAAAACATTGAAACTTGGTGGCCTACACAGGGCTGTTCATCCTGTAAGAGACTCTATAAAAGTTACAATGTCTCTGACTACTCAAAACAAGCAGATGCAAAGTCTTTCCTCATCCACTCACCTTATAAGGTGCTCTCTCCCTCAGTGTGACTCATCCACCCTCAAATCAAGCAGGGCCCAACCACCCTCCCACTCCTAAGAAACAGTTTCCTCAATGCAATCAAGTGCTGAGCCCCTACCCGCTCATAACACAATGCTCAGGATGGGATTCCATTTTTCAGCAAGCATTTTCAACTCCTGTGCTCCATTATCAAAACAGTACCTTGCTTAATGACAGAAAAGGGGGAAGGAACAAAGAGTGAAATTGAGTGCAAAAGGAAATAGATTTTGAGGGTGGTGGGGAAAAGCGAGAGACAGCTAAAGCTCTAACTGGGGTGGCTTTGTACTGCTCATTCCTGTTTATTACATTTGTTTTCCTTGATGCTCTGCTTCTTAGCCATACACTCGTTTATTCTTCACCCTTGCTCTACATCTCCATCCTTCCCTGAAGGGACTGTAAATCCTGGATGTTTAACCAGAAAGGTAACAACATATTTTGGGAATTCAATACAGCCCTGGCTAGTTTCCAGCTCCAATCACTCTCCCTCCCTGGCTTCCAAACTCAACCCTTTCAGGAGGAATCATTTAAAAAAACCCACCATTTTAAGGGAACTTCCTGTCCTGAAAACTGCCTGCTAAAGCCTTTTCTAGGCCCAGTTCCTATCCATTTGATGGGTGAAAACAATGTAGATTCTGCTCCAGAATTCTGGTCAGAAAACTACCAAGATGGAGTACAGACATTTTCTCTCTGACTCTTGCCCCAGTAGATAGGTCCCAGCAGAACCTCTCTGCTTGCCAGGGGTTTCACACACACTCATGCCTACTCCCATCCCCAGCCTTGAGTTGCCTCCCAACTCAGATTATCCCCAGCAGTGCTTCTCTGGAAGCAGTGCTCGTCACCCAGGGTATGGAAGGACAGCACGAAGCCTTTTGCATCCTTTAGATACCACAGCAACACCGTGGGCAGAGTAGTCATGCAGAAATGCCAGCATACCTCCTCACAGCACGAAAAGGGCCTCTGAACAAGCTTTAAATTAACGAGAGCAGAAGGCTGACCCAGTCAGCATCAGGCAGGGCTGTAACTTGGGTGGGGCAAGAGGGGCAAAGCCTCAGGCACTGAATTTTACAAGGTGCCCTGCCACACAGCTGGCAGCCACAGGCCCTACCTATCCCTGAAAGCACATTCCTCTCCAGGTGCCAGGCTAGGACTGGGGTTGCGGCTGCAGGAGTTTAAAATCTTGGGTCCTGCCCCCTGAGGATGCTCAGACATGCCTGGGGGGAAGGGGGCCAGGGAGAAGCCTGTCTGCAGCCAGTGCAGCTCCAGGCCTGGGGACTGCACTATCACTGCGGACAGTTAAGGGAGCCCCCGCCGCCACCACAGGCAGGCCACGTGGATCCGGATCCATCCCCAGCCAGGCCCCAGCGGCCTGCCGGCAGCAGCAGGAGCTCCCCACTGCCTCTGGCAGAGTCTGGGGATAGATCAGGCCCTGGGCTGGATCAGGTCCGTGAAGGAGAACATCTGAGGCCGCTTGCCCCAGGCACCAAAACTTCTAGTTACAGCCCTGGTGTCAGCTCCATGAAATTCACATTGGTGCAGATCCAATAGATTCCAATTCCATGCAACTCTTATGTGAGGCCAGATTTTCAGACAAGCTGGGCACCCAGTATTCACCGGGCACTTTCAAACATCTGCCTCAGGGGCAGCACCTACCCATCTCATATGAGTGAGCAGTAGGTCCAAGGGGATATGTTGCAGTGCCTACCTTGGATGGTAAAGTGACTTTGACTTTCTCATTCCTCACACAGAACTTCACCTGCATATAGCCCAGTTGCTCTAGCTTTATGCAAGGGAAATGGATGTCAACTGCAATGTTGTCCTCAATGCCTGGATCACAATTATAACACTATTCCAGACATGCAAAAGGCAGATTGGATTTGTCTGATGGGTAAGATGATGCATACCTAAAGCTCATATTTTTAGACAACAGAGTTGTGACAGATTGTTTCCATGTTTTTCTAGTTAGTTGATATACTATTTGTTTCCTTTCCATTATGAGATCTCTGTTTAGTTTAGTGAAGGTGAGACATGTGAGACTGCCTGTAGCATGTTCCAGAGGGGTATCCATGTTAGTCTAGCTTAGCAAAACAAACAAGGAGTCCTGTGGCACTTTTAAAGACCAACAAATTTATTTATCACATGAGCTTTCATGGGAGAAAAATCACTCTTCGTCAGACACTTTGAAGATGTGTCTGACAAAGTGGGTTTTCTCCTATGAAGCATTCTCACGTGATCAATAAATTTGTTAGTCTTTAAAAGTGTCATAGGACTCCTTACTTGTTTTGCCTGCAGCACCTACCCTTTCTCTCCCCTGACCCTTCCAACATCTCTATTTCTCAGAGCTATGTCATGCCCAGAACATTTGCCTGTCTCATTTTTTTCTACTCCATAAAATTATGAATCAAGTGCATCCTAGATGTGCAAATTTATATGGCTTTGTCAATCCTGAGAAAAAGCATCTTGAAGTGAGTTAGAGTTCACATCATCTTGAAAAGATGCTGCATGTCACTGAGTGTACTAATCATCGGAACAAAAGCTAATATTTTCCTAGCAGCCCTGGTGCACCTTCAGCACTCCTGGAGTTTGTCCGTCATGTGGTGACTGAGGAACTTCCACCAGATGGCAGCATCTCAGAACACTACTGGTCTAGTTGGTTACTTTTTAGATTGCAGCATACAGAGGAGCTTTAAAGGTCACTAGCAGTGCTGGGCTGGGAAGTGGCTGTACACACCAGATAAATGGGAACAGTTATGTGCCAGTGCTGCTATGCAAGACTACACGGTTAATAAACATTATACAGTCTGTATGCATACACATGCTAAGCAATTATTGCACAGTTCTATATTAAATAATCAGTCCTCCTCCCCACCCCCAAATGTTTGGGCTGCCTGCCATAAGTAACAAAATGGAACAACTCCCAAGATTTGTCTAGATACTGACCCCATTTCACAAATGCAAAGCATTCCACAAGCTTGTCTCCTCCAGCCATAATGTTTTTAACTATTAGCTACTTGCTGGACTGTGAAGGATTTCTAAGGGGCATATAGCAAATTCTGTTTTACTCAGTCTGTTACGGCTGGAGCAAGCAGTGTTTTTTAAAAAGCTTATTTTTGTGATGCGACAGGAGGTTCAGTGACCCACTTGAACAATCAGAAAGACAGTGGGACCCACTCTTTTCTGTTAAGGATCCAGCTACAGAGAATTCTAGCACCTCCGCTTAACATGCGGAAGGTCCTGGGTTCAATTCCCAGGGGGTTGGACTCGATGATCTCATGAGGTCCCTTCCAGCCCTATGATTGATTGATTGATTGATTGAATTCAAATTTCAGCCATGTGCTCTTTTGTCCAGATTTCATTTCAAAGTGCCAGAGTCTCAGGGGAGCAATAAGTGACACTACTAGTCCCTACAGGGGGCAGAAAATCATTAGTAAACATGGTCCCATCCACTCCAGCTGGCCAAACCTTGGTGGAAACTGCTTCAGCTAGAACAGTGTTGAGCTGTGCTGTATTTTAGAGGTTACGATCAGTCTTATACAAGATTTTCCAGCAAGTGCTAGTTATAACTGGCTCTAAATTCTCTGAACAATGCTCAGATTAAGGGTCTTACATAGTCCTGCCACACAACAGATGTGGGAGATATGAATAGAAACAAACGCAACTTTCTGTGTACGCAGGCAAGCAACCTTGGGAGAAGAAATAGACAACAAAGAGATTTTGACAGAAAGGGCACAAAAAGGTCCTGGCAAAACTGTATATATAGTTCTTACTTCAATACCATTTGAACAATAATAACCCCATACAAAGCTCCAATTCCTGTAGACACCTATAATTCCACCATTATGGAAGAATGATCCAAGGAACTTAAGCAGAATTTACCCTATACATGTAATAGACATAAATTGCAAATTTCAAGCCTCCCTTACACATAAATATCCAGTAAAACAAACAAGGATTCCTGAAGCACTTAAAGACTAACATATTTATTTATTGCATGAGCTTTCATGGAAGAAAATCCCACTTTGTCAGACGCTTTGAAGATGTGGGAGCATAGCTTTTATGGGAGAAAATCCCTCTTCATCAGATGCTTCGAAGATGGGGAAAAGATGGGGGAACTAAACAAACACAGCTGCCCTTTCGGAACACAAATATCCAGGCACTCCATATTATTAAGAAAAAATAAAGCTAAAAAATTAGCCAAAAAAGACAAAAAAATATAAGGTGGTTTGGGATACCAGTCAAAAGCTACTATATTTTAAGGACATAAATGAGTTCACTAACTGGGTTACAGTGGAACTTCAAAAGATTTAGACACTGATAGTTGTTGTCATTGCAAAAAAGAGGAAAAAAGAAAAAGAAAAAAAAACGGTAGGACACAGCACAAGCTATAAAATTGCCCTGACAGAGCAGAACATTGGCTGGAAAATCAAAATCATTCTAGATACAGGAAAACTCCACTCTACATCTTTCTCAGTGACAATGTATAGAGTCTTAGTCTCACATGTTCTTAATTAACTAGGATCCTGACCATGCATTAAATTCTCTGCAGAAGCACAGGGTGTGTCCATCCAGAGGTCACTGCAGGAACAGAGACCAGTTGATCGATGGGGGCCACCATTCTAGCTAAACAAACAATTCTCAGACACTAAGTTAAGGGCCCTTTGAGAGCAAGGATGGCACAGTTGTTTGAGCACTGATGTAGGACTTAGAAGGCCCAGCTTCAATTCCCTGCTCTGTTTACAGGCTCCATGTGTGACCCTAAGCAAGTAAGATGAAGGCTCATGCTCTCCTCATTAAAGTTAATGGCAAAATGCCTATTGACTTCAGTGGTGTCAGAGCAGGAGAAATACATTAAACACTGTGGGGGGCTCCAAAATAAGGTTACAGGGACCATATAAGTACCTTACATATTAGATAGCTAGCTGTTCTGCATAAAGAGTCAGTGACAGTTATCTCATCAGTAGCAGTGTCCATCTTTGGACTACCAGAGAAGCTCAAAAAAACCACAAGAGACTACTTCAGTATGTAGCAGAGCTTATCTACCTGCTAAAGTTCTTCCCCCCCCCCCCAGCTGCAATAGGGACATGGACTTTGAGTCCATATTGGTATCCATGCCGGGACATTCTTACATAGAGCCCTGTTGCATTCTATACTGCAAGAGTCCACCTGTGTGGATCCACCTGCAGAAGTAAGAAAGATAAAACAAGCTTCCCTTTGTCTGAGATTAATAACACAAAACAATTTCTCTGAACCTACCTGAAGACACAATGGCTATGTCTACACCAGCCAATTAGTCTGGACTAAGGAAGCTTAGTCTGGAGTAATTTGGTCCAGGCCTACCCTAGCCTTTGACTAGTCTGAACTAAGAAATAATAAGTTTGAATGGTTAGTCTGGACTAAGCACTTAGTTAGAACTTTATGTTCAAACTAGAGCATTGTAGACCAGGACTAATGGCTAGTTCGAACTTTTTTAGTTCAAAATAGTTGCATGGCTAGTTAGAACTAAAAAGCTGTGGTTAGTCCGAACTAGCCTGAGGCTAGTTCAGACTAACTTTGAGCTTTTTTATTTCAGACTAGCAAGTCCGAACTAAAAAAGCAGCTGTAGACATAGCGAATGTTTCCCTCTTCCCATGTACAAAGGCAAAAGTGCATAGAACCCAACTCTTCCTATTTTTCATCTGTATTTTGACACTTTCGCTCTAGAAACCTCACACATCTCAATGCAGTGTAAACATGGGTGATCATTTTAATTTCCTACTTACACAATCTCAAAATGCAGCCAGATATGATGGCACATTTACCCCTCTATGCAGTCAGATTTTCACCTCCATCTAGTCTGTTATCATGCAAAGGGCTTGTGTGGAACTTGAGCAAGAAAAGGAGGGTCTCTTGCCACCATTTTGGTTATTTGGTAAAGAACTTGGAGAGCAAAACTCCTGAGAAAGTGGGTAGAAGTCCCCTTTCTTCTATCTTTAAAATCTAGAGATGTTCCCCTTTGGATTTAGTCACCTCTGCTCAAACAACCTTTCCTCCAGGGGAGGAAGCAAGAGATACAAATGGTATATGAATGTTACCAAACATTTCTCTCAAAATGGTGCACACTCTCTCTCAAAGTCTGTCAAGGGAGAAAACATTACTTTTTGCCTTCCTTCCCCTCATGATTTAAAGGAATTTATTTCACCTGCCAGCCACTCTCCAGCCTGAGCCAGAGTCTAGATCTCTGAAGTATCCAAATATGCTTGATGCTTACTGCTATTAGGCCCACATAAAGCTAATTTAAAGATTCAGGTGTGACGATAACAGGAACAGAGGCAGTGAGAGCCCTGCTGTTGCACAGGCTACAAACTGATGGACAGACTGGCTATGTCTACACAAGCAAATTAGTCCAGATTAAGGACGCTTAATCCAGACTAATTTGAGCCCTGTCTACGCTGGGTTTTGCTTAGTTTGAACTAAAAAAACATGTTAGTTCGAATGGTAAGTTCAAACTAACTGCTTAGTTCAAACTTATTTTGAACTTTAGTTCAAACTAGCATGATATGGTCATGCTAGTTCAAACAATAAATTTGAATTAGAAGTTAGTTCAAACTAACCACTTTTTTTTAGTTTGAACTAACTTTTAATTTGAACTAAAAAGTTAGTTTGAACTAAAAAAAGCACAGCTAGTTTGAACTGAAAAGTTTGTTTGAACTAAAAAAACGCAGTAAGTTCGAACCAACTTCAAACTGCTTACTTCAGACAAAGCAAGTCCAAACTAAGCAGTTAGGTGTAGACATAGCCACTAAGACAGCTGAACAAAAAAGCACTGTGAGAAGCCATTGTCTGAAATACTTTGAATAGTCATTGCCAGTACAAAAACTTTTGATAACCAGTAACTGTCTCAGAGGCTTTACTAGTTTTTGGCTGAACTTGTGCCAGCTACAATAAGAAACAAGAAGTCAGGCCTTCTAATCCTGTTTTGTAATTCAGCATTAAACATTTTTTATCCAAGCACGCAGTCAGGATCAGGGCCCCATTGTGCTAATTGCTAGACCAGAGGTCGGCAACCCCTGGCACTCATGTCAAACATGGCACACGGGCCAAGGCTGAGCAGCATGCGACGCCACTCAAGCTCCCCCGCTGTCCCCCCCCCAGCATGGCTTGGGGCCGCAAGAGCCTCATACCGCTGCTACAAGTTCCTGCCAGCTGTGCTTCCCCACTGGGCAGCATGACCAGCAGGGGAAAAAAAAAAAAAGCTGTGGCGTGTGGGGCTCCTGGCCCTGTATGCTCCCTCCCACCTCCGGGAAGGGCTGATGGAGGTAAGCAGGGCGGCTTAGCCCTCCTGGGAACTGGAGGCATTGCTGCTGATGGGAACTGGCCCTAGCCCCAGCTCTGACCCTGGCCAGGAAACAGAGGCACCTGGCCTCCCCAGCCCCAGCCGGGAGAAGGGTTGATCTGCTTGCCCAACAGGAGCAGACCTGGCCCCAGCCGAGAAGAGGGCAGGTCAGCCAACCTGGAGGCACCACAGCCAATGGAAGCCAGCCCTGGACCAGGCTGGAAACTGGATGCGGCCTGTTGGCTAGTTCCAGGCTCAGTCCCTCCCCCAGCTGGAAACCTGAGTCCTGGCCCCATCCACTTTTGGCCCCACACCTGACACTGGCTGAGGGTGAGGTGGCTGCGTCTGATAAAGGCTGCCAACCCCTATGCTAGACAAACACATAGGGAGATGAGATCCTGCCTCAAAGATCTTACAAAAATGAGCTTGCAAAGACAAATGAGAGTATCACCAACTTATGTCCTTGCAATGGTTAAAAGCTAAGCCTGCCTTTGAGAACACATCTAACTACTAGCCCGCTTTTGGCCTCTGCCAAAATAATAACTAAGTGAACTGGAACAGTTAGAAGTCTGAATGTTTTTGCTTATATATCAGGGATCAAACCACGGAATTGAGGACATTGTTTATGTTCCTGCACATGCCTTCTGATCAGAGCCAAGAAAACAGTTTTTAAAAAACAAAGAATTTTCCACCCCCTGAAATGCCACAATTTGTGAACTTTTTTTTTTTCAGTTTTTCCAGTTAGTTTTATTTATGTAAAGACACAAGTATGGGAAGTTTCAGAACTATAATTTGTGGCTTCCTAACTCCCGGATCGTTCTGAAGGAGTTCTCACGTGGCCATTCAGATAGCTTGTTTACACATATAAGCTATGCATAGCTTTTGCTTATATGTGTGGGCAAGAGCTCTGCATATTTCACATAATTTTTCAGAGTCTACATGTGTTTCAGATCATGACAGCACGTTGAAAATATGTGCATACAAAACATCTTAAATGTATTTATAAAAACATTATGTGCTTATCCTTGAGGAGTTGTCTATATATAGAAAAACTCAAGATTAGAACTCCTGTTCTCCGTTCTCCCCACCCCCAAGATCTTCTCTCATTAGTAATCACTTCCAGGCCTTCAGTAGGGATCAGTTGTGTATTGTTTTTAATCAGAGTTTTATAAACTCCAAAGTTAAGTGACATAATACATACAACACCCCAAAAAACCACCCAGGTTGTTTAAAAAAAAAATAAAAACCTGAAGAAATAAACAAGGAGTCCTGTGGAACTTTTAAAGACTAACATTTATTTATCACATGAGCTTTCATGGGAGAAAATCCCACTTCATCAGATGCTTGAAGATGGGGGAACATAGAGTGGGAGGAAAAGAAATGCAGGGAAGTGTAAAGTCATAGGATCACTTCAGACTGTTAAAGCAAATCAATGCAGCACTTCAAGGAATATTTCCACCACACCACAAAACAATACAATAGCCTGCTGATACCTTTGTCCCAGCACTGCAGGAAGAAATATTCTACATGGACTCCTCCTGACAGTCTGAACAACATGTGATGCTGTCTGGGTTTAGGGGATTGTTTACTATTATCTTTCATACTAATATTTCATATTTGTAATAATCCATATGTGATGTAGCATGTTTGGTACCAGTAGAAAGGTTGTTATCTGCTAGGAATGATTATATGGGTTTATATGTAGGTGTCACATCTGTATTAGAAGTTAGGAATATGGTTGTTCTCTTAGTGTTTCATGTTATTGGATTCCAGGGTACTTCCAGACTGGGTGTCTACAAAACCATTGTCTCCTTAATGGCCCATTAAGGAACCTCCTAGGTACAATGAGCTCAAGGAGAAACCTGTCGAGCCACTAAGACTTGCCCATGTGACTCAAATCCATTTTGAACTCCAAAAAACTCTGCACAGCATGGGGGAAAGACAGAGGTGACATAAGGCAGCAGCCGCAGCTCCATTTTGTCTTCAGCCTTCAGTCACCAGTCTGCAATCAACACCCACCTCTGGAACTATTTTGCTTCAACTGAACAAAGGACTGAGACCCACCCAGGTGCTTGGGGTCTACCAAAAGAAATGGACTAACCTGCAAACTCCAAATTCTTCAAGGACTTGCTTTCTATGGATTCTAAATCATTTGTATGTATGTGATTCACTTTGACCATTTAACATCTCTCATTTTGTTTCTTTTCTTTTTGTATTAAACCTTTAGTTGTAGTTACTAGAGGATTGGCTGATAGCGTGGTATTTTGGGTAAGATCCAAGCCTATATTGTTCTAGGTGATGTGGCTGACCCCTTGGGTGTCAGAAGAACCCATTTCTTTAAGAGACCCAGTGACTAGATGGGGACCCAAGAAGCTGTTGTACAATAAAGGGGGCTGTTTCTATTTTGTTATGCTTCACGAGGAATGGTGTGGGGAATCAGCAGAATGTTTTGTAACTGACTGGGAGACTGGTTTAAATGCCACCAGCCAGTGGTTTAGGGGTTTGGCCCTTGGCTTTGCAGCTTGCCCTGATTTTTGCACATTCAGATTATCACCCCGGGAGGCCCGGATCACACAACAGACTAGACTTCTACACATATTGCTTCTGCCACCATGCAAAGGCTGAAATCGTGGACAAAGAACACCCAATATCATCCACAGTCTTAGCGACAACTCTGACATTATCATCAAGGAGGCTGACAATGGAGGTTCTGTCATCATCATAAACAAATTGGATTACAATCAGGAGGCTTTTAGACAGCTCTCCAACACAGCATTCTACAAACCACTTCTCTCTGACCCCAGTGAGGAATACCAAAAGTAACTACACAACACTCTCAAAAAACTCCCTGAAGCAGCACAACAACAAATCAAGACAGACACACCCCCAGAACCCTGACCAGGGATATTCTATATACCACTGAAAATCCATAAACCTGAAAACCCCAGACACCCCATCATCTCAGCTGGCACTTTTACAGTGGACTTTTTTGGCCATCTGCACGCTCTCCTCAGACTCCATGCTATCACACTAACTAGCTATCTTTGAGACACCACAGACTCCCCATGAAAAATTCAATCCATCAGCAACCTTACAGAAAACACTGTCCTGGCCATTATGGGCATAGAAACTCTGTACACCAACATCCCACATGAAAACAGATTACAAGCCATTAGAAGAATTATCTCAATTGATGTCACAGCACACCTTGTGACTGAATTTTGTGACTTTGTACTCACCCACAACTATTTCAGGTTTAAATATAATTTATATCTTCAAATCAGCAGCACTGCTATGGGTACCCACCTGTCCTCACAATATGCCAACATTTTTATGGTTGACTCAGAACAAGTCTCATCCCCAAGTACCACTCCTCTACTTACACAACATCTTCATCCTCTGAACCCACAAAAAGGATGCCCTTGAAGACTTCCACAGAGACTTCAACAATTTTCACGCCACGATCAACCTTAGCCTGGAACGCTCCCAACAGGAGATCCACTTTTTGGACAGTACAGTGCAAATCAGGGATGGACACAAACACCACCCTATACCAAAAACCTACGGACTTCTATAGTTACCTACATCCCTCAAGCTCCCATCCAGGACACACCACTCAAACCATTGTCTACAGCCAAGCCCCAAAATATAACTGCAGTTGCTCCGATCCTTCAGACAGAGATGGAGAACTTCATGATCTCTATCAAGTATTCTTAAAAGTACAGTACCCACCTGGGGAAGTGAAGAAATAGATCAACAGAGACAGATGTGTACCAAGAGGTCAACTACTACAGAAAAAAGTCCAAGAAATAAAACAACAAAATGCCACAGGTCATCACCTACAACCCCCAGGTCAAAACTTATATCAAGGATATACAGCCTATATACAAAACAATCCTTCACTCTGTCAGGCCTTGGGTACCAAACTTTTTTTTTTGCTTAGGGGTAGCACTGTAACCTTAAACAGACACTCATCAGCCACTACAGATCTAACAACAGAAACATTAAAGTGGCCACCTATCCCTGCAACAAATCACATTGCCGGCTTTACCCACCTATCTGCACAAAAGACCCATCATACTCCCTCACGGGCTCGTTCAGCTTCTCATCCACCAATGTGATTTATGCCATCATGTGCCAAAAATGACCCTTTCTCACTGCCTTATACATTGAAGAAACAGGACAGCCTCCACACAAAAGAATAAATGGGCACAAATCTGACATTAGCAATAACGACACTCAAAAACCATTAGGGAAACACTTCAATCTTCCTGATCACTCCATCAGTGATCTGTTAATAGTCATTCTCAGCTAAATGGACTACAAATCGAAGCCTCAAAGAGAAACTGCAGAACTGACATTCGTATGCATATTTGACACCACTGGCTTAGGGCTAAATAGAAACTATGGGCTTTTTTCCCATTACAACAGGTGATCACCTTCCTCTATATACTGCCTTCCACTGCTTGAATCAAATAACTGCTTCGATTTGCTGTTACAATCTGACCTGAGCCAATGACTTACACTTCCCTGCATTTATTTTCCTCCCATTCTGTAAGTTCCCCATTTTCAAGCATCTGACAAAGTGGGAATTTACCCACAAAAGCTCATGCGATAAATAAACATGTTAGTCTTTAAAAGTGCCACAGGACTCCTTGTTTGTTTTGCTGAACTAGACTAACATGCCTATCCCTTTGGAACCTGAAGAAATAAGTGACATTTAATAATTTTACAGTTGTTACAATACAATAAACATAATACTTCGTCTTGGCCATTAGTGCAGGAAACTGGATTACAAGATCTCTGCAGGTCCCTTCCAATTCTGTGATTCTGTAGGACAGTATAGTGAGTTCCATTAAAACCAGTAAAGACCATTTCTGTTAAGAAGCTACTTCTGGTAGGTCTTGAATATACTGCCAAAACAACTGAGATTAATTGATAAACTCAGTTACGGCTGGAACGTGTGCGTGTATGTGTGCGCGCGCATGCGTGCCTCGAAATCTATTCAGGTCTCCTCCTCATAATAAGAGTGAAAGTCTTTGTTCTAAATAAATCTTAGGCCCTGCTCCTGCAAAAGGTTACATATAGGCTGAGTAGCCCCATAATTTCAAATAGGAATACTCATAAAGCTAAGAGCTACCTATGACCACACTACTTAAGGCTTTGAGCACCTCAGAATCCTTAATGGTATTTATCCTCACAGCACCCCATGAGCTAGGGCAGACCATGCAGCTCCACAGCTGCATGCGGCTCTTTGGCTGCCCCCTTCTGGCTCTGGGCCCTGCTCCCCCCACCACCACTGGTAAAGGCCTGTGGGCAGCCTGCTCATGGCTCCAGGCCACGCGCCACCAGGGACACCTGCAGGGCGCCCACTCTCCTGGTTCCAGGCTTCCCTCTCCCCCCGCCAGGGGATCCTGCAGCAGGTACCCTGGCCCAGCTCCTTCCACCCCCACCCCCCCCCAACACCACCACCCTCCACCAGGAAGCTATACTCATTATGGCTCTCAAAGCACTTGGCTGCTAAGGGAATTTTTAAAAATGGCTCTTCTTATCTTTTGGGTTGCCAACCCCTGAGGTAGGGCAATACTGCAATCTCCATTTTACAGATGAGGAACTAAAAGGCATCCACAAAAAGACTTTAGTGCTTCAGATTAAGACACTTAAGTCCCAATTTTAGGCACCTCTGCAACCCAAGAAACCCTCACTTAGCTACTGCTTAACCTAGTAGATGCCTATACTCACCAGGCACCTAAATTTCTGCTATTGAAGTTCCCTAGGCACCTAGGTTTATGCCTCTTTCCTGCCTAAATTCTGATTCAATCTCCTCTCACCATGCAGAGGGAAAATTGAAGTCGACAGGGGGTCTCCTACATCCCAGTTGAGTGTTCTGATCACTAGGTTAATGGTTATTACAAACATTGTCCTCCCCCCCCCCACTGTCCCCTGGCTGTTGTGTGTGGAGTTAGGCCACTCTGAACATGCCTAGTGGATCATGCCCTTCAGGCAAGATAGGTGTCCTTCTGGATGAACTGTCAAAGCCACTCAAGTGTTATTTCACCTTCTAGTGCCTGATGTATAAAAGCCTTAACACTGTTGACAGTTTGCTCAAGTGGTAACATCATGCAGTGCTAGATTAGGGATTTCTGGGCCCCTGGGCCTCCTCCACTGGTGGGTCCCACAGGGGGCCCCACCTGCCCTCACCTGGGGCCACAGCCCCTAGTCTAGGGCCCTGCTCCCTGAGGGAGGGCCAGCACTAGGTGAGGGATTGGGGCCAGAGGCTGACCCCAGTCTGGCTGATTGCCCCCTCCGAATGGACAGCAGGGCTGACAGGCACACACAGGGCAGCATCCACCACACCGGAGGCCATACTGCACAGTGCAGCAGCCAGCTCCACCCCTAGGAGCAGACTGCCCCACCTAGAGGCAGGGCAGGAGAGCAGAGCCTGGCAGGACTCACAATGAAATTGCAGAGCCCAGCCTCCAGTCCAGGGCAGCTCCACTCTCTCCCAGTGCCACATGGTGAAGGGTCCCCCACATTGTGTGGGCCCCTGGCAGAGCTGTAACTAGGGCAGGGAGACCAGGGCTTTGCCCCGGGCACCATATCAAGCGGCTCCATTTCACCACCCAATTGAGGGGCACACATTCTGTGTGTCTTGCTATGGCATGCCCCAGACACCAAAATATCTAGTTTCGGCACTAGCCCCTGGGCAATGGGGCCCATAGGCCCAGTCATTAATCTGCCCATGGCATTATGTATGTCACACTTTCAGTGACAAATAAGTCATTTCTTGGAAATTTCATGAGAAACAATGTTTCTTCAAATGGAACAAAACCAAATGACAAAGTGTGCTCCCCAAAATATGATGAAAAAGGAAGTCCTTTAGCTCAGCTGTGTTTAAATTATAAAATACTGCCCCCACCCAAAAAAAAAAAAGATTTGGGAAGATGTGTGCAAGCAATTATTAGTCACCATCAGTACTGCTCATGTGATAATGACCATCTTGGCCAATGGTCCACTGATAGATCCAACGACCTTCAGAGCTAAAAGCAAAAGGCGCTGCCAATTAAGCTAAAACTCTGTAGCTCATAGCTTCAAGCTCATATCTTCTGCAGATCAGGCACAGGTAAACACCTGCTACATATACTCACTGGTGGGTTAGACTCACAACTGTTAAAACACAGAAGACAGCTTGGTTCTTGTCCATAGAAGTGGACATTCTAAATGAGATAGTTTACGTAGTCCAAATACACAATACCTGAGAGACACAGATCCTGGTCATCCTAAAAGCAATGCTGATGCCCCTGCCCTGAGTATTTCATGGGATCAGTTACAGAAGAAATGTTAGGTGAAATACATTAGGCTGCTCCAGCCACTGGCTAATCACAGCCTACAGTGAGGAGCAGAGGTAGCCTTAAGCCACATTTACACTTTTCTTATCCTGGGCTGTTCTGGAAGTCAGAGTAGCCCTTTGAAGCTTTCTACAGCCACAGCACCTGCCTCCCAATTCCCGTTCAGTGGGCTGCCTTGGAGGATAGGAGATAGCTACGTGTATCAACTGAGAGAATGCCCTCTGGTGACAGATGAAGCTTCCTTTATGCCCCATAAACAACTAAAGGAATCATAGACAGAGCCAGAATCTGGTCCATTGTTCCCCTCCTGAAAAGCTGCCATACTTCCTGATGGGGTTATTGGGCTACAGAGGTAGAGTATGAAAGAAAGAGAAGCTGCTTCTGGTGGTGGTGGGGTGGGTGTGGGGAGCAACCAGTAGAGAAGTATTCACCTGGCAGGTCAGCACTTTAGCATGTTTTGAAAGCATCTAACTTTCTGCTGGGTCTGCTAGCACTAATGATCTCACCTTTGTTCAGCCTGCAAGTGTTAACTAACTGTCAAAGGCAGAGATTGCCAATAAAAAGGCAGCACCAGACATCATAAACTCACCAGCCAGAAAGGGCAGAAACATGGGAATTTTCTTTCCAAAGTGCTTATCATGTTTTTCTGTCTCATACCAGGTTTCAGATCTGTTTTAAGACTGGGGTAGAAGTTCAGGACAGTTCTTGTTGTAGTCAGACGGATGTGCCCATCCCTCATTATGCTAGGAATTCATTCAAATATATAGGGCAAAAACTCTGCAGATAAAAATGAGCCCAGCTCTATGGAATTGCACCCATTTTCACCAGCAGAAAGTCTCTACGACATCACAATCCAAAATGCCTTACCTTTTCCAAGTGGACAGAGAAAGTTTGAGCCAAAGAATAAATGTGTCTATACAACCAAAGGAGGCAAAATAAAGCATATTTTAAGAAGTGTAAGTGGCGCCTTGTAGTCTACACTCTGCCAAGCTAAGCAAACAAACAAACAAAAAAAAAGCCAGGAAAAAAAAACCCACCTTGTAAATAAAGTGATTACAAATCTAGTTTTTTAAATTCTGAAATGATGCCAGGATGGAAGTGTAAAGGGCTGAAAGAAAAATCTGCTGTGAATTCCTTTAAGTAAAAGTCTGTTATACTGTGCCTTTTAAACACAGTTTCAGAAAGGTCATGAAATCGCACTAGTATTTCCAAAGCAGAACTCAAAACAAAGCATAAATCTGTGCACCCTAGCAAGCTTAGCTTTCAGTCTGATTCATTGTTAAAGACAGACAACTGCCATAGAGAAGTCGGTCCTTTGCAGAGAAACAAAAAATAGTGATTCATGCAAAAAGTTTGCAGTGAACCTTGTTTATATGATTAGGCAATGGTGACCAAAAATTAAAATACTTTCAGGCACTGCACAAACACCAGTATCTGAACTATTAGAAATAATATTGACCGTATCTTCTGAAAAAAGTGTCAAAGAGTTGCACCCTTCCTCACTTATAAACATAGGTGCTGAAACTAGGGGTGCTGAAATGTTCTCACAGCTCCTGGCTTAATCTGGTTTCCAGCATATATGGGGTTTACTCCTTGGTTCAATGACTTTCAGCATCTGCACTATACAAATTATTCCAGCTCCCCTGCTCACATATGCGTAAAATAGCAATTGAAGTATGTCACAGGGTGAGCTGTAGCTAATTTAACCTGCTTTCCAGATAATGGGATTGAGCCCAAGGGTCAACTAAGAGTCATGTGACAGCTACAGTAGATAAGCAGAAGCACAATCCTGCTGGGAGTAAATGGCGAAAAGTGGAAGTAGGTGATCTGGTGTTTTCCTGAAGGAAGCATAGGCAACATCTAGGAAGTGTTTTCTCTGGTTTATTTGACCAGGTTAAAAGTAATGTTTGAATCCAGGGAAGGCTGCAAGTATGGTAAATCCCTAATGAGAACTAGTCAGGCTGAGACTGAGGGCTATAAACTCTGCTTTACAATATGCTGATCATTAATATTAATAAACTAGACCACAATATGGTAAACTAATTCAAAAGCACCAGCTGCAGACCCTCTGATGTGAAGATGTAAACTAAGGCAGTGCATGGGCCTGATACCAAACCAGATAAGATCCTGCTGTTCCAGACCTCTCACCGGACTTTTGGCTGAACTAAAGCAAGCTTCAGTGTTATCAAGAGATGGTGCCTAACACTAAACAGCAAAGAAGCTGTTTGGTGCATACATCCCTGGCCAGTTCCAGGAGTATGGTGGTATGTTCTAATGTCTATTTAATCCAGGGGTCTCAAACACGTGGCCCAGGGGCTGCATGAGGCCCCCAAAGTTATTTCCTACAGCCCGTAATGACACTATCATTACCAATATTTGCAATATCATTATATGAAAAGTTTTCAGTGGTGCAGCCCTTGGGCTAACATACTAGTCCTCGTGCAGCCCTTGGGCTAAAGTACTAGTCCTCATGCGGCCCCCATGGTGATTTGAGTTTAAGACCCCTGATTTAATCCCACATCTGCTATAATTAACTTGCCTAATTGTGCTGCTGAACTTGCATGCATCAGTAATGATTACAAACATCTAATTTGTAAAGCTCTGGTCTGTTTCCTAGGTGGAAGTACCTGATCCTGCTGCTTCCCTAATTATGTCAAGGGGAGCGTTTTGATAGACTTCACTGGTCCCAGGTTGGGGCATGCTCAAGAAACAGAGATACTAACTCTCCTCTCCTTGACCCAGTTTTATACTTGTGTAACTGACTCCATTCCATTCAACTCTTGTTGTCCGGTGGATGGAAAACGTTAGCACTATGCTTTAATAGCATTTTGCATCCACTCTATAGAGGTGTAAATGACTGCAGGCGTACTGGGCTAGGGTCTCCTTTTTGGTCTAGCCACCTACGTTGCTTCATGTGAGAAAGTTTCTGGCTTATCCCATCTTTCTGACATGCAACGGCTTCCCTACAGCTCCCTGCATGAAGTATCTAAAGATGGATAGGAGAATGCAGTTATAGCACTATGGTGCTCTAATAATCTCCAGCTGGTAAGGTGGGTTTTGAGAGCCACCATTGCTAATGTACCATGCAGCACCCTGGGGACTATGCTAAATTATGCTAGAGCTCGCATAGGCCACGGGCCCCAACTAACTCTTTTTCAGTTCCCTGCCCCCCATATGAACCTAGCTGATGCTATGAACTTGTGCCTAGATTTTTAAATCACTTTAAAAATGTTTGCATTGCAGCTTGGCTCTGTGTGTACTTCCAAAGTTTAAAATTCAAGTCCCCAATCACAAACCATTGTGAAAAAGAACAAATTAAATACTCTTCTTACGAGCACCTTCCTACTGTTCCATTCGACTGCTGTAGTAATTTCCCACTTTATGTGTAAGCATAACCGGTACTGGGTATGAACATAGCTTTTTCATCATCAAAGCAGTTTACAAACAAATTACACTTGAAAAGCCCTATTTGAAAAGTCTCACCAAAAAGGTATCCTAATTTTGAAAGAAATTGTTCTTATAGGTGAGTACACATTAACGCATGCAGCAATCTAACTATTGCCTCCTAAACAAAATAGCCTCTTTATCAGTGCATTACACTCAGCTTATAACCTGTCTAATGAGCGATGGTGACAGGGCTGAACAGGCATGTATGTTACTTGTGGGAAGCATATAGGAAAGAAGGACACAGCCAGATGTTACTCAGGGATACCACAACCGCCACTCATAAGATAAAATTCTGCAGTGGACTACTTTTGCTGTCTAAGGAGGACTACTTTCGCTGTCTAAGGACTTCACTGTCTAAGACTCAAAGCATATTTCCATAACACCACCAATCAATGCAGTGACGCACAGGTACCTTCCTCTCAACACTGCAAGAAGAAATTTTGTTCATGGACTCCTCCAGAAGGTTGGAACAACAGGCTAGACTTCTACATCGATTGTTTCTGCCACTATGCAAAGGCTGAAATCATGGACAAATAACATCCCTTACATCATCATCTCTGCCATGCAGAACACAATGCCATCCACAGCCTCAGAAACAATTCTGATATTATAATTAAGGAGGCTGACAAAGGAGGTGCAGTCATCTCCATGGATAAACTGGATTATGACCAGGAGGCTTATAAACAACTGTCCAGCACAGCATTCTACAAACCTCTTTTCTCTGATCCCACTGAAGAATACCATAAAGAACTACAACGCCTACTCAAGAAACTACCTAAGGCAGCACAGGAACAAATAAAGGCAGACACACTGCCAGAACCCCAAACAGGAATATTCTATCTACTACCTAAAATCCATAAAAAAGGAAACCCTGGACACCCCATCATCTCAGGCATTGGCACTCTTATAGCAGGCTTATGTAGCTATGTGGACTCCCCCTTCATATACTATGCTATCAACACTCCTGGCTATCTTCAAGACACTACAGATTTCCTGAGGAAAATCCAATCAGTTGGTGAGCTTCCAGAAAACAGCATCCTGACCACTATAGATGTAAAAGCTCTTTACACCAACATCCCACATAATGATGTATTACAAGCTATTAGAAGAACCATCCCAGATAATGCTTCAGTCACAGCTTGTGACTGAACTTTGTGCTCACCCACAACCATTTTAGATTTGAGGATAACTTACACTTCCAAGTCAGTGGCACTGCTATGGGTACCTGCATGGCCCCACAATATGCCAACATATTTGTGGGTGAATTAGAACAATGTTTCCTCAAGTCTCATCCCAAAGCACCTCTCCTCCACTTACACTACATTGATGACATCTTCATCATCTGGACCCATGGCAGTAATACTCTTGAAGACTTCTGCAGAGATTTCAACAATTTCCACTCCACAATCAAACTGAACACTCCACATAGGAGATCCACTTTCTAGACACATCACCACCACCCTATACCAAAAACCTACTGATCAGTATAGTTATCTGCATCCCTCAAGCTTCCATCCAAAACACACCACACGATCCACTGTCTACAGCCAAGCCCTAAGATATAACTGCTTTTGCTCTGATTCCTCAGAGAGAGAGAGCGCGACATCTTCAAGATCTCTATCAAGCATTCTTAGAACTATAGTACCCAGCTGGGGAAGTAAAGAAACAGATTGACACGGCCAGACGGGTACCCTGAAGTCACCTACTACAGGAGAGACCCAAAAAAGAAAACAATAGAACACCACTGGTCACCACATACAACCCCCAAGACAGACCTCTACAACACATCATTAAGGACCTACTGCCTATTTTAAAAGATGGTCCTTCACTCTCTCTAGGCTTGGGAGACAGACCTCTCCTCACCTACAGATAACCCCCAAACCTTAAACAGATACTCACCAGCAACTAAGACCTAACAACAGAACCTTAAAGCAGGCACATATTCCTGCAACAAACCACGCTGCCAACTTGTCCACATATCTGCACAAAAGACACCATCATAGGACCTAATCAAGGCAGTTACTCCATCGAAAGCTAATTCACCTGCTCATTCACTAATGTGATTTGTGCCATCATGTGCTGGAAATGCCCCTACACCTTATACATTGGACAAACAGGACAGTCCCTGCGCAGAAGA
Organism: Podocnemis expansa; assembly: GCA_007922195.1. Taxonomy (NCBI): domain Eukaryota; kingdom Metazoa; phylum Chordata; order Testudines; family Podocnemididae; genus Podocnemis; species Podocnemis expansa. The sequence goes on along the minus strand of ML681972.1, from coordinate 63,234,472 downwards.
ATAAATGAGCATGAAACTGACATGAGAAATCATGAGGAAAAAAAACAAACAAACCAGTTGCTGAGCACATCCATCTATCTAATCACTTCACTGATGATTTGTTAACGACTGTCCTCAAGAAAGTCAGTGGGACATCAAGACTTCAAAGAGAAACAGCTGAACTTGCAAATTAGATTGTGTGAAAGCAGGATTGAATTGTGACTATGGTTTCTTTTCCTATTACAACAGGTAAGTTGACTTTGCCCTCCTCTATCTGCTGTTTCCCAGGGTTTGAATCTTAACAACTGCTCTGATTTGCTATAACTCTATGACCTGATCCCATGTCTTACACTCCCTTGCATTTATTTTCATCCTATTCTGTAAATTCCCCCTCTTCAAAGCATCTGACACAGTGGGATTTTCTCCCACAAAATCTCATGCGATAAATGCATCTGTTAAACAGTCTAAGTGCCACAGGACTCGGGCTGCTCCTTTGGAAGAGGATATCACTGAGTCTCAAAGGAAGGATGGCCTAGTCCAGTGGTTCTCAGCCAGTTCTATGCATACCCCTTAGGGAATGCAGAGGTCTTCTGGGGGTATATTAACTCATCTAGAAATTTGCCTCATTTTACACCAGGATACATGTTAAGCACCAGTGAAGTCAGTACCAATTAAATTGTGTACAAACAATGACTTGTTTATACTATTTGCTAAAATTATTTTATTATTCTATGGTAAAAATGAGCAAGTAAGCAACTTTTCTGTAACTGTGTGCTGTGACTCTTTTGTATTATAGTCTAATTTTGTAAATAAGTGGTTTTTAATGAGGTGAAACTTTAGTTATGTAAGACTAGTCAGCCTCCTAAAAGAGGTGCAGTAGTCTGGAAAGGACTGAGGACAAGCGGCCTAGTCTACTAGTTAGTAGATGGCAAATATGACAGCTCCTAGGTTCAAAGCATGTCTCACTTCACTTCAGCTGCAAAGAACCTTGTAACCAGTTATGGTAAAGGGAAAAAAAGCTCCATGGCTGGGGGATGCTTTTGCTACCTGATGAAAGGGTTCTTCCACCTGCTTGCTCTTGCACTATCTTTGAGCTGTCTAAGGTCTACTGTGCCAGTGTACACAGGTTGCCATGCTGCTCCATCTGAATGAAGCAGCCCTAAATTTAGTGAATCTGGACACCAAGAAGTTGTCCTGCATAAAGCCACCATGGAAGCACCCTTACAAGCCACTCCCCTTCGGGCAATGGGCAGCCAGCTAGGACAAGGGAGCCCAGATGTGATTCTTTTTAAAGCCACCTTTGCATAAACATCCCTGAGCTAAACTGAGGGTTCCTCAACTGCTCATCAGGATCTTGACTGGTCATTTTGCTTTCTCCTCTTGGGACAGCAAATGGGATATTTCTCTTCCCCTCAATAACCAAAAGGAACAAAATCTTAAGTCATTTTAAATGACTGCTTACAATCTGTAAAGTCATCTGGAGAAATGCAAGGCTAGTGTCTCAAGCTCTGAGTTATTTCCTTTTTCCAAGTGTGAGAATCAAAATGCGGTAGGCAAAAGAAATGTTCTCTTACCTGATCACTTCTGTGTGAGGGATGATCATCCTGGTACCTACAGAGTGTATGAAGATAAGATTTAAAAATGTAATAAAATGTTTGGGGGTTTTTTGTTGTGATTTTTAAGCTAAGCAACAAAATGTTGTGGCACTCAATACGCCTTCACTTGAAGAGACATCTAATCCCTAATACCTCCCCTTTCTATGCAAGCAACTTAAATAGCCTTGAAGAAGAAATACCATTTACTTTCTTCAGCTGCTGTCATTTCTGAAGCGACATTTTGTCAGTAGGTAATGAGGGGTTTAGTTGAATAAGATGATAGATTACAAAAAGGTATAGTTTTTAGATGAGGCTGCCTTTCAAAAATAAACCTGATGCATCTCACAAATTTGCTTAATTTTGAGGAATTATTCTACCTCCTTTCTTGGAAATCTAATCAGCAATAGATGTTACAGTGATCTGAAGATTTTTGTAGCCTGAAGTACTTTACGAACATCTCAGATTGTGCAGATGATGGGCCTACTCATACCAATGTATGACTGACTAACTCAGATGAGAAGCAGAAACTCCTCACTTATCTGTTCACAAAGGATGTTATTTTTTCCTCTTCCCCACATATTCTTTTCTGGGTTTCACTCCTCCAAAGCTGTGTGTGGAAGTACACTAAACCTGCTGGAAATGCAGGCTGCTACTCTGGTCTGCTGGAGAGGGCTCCTATTCTACTGTCCTGCGTCAACAGGAGACAATCAGTTCAGAGTTGGAATATTAATCATCTGGACTGTTTGACATATACTCAAGATATGCAAATATGCAACTGACATGTTTCTGTTGGCCTAGGAAAGCAAGCATCTGAGCCATAGAACAGGATCTCCAAGTGACCTTCGCCTGTGGGGTACTTCATTCTGATCCAAAGCATTTGCTTCTTTCCTTTAAGCCAATTGAACTCTTGCTATTATTTATTATGGTTGTGCCAAGATGACGACTTGGATCAGGGCCCCAATGTCCTGTTTACTGTACAAACACAGAATGAAGGTCTCTGCATCAAAGAATTTGCAGCCTATAGGTGAGAGAGACACAGCGTCAACTGCTGGGGTACGGCACAAAAAGCAGTGTGAACATTTTGCAAATGGTATGTACGTTCCAAGGTTTCTTCCTTGTTTTAATTCTGAATCTCCTCCTTTAATCGAGAAGTGAATAGAGTTTCTCAGAGTTGGTGCAACAAACAGGCAGTCAATGCTCTCACAAACTAAACTTCCTGTGTCCTATCTGAGGGGGAACAGAAGTGCAAGAACTGACAGTGTTGTTCCACATAGATATTTCTCTGGGGCAGCTATTTAAACCTAGTGGCTCTCTACCAAATTCAAAGGAAGGGATGAGATTCTGAGCTATGATCTGTACCTCTTGTATCATTTTAGTGGCACAAAGGGCAGCCATATCTTACTCTGTGGAGATTCCCCCAATATGGTGCAGTCCCTAGTTGATACAGAGCCAGAATAGATGATCATCTCATGCCCCTGAACCTCTTGATATAGGGGGCATATTGGGAGATAAAGCATGCTGCACTCCACTCTTCCTGACTCGTGGAGTACACCCACATCCTTTTAGTGGCCACTGCCTTCTCACTAACTTTAGATCAACCTCTGTGTTATTCTAAAGTAGACTAGATTTGCACAGAATATGCCCTAGTTCAAGGAGACATCCTGATTGAAACGAGCAAGGAGTCCTGTAACACAAAGACTAGCATATTTATTTTTCACTGACCAACTGGGATTTCTCCCATGAAAGCTCATGTGATAAATAAATTTGTTAGTCTTTAAGCGCCACAGGACTCCTTGCTTGTTTTGCTGAACTAGACTAACACAGCTGCCCTTTTTGATCCTGAGTGAAGTTGAGCCTCTAGGCCAAGAAACTGCTAAAAATATACCCTGGTTTAACAACAACAAGGCTGAGAATTACTTCCTAACTATAAATAAAGGATGTCTTGAGGAAGCACAGAACTGTACCACACATATCTCCACTCCCCTGGATGTTTCTTTCTTTACTCTAATCAGAGAGCACCCCCACTAAGTCTAGATGGTCACTTGAAACAAGAGTGTGGCACTTCTTCCTTTTGACTCTCTGTCCTCTTACAATCTATTGATTTGCTCCTGAATGGCTGAAGGAGGGGGGCATCTCCAGCTGCATGCATGAGAAAACAGGAGTACTATCCAGCATGCCTCATTCAGACCCTTCCCATTACGTACTTTTTCCACATGAACTTTGCAGAAAATGCATAAATGATATATTGTGCTTTTCTGAATCAAATCCCCAGTTAATCATCCAAGTACAAATCAACACAGTCTCTAGCTAAGAAGCAGAGGAATGGCACGTTTAAATGTACACAGGGTAGAAAATTCAGCTGAATGGATGACAATGTCTTCATTTCTTGCTGCTCAGTGTTTTTAATAACCTTTTTCCTGCTATCACAGTGGACTTATTTGATAGTTCCAGCCTTTACTTACTACCCCTAGAAATTTATTTTAAAGCAGGCGTAATAAAATAAAGAATGTCTAAAAGTATATAGAGGTGAGGGCTCACCAATTTTAAAGCCACCTGACTATGACCAATATTGGTTTTAGAAGAAAACCAAAACCTAACAAACCAGGAGTCCTCCCTTCCGGAAAACCGCGCATACTGGTACTTACCAGGCAGCAAGCTGAGAAGCAGTGCTGCTTTGAGAGCTCTCTCCCCCCTTCGGTAGCTGCATTTTGAAAGCTTGGGATGCTCTAAATCAGAAAGTGTTAATATAAGAACCTGTTAGAACAGCATTAAGTCTGAAGCTTTTGGCTCAGTAGAGAACTACTGGCTAATACAAACCTGCACACAGTAAGCCCTCTGTAAAGATGAGGAAGTACCTGTTTTAATTCTCTAATTGCAGTGCCCCTTTGTTGAAACTTTCAATTTAATACTCCGCACTTAAGGCCCCTCTTCTCCTCCTCTCACTCACGACAGTGTAAACCATGAGCGACTTCATTAAACCAAATGGAGTTGGTGTAAAACCAGTATGAGAGAAGAAGCAGGCTCAGTGCATTCTGGGAAAGCACTCAATGCCAGACTAACTGCTCACTCCCAGTATTGTTTTTCAGGACAAACAGGCAAAATCTGAAACCCTGCCAGAGTGTAGAAGAGTCTGTTTACAGAAATCTAAGTCCTGATTATAGAAATTGTGCCTGCTGTTCCCTTAAGAAGGATAAACCACGGCTAAGGCTGTCTAGAAAAACATATTGCAGCCTGAGTGCACGCAGGGGCTCTACACCAGTCCGGCAACCTCATTAGAGTCAGGGTACGGACAGTAGATTCCCATTGGAATATGGGAAATGTCTATGCCCATTGGTTGAGAGGAATTGGATTTTTGGCCACAGGTGAGAACCATTATTCAATGGATGGGGTCATTAGGACATCGGCCTTTGGAACATGGGGTGGTGATGGCCTCCCGGCCTGTAGCTGTTTTCTTTCCTAATTTCATATAGGCAACCATGTAAGTCTAGTTCAGGAAAACAAACAAGGAGTCCTGTGGCACTTAAAAAACTAACAAATTTATTTATTGCATGAGCTTTGTGGGAGAAAATCCCACTTCGCCAGATGCTTTGAAGATGGGGAAACTTACAGAATGGGGGGAAATAAATGTAGGGAAGTGTAAGGCATGGGAACAGGTCACACTGTAACAGCAAATCAAAGCAGTTGTAGATTCAAACTCTGGAAAACATATAGAGGAAGATGTTGCATTCTTTGTCCTGGTATGTCACATATGTATGTATACCATCATGAAGTAGATCTTTGCATTAATTTAACAGCAAATTGATTCTGGTAGTTTCTTGCTAACTCAAGAGCTTCTGTCAATGTACCTTAAGTAATGTGTGTTTTCTCTAGGACTTCTTGGTAGTGCTGGCTGCCATTTTAGTTAGCTCATGAAACAAACATGAAAATTCTTTGCGGAAATTCCTAAGGCCTGACAATTCTGATTCTTTTTTTTCTATGTATGCAGTTCTGGAGGTCAGAAGGAGATATTTCTGGGAACACCACAAGTCAGCAGCAACTGAAAAGAGCAAACAGAGCCTCTTGTATTAGATATTATTTGTTTAGGTTGTGGTGTAAGGGAAGGATACCCTGGATCAGTGTTCTCAATACATTAGTTCCCCCATAGTTCTGTTCATCACAGCCAGGCAATAACATTGGCTCAGGAGTTGTGCACACTATGAAAGGGGATGTACATTTTAAAAAAATAAATAAAACCACACAGGGAGTCTTGTGCCACTTAAATTTATTTACTGCATGAGCTTCTGTAGGAGAAAATCCTGCTTCTTCAAAGCACCTCATGACATGGGATTTTCTCCTACAAAATCTCATGCAATAAATATGTTAAGTCTTTAAATGCCACAGGACTCCTTGTTTGTTTTATTGAACTAGACTAGCATGGCTACTCATTTGGAATTCAGATTTTAAAAACACACTTAAATTACTGCAGGGAGCCTGATTATATTCTACTTTCCTCTCCCTTGATTCAAAGTGTTTTGAGAATCGTTCAGGTCTTGTCATTCAACCTGTCTAAACTAGGTTCTGCCCTCTCTGCATGTGGTCAGGGGACCAATAAATGAAATTGATCTTAATGTTTTCTGCTGCTTTTCTAGGGAGCTCTAGCAACTCCCAACCTTCCAGCCAGTAGGTGGAGCAGCACCATCAACTGATGGGAAAGAAATTTCCTAGCTGGGATATGCTTATTTCACTTCTTCCTCTCCACAGGAAGCTGTGCATCATTCCTGCTACTAGCTCTCCTTCTATAGGGAGTAGTCAGCTTAGTGGATAGAGAAGAACAGAAAAGAGACAAATGGGGGGGGGGAGAAAAAAGTGGCAATATAGGTTCTTTTCCTTTTACTAACAGGCACAATTTGGATTTATACTTCAGAAAGTGGGGGGAGGGGGATTTTTCTTTGGCTCAAGATAAGTCATAGAGACATGCGTCATTCCAAATGAAGGGCCAAGCTTCCAGACTCAGCTGCTGCTCAGGGTGGTCCAAGCATTCCTCAAAAAAAGTCAAAACTAACTACTTACTAAGTATTAGTAGGAATTTTTAGAAAAGCCAAAGGCTGGGGGATGGCTCCTAGAAAAACTGTTAATGCTATTATTACTGAAAAGAACGGTAGGGCCCTGGCTGAAGTTATCTTAGGCAGTAAAACAAATGGGTAGATAAATACTATCAATTAAAATAATATTTATAGTTAACTGTGTCATACATTCTTGGAAGGAGCCCACTTGGAATTATGTAACAGAGGACTGAGACATGCAAACTAAGAGAAATATACAGTTATAAGTGTAGTTTTTAGGAAGTTCTGATCAACGACAGATTATCTTGTGCTCAACTTTCACTTAAAAAAAAGGAATGGTTATGTAAAGTAGTTAATCAGGAACTTTGACGTCAGAGTATTATAAAACTTCAATACATCGAGAAGAATGTTCCTCTGTGAAAATCTCAGCGATAGCTATTGTTCTTTTCTTGAAAGCTTCATTTATAAATCTATAAATAGAACTTATTTTTACAATATATCATGAGAAGAAGGAATAGCATAGACTTTTAAGCACAAAACACAGATGACCTCACTTCTATTCCATGGCATGCTTTTCTCAAATGATGGGTGAATCCACTATTGGTATACCACATGAGATGTTGTGACCTAGGAGTCAGGAGGACTTTTGAAGGATTAAGACAACAGACAGTTCAAAGAGCCTGTAGATATTCTCAAACTGAGGAAACTGAGGCAGAAGAGGATAAAAGACTTCCTCATTTGTAAGAGGGTAAGATTTCTTTCTTACCTCTCAATAGCACTCTCAGATCTATGTAATGAGACTGATTGATGAATCTCCTCTCATTACCATCTAGTGAGAGATGAACTATGTTCTCTCTCCTCTGAAAGTTAACTTATAAAAGGGCATAGACATGCCCTATTTGGAGCCTATAAATGGATATTTAGCACTAACAAACTATGTGGAGAGAACCTGTAATTGACATAACTGCTTGTAACAAACAACTGTCTTGTCTCCCACAACAATCCAGTAGTTGAGCTCAAATGTTTTTGAGATACAGCTACTATATCTATGGCACCCAAAATTTTTTTCCAGCTTATGGACTCATCTTTAAAACCTCAGTTTCTGTGTATGTGTTGACATGAACCTTATTTATTATTGATCAGTGGATTTCCACTGTCCAGAAAAGTATGCTGATGCATAGCAATGGGACGCACCTTTGAATTCTTGATGTTCCTGTGAACATAGTAGTAGACAGCCAAATCTCTTTGGGCTAAGGGATGTTCTATGGCACTGAATAAATATTCCTCTATAGTCAAAGTTCATGAGGGTCACACAGGAATGATTTGAGACCTACTTGCCATTTAAAACAAACAAACAAACCCCTTCCTGACCAGTCCTCAAGCCCCAGCAGCTTTAACTACAGCTGGGGGAAAAAAAAAAAAAAAGTTCATCAGATGCTCCCAGTCTGCTTTCGCTGGGGTGTTTTCCTCAACTACACTGCTTCCTAATCTGTCAGCCCTGAAGGCAGACCTTCCTCATAGTTGAAATGTTATTACTCATTTACATTAGCAGAGGGATTGGTAAGCACTTATCCATTCAGACACAGCCCCCTAAATTGTTCACAAGTTTCAGTGATTTCCATCTGAGGGCTCTTTGGTCTCAGTCCAAAGCCCAGTGGCCAGGTTTCCTCATCCCAAGCTACCCATTAGGTCTCATCAAAGGAGAAGAACTCAGTGGCCCTAGCCATCTTTATTACAATCTAACTACAGAGAGGTCTTCAATGTCAGGCATGAGAGACGTGTTTTGCTGCTCCCTCTTATACCTCCTCTGTGAATAAACACAGCCTCAGGCTCCAGTGCTAACAACTCTCACAAACACCTAAGTGACAAGTTCTTACAATGAGATCAGTTTAACTGCATAAGCTCCCCCCGGGAATAAGGTTCTTGTATTCTGCCAAGGGATAACTAAGGGCATCAAGCAGGGAGTTGTAAAAAAATGTTTACATCTGTTCTTGGTCTTGCATAATGAGCATTTCTTCCACCGGGAAAAAAGCTACACCAGGTCTGATTTTCCTCCCCTATACATGGGTCTCTTCATTCCTCTCAGTATACTGAGGACTGCGGTGGATTACCATCTCCAGAAGCCCTCTCATTCTCCTTCTCTTGCCCACCATCTTCTGGCACCACCTCCTATGGCCAAGAAATCCTACACCCACCCTGACAAACTTCAAGGGCTGCCTCAGGACCAGAAAACTCCTTTCCCCTGCTCTTAAAGTGATAACTTGCCAAGCAAAAACATTCTTCATTCCACCACAGCTCTGAAAACACGAGAGCCCTGTGGCACCTTAAAGACTAAGATTTCTTCAGACATAAGCTTGCATAGGCTCCAATCCACTCCGTCAGATGCAAGTGGGTTAGAGCCCACGAAATCTTAATCCGAAGAAATCTGTTATAGTCTTTAAGGTGCCACAGGACTCCCATTTTTTTGCTGCACACAGACTAACATGGCTACGCCTCTGCAAGTTTTCACAGCTCTGGAGAATGTTACATCAGTGCCTTTCTTAATGGATTCAATCTTTCAGCACTAGACTAATTTCATAGTGACCAAAATTGGTAATCGTCTTCCAAATTGCTGCTGGGTTTTCAAATTGAAATTAAGTGATTTCCGCCGCTACTTCACTGACAGACATCCACTAGCATCCAAAGCTATGATTGTGCAAACAATTCAGCTATGCTGTTCTAACTAATCTAATGGTCCTTTACTCCTTCTCCTCCCTCCTTCAGAAGAAGGTGAGTGTGCTGATAGCCAACCATTTTAAGTGCAGGGTTCTCATACTGAAGCTTCCAGAATGCCTGGGGTTTTTTTTACTTATGCAGCAACAGAGACAGTAGAGTTGAGTTACTGCATATAAAAGCAAGCAGTTGATCACTCTTGTATTGTTTTCATATACAGAACTATCTATAACAGGGGTGTCAAACTCACAACAGCATGAGAACCGCATGGGGACTAGTAAGTTAGCTCAAGTTCTGCACCACTGAAACCTCTTCATACAATGACAGAATCAAAGGGTTGGAAGGGACTTCATTAGGTCATCTAGTCCAACCCCCTGCCAAAAAAGCAGGACCACTCCCAGTAAATTACCCCAGCCAGAGTTTTGTCCAGCTGGGCATTAAACATCTCCAAAAATGGAGATTCCACCACCTCCTTAGGTGACCCATTCCAATGCTTTACCACACGCCTAGTAAGAAAGTTTTTCCTAATATCCAGCCTCGACCTCCCCAGCTGCAACTTGAGACCATTGCTCCTTGTTCTGTTCTCTGTTGCTACAAAGAACAGCTGAGCTCTGTCTTTCTTGGAGCATCAGGTAGTTGAAGGTTGCTATCAAATCCCCCCTCATTCTTCTCTTCTGCAGGCTAAATAAGCCTAGTTCCTTCAGTCTTTCTTCATAGGTCTTGTGCTCCTGTCCCTTGATCATTTTTGTTGTCCTCTGCTAGACTTTTTCTATTTTGTCCACGTCCTTTTTGTAGCGGGGAGCCCAAAACTGGACACAGTATTTCAGATGCGGCTTTCACCAGCGTCGAATAGAGGGGAATGATCACATCCCTCAATCTGCTGGCAACACTTCTTCTAATGCAGCCCAGTATGCCATTGGCCTTTTTGGCAGCAAGAGCACACTGCTGACTCATATCCAGCTTCCCATCCACCAGGACCCCCCGGTCCTTTTCTACAGTGCTACTACTTCACTGATTGGTCCCCAGCCTGTAGCAGTGCATGGGATTTTTCCATCCTAAGTGCAGGACTTTGCACTTGTCCTTGTTGAACCTCATGAAATTTCTATTGGCCCACCGCTCCAATTTGTCAAGGTCTCCCTGAATCCTTTCCCTGCCCTCCAGCGTGTCTACCGTCCCCCCCCTCCCCCCCAGCTTGGTATCATTCGCAAACTTACTGAGTGTGCAATATCCCATCATCCAGATCATTAATGAAAATGTTGAACAGAACTGGCCCCAGGACCAACGCCTGGGGCACACCACTCGCTACTGATTGCCAGCAATATCAATAACGATAGTGTTGTTGCAGGCCTCAGGAAATAGGTTTAGGAGCTGCATGCAGCCCGCGGGCCACGTGTTTGAGACCCCTGATCTATAACCACTCTGAAGGATGGTCCTTGTCTCAAATATTTTAACACCACACAAATCAGAAATAACCCCATGGGAAAAGTAATCACTTTAGAATGTGTGTGGTTTTCTACAACTGTGATGGAGAGCATATGGGGACCTTTTCTCTTACCAAGCTAGAGCAAATCTTGTTCCCATGCCTTTCAAAATTTGTAACCATGTTTTTGAGCACTCACCCTATTCAGTACTTTTAAATGAATTTCACTGATTTTTGCCCCAAGCATTCTAGCCCCTTATAAAACTCAAAAGCTACAAGAAGATAACATCTATGCAATTGCACTGATCTTTTTATTAGATTCTACAGAGTCACAGCAGGGTCTGAAACAGGATCAGGACCAAAAAAGATAAAATTCAGAGCCTTACTTACTGTGTGTAGAGGATCAAATAACCCACCCAATGTTTTACTTCTATATCTGAGCAGCTGATGCTGAAGTCATGCTCTGAGGCTGTGTAAGCTGTTACAGTGAAAGTTAGATTATCAAGTACAAAGAAAACCTGGAAACCGCATGTAATAGGCTGGTGTGAAGGTGCATTTTTTTTATGATTAACAGGTGCAGGTTTTGTTACCAGATAAAAGGGTGGGAGGAGTACTGAGAAAGAGGACTGAGGATATAAACTGAACAGTTCTGAGGAACCAACCCTAGCAGGAGCAAAGCCCCCGCTCCCGCTCCCCCCCCCCCAAATAGGTGGGAACTGAATTTACTGTTGATTGGTTAAAACTAAAGTCCAGGAGTGAGTTTAGATTGGATCACTATGGCATGGCTGTGTATGTAAAACTGTTGAGGAGGGACATGTGCTCATCCCCTGGAACAAACAAACAAAAAAAACCCCACACCTCATCTCTTATGACTTCTACTTGAAAAACAAAAAATCACATATATAATATTCCTGCAAGGAGAAATCTAGTCATTTTTCCAAATGGAAAACTGTCTGATTTTTACCATCTGCCTCCTGATTTGGCTGAGTTTTAGGTTTCATGTTATGTTAAATGAACACACAAATCAATCTAAAATTATTATTTTAAAGCAAGTGTTGCTTAATGAGAGGAAACAGCTTGATAATTGTCTTTAATCTTTGGCTTAAAGAAACCACATATATAAAGCTTACCCTGTATGTGTGCCACAGTTGGGCAGCTTGTTTCTAAATCGCATTTGTCCAGAACATAAATTTATTGATCCTTAATACTAGAGAAGCATAACTGCTCCAAAGTTGTCCTTATTGTGTCATTGCAGACCATCTTCATCCTATGAGTTAACTTACTTTGCTTAAATTCTGCAGGCTTCTGTTGACCTGGTTACTCCCCTCCACTGCTTTTAATGTAAACGTGTCTGCAACTTCCATGTACAATGCACACACGCCTCTCACCAGAACACCAAAAATTCACTACACCACCGTTCTTTGTGGTGTAGAAACTGATTTTTCTAATGATGTTCTATTAAAATGTGTGGCTTTGCCCCCAGCCAAACAAGGCAAACAGATGCTGTGATTCTCCATTGCTGTACCATAGCAGGCTAATAAATACTATAGGTTCCAAAGGGGATAGTCATGTTAGTCCAGTTCAGCAAAACAAACAAGGGGTCCTGTGGCACTTAAAGACTAACAAATTTATTTAGTGCATGAGCTTTCATGGGAGAAAATCCCACTTCATCAGGTGCTTAGACGATCAGGGAGCTTACAGAATAGGAGTTCCCCCCTCTTCTAAGCATCTGAAGTGGGATTTTCTCCCACGAAAGCTCATACAATAAATAAATTGGCTAGGCTTTAAGTGCCACAGGACTCCTTATTTGTTTTGTTAAACAGTACAGGTTTCCTGTAGATTTGGTATTACTGCATACACAAAGGTCATCTGTTGCTATATTCTTTAGTAAAATTAGTCTCATTAGACACATATCAAAAGTCACATACATACCAAAAGTCAAGCCCTTAGCAGCCAAGTCTATACTTAACAGGCAATCTTGAACTTGTATGTTTCCCAAGTTTTGGCTTCATCCCAAAAGCTGCAGAGCACCCACAATACCCATTGCAAACAAACAATGGGGGGCTACATTTGCTCAGCACTTTTCATAAAACAGCCATGTGGTAGGTCGGCAAATACACTTCTGCTAGCACCACATGTGCATTAAACCCATGGGAAATAAAAACATTCAGAAGTTTCCCCCCAACATCTGAGGCGGAAACAGATATTTGATTAAAGTGGCTGGCCTCAGTGATAACAGGAGTCTAAGAGAAAAAAAATCAGCATCTCACTCAGGCACACAAAAGCTGTAGGCATACCTTCCCCGACTGAGAACTAAGAAGGGACAGGCATATTTTGTACAAGTCACATTTTTAATACTTTTCTGTGCTACAAACAGTGTTTGAGTTAGAACTTTTAACAAAGGCAACTATGGTACAGAATAAACACAATTCAGACTTTTCTGTACTCTGACTTTCATTGCTACAGGTTCTTTGCTGCAATTTAAATCCTTCTAGCTAAACCAGCACTTCCTCTGTGTCATCTTGCTATCTGCCAAACTTCAGCTAGTTAATACTGAAGCTTGAGGTGGAGGTAGAAAGCAGTTCAAGTAAGATTTTTATCTGAAGTTTATTTTTCTACATATACTTTATTTCTCATTGCAAAAGAAGGAAAACAAGATAGGGAAATAACCAATATCTACTGATATACTTTCCGCAGGCAATGGCAGCACATTGCACTGCCTTCAAAATCCTGCTTATTTTGTGAATCTTGCCTCCTTCCCCCACCCACCCACACACCAAAAGTTGGTTTGGGATTTGTTATTCATTTTAAACTCATGAAAAGTGAGGGAGTTGATATGGACTTGAAAAGGATATAGAACTTGATTTTCATTTACACTTAGTCCTCTGGTACATCACTTTAACAGTGTACGAGGGCCTTCGCATAAATAATTCAGGCCAGCAGTGTGTACGCTTCCCCTTCACAGCCTAAACAAGGACACCCCTTCTCCCACTGTAACCTGACCTACACCCCCAGTCCTTCTTAGACTCCCAACTGTATGGCATGCAGTGTATACCAGCGAGGTATTAGGGGCTAAATTCTCCCTGCACTGGTATGAAGGAGAGCACTCGTACATTAATCATGGACCAGGAAACACGTGGAATGCTTGTCTAGAGTCAACTGCAGCCTCTCCACATAGAGAGCAAACTCGTGGAACTGAGAAAAAACTGAGTTGTCATGGATTTAGAGTTAGTGGGTCCCTGTGCCCAGTTTCAATTTTCAGGGCCCCCCACTGGGAGCCCAACCAAGAAAAAACACACACTCATTCCCTCTCCCCTTTCATTCTTTTTTCTTCATCCTCCTCCTATATTATAAGCATTAGCAAGTAAATGAAAAAGTGAGGTATCTTGATTATTTTTGTAGCCTCTTCCCCCACACACCACTTGAAAATTGCTGAAGGTCTCAGCAGACCACTTAACGATCTTTCCAAATGTTGTTTGTACTGTTAGCTATTATAAATCGCTTTGGATGAGCACACTTTATTAAAAAAACAAAACACACACTATAACCTTTTCTTGGTCCAACTGAATGGAGATCTCAGACCAGTCTGAGAACTTCCGGTCTAGATGAAAGCTTACATTTGCATTCTGCCAGGCTTCAACAAATCTGCTGCACACCTAGGGGTCAGCCCAAACACTGAGATGTTAAGGGACACGGCAGTGAAGGGGCCCCTGCTATCAAAAGGCCACCGCTGCCACTCCTTTCAATGGTGGTATGGCACACACAGGGCCTTCTGCTGCCAAAAAATTCCTGTGCCCACCAATACACAGTGCATGAAAGATTCCCCCCCACACACACACACAAAAAAGCCACTACGGGGGTGCTTTTAGCAGCAGTGGGAAGGGAAGATTGGTGGTACTAAAACTATAAATATCAACAGCTGCTCCCCCCCCCCCCCCAAGGCACCAGGAGGCATTTGCCTCCTTGGCTACTGAGGTGCTGCTAGGCACCAAGGGCAAAATCATAGGTACTATGACGATTGGGCTCTTGGGATTTGTTGAGCCCTGCATTACACTAGTGTGAAAATAAAGTGTATAGAGGATGGCTGGAGCCATGTGTGGGGAGCAGCTGAGAAGAGTGAGGGGGACCAGGGCAGGGCCCAGCACAGACGGTCCTCACCAGCCAAGAGGTTTACAGGACAGACTGGCAGGGGGATCATGACCCTAACAGGGAGGCTGATGCTAGGAAGATGGTCATGGCCCCTCATGTGACCACTGCCCGAGAAAGCGTCTGACTCTCTGCTTCCCTGCAGTGCAGCCCGGGACTGGGTAGGAGGTGAGATATGTGAGGAACAGACCACGAACATCCCTTACACATCAGAGATGCCATGTGTAGTGCCCCTCTGTCAAGCAGTGACATTGGGCATTTATCTGTAACTTTTCTTTACTTATTTCATTTTTTGATTGCTGTTCACTTAATAAGTTGTATTGCTTTATATTACGTGCAATTAGTGAATCAAGGAGATGCCCACTGCAGACAAAGTCAGATCACTACAAGGGCTTTCGAGGCTGAAGCCCTGGGCCCCAGCTTGCAACCC
This sequence comes from Podocnemis expansa, assembly GCA_007922195.1. Classification (NCBI taxonomy): domain Eukaryota; kingdom Metazoa; phylum Chordata; order Testudines; family Podocnemididae; genus Podocnemis; species Podocnemis expansa. Next base: position 63,219,148 of record ML681972.1, on the reverse strand, counting down.
TTAAGGCACCTGCATTGAGCTGGCCCCTGCTGCCCCTCTCAAGCCAGCACAGTGCTGGCAGGACCCGGAGGGTGCTGGGAAGGGCCCTGCCCGCATTGGAGGAGGTGGGCACTAAGGCCAGAGCCCCATTCCATAGTGCTTCCACCGCACCCCCAGGCCAGCTGTTCTGCTTCACAGTGCCGGCTCTTGCACAGCCCTCCAGGGCCCTGAGTTCTGCCAGGCCACTTGGCAGGGGCCCCTGTAACAGGTCATGGTGGGGCAGGCAACAGCACTCCAGGCCCTAGGCGGCCACAGAAGAGGCTGCACCAGACACCAGCTGGCCCCATCCCTGGGGGCAGAGCAGCTGGCACAGGGGTGGGGTGGGGTGGGAGTAATAATACTCTGGCTCCAGGCCTCCCCTCAAATGTTGGCTTGCCCCCAGCCCACCATGGTGGGGGGGGTCAAGGCCCCAGGCATGGCAGGCCTGGGAGAGGGACCCAGCAGGCCAGGAGCTGCCCACACAAGTGAGCAGCCCAAGAATCCCATAATCCAGCCCTGACTGCAGAGATACCCCAGAGTGAGGACACCATAGCCCCTGCGCTAGATGACCGCAAGATTCGGACTTAAGCCCCCCAGGAATCCAAGAGTTACAGGGACCTGCCGTACTGAAAAGTGAGAGGGGAGCCCTTGAAGTCAGGCAGGCCTCTGGGTAAAAGGAGTGGGAGAAAGGACTCAGATCCTTTTGCTAAGCAATTCTATGGGGATATTGCATGAGCCAGGATAATTCTTTACAATAGTGGGCCCATTCATCCACTTATACTTAGATGCAGTTATGCTACTGCTGAGGCAGTGAAAAAATTATGATGCAAATTCTGCTAGACTACTTCAGTAAAAAAAACAACAAGGAGTTGTGTAGCACTTTAAGACTAACAGATTTATTTTTTGCATGAGCTTTCGTGGAAGAAGATCCCACTTCCTCAGATGCTTCAAAGATGGGTGAACTTACAGAAAGGAATGAAACTAAATGCAAGGGGGTGTAAAACATAGGATCAGGTCATAAAGTAACAGCAAATCAGAGCAGTTTACAGGCTCAAACCATGGGAAGCCTGAAGTCAAATTACCCTTTGTAATGTGAAAAGAACCCATAGTCGATTAAGTCCTGCTTTCACAGAATTTAGCTTGCATATTAATTCGACTTCAGCTGTTTCTATCCTTCGAGCTTCCATCCTAAACACACCACACGATCCATTGTCTACAGCCAAGCCCTAAAACATAACCGCATCTGCTCTGATCCCTCAGAGACAGACATCTTGAGGATCTCTATCAAGCATTCTTGAAACTACAGTACCCACCTGGGGAAGTAAGCAAACAAATTGACAGAGCTAGACAGGTTCCCCGAAGTCATCTACTACAGGAGAGACCCAAGAAAGAAAGCACCAGAACACCACTAGTCACCACATACAGTCCTCAAGTCAGACCTCTGCAAAAGATCATTAAGGACCTACAGCCTCTTCTAAAAGATGATCCCTCTCTCTCTCAAGCATTAGGAGACAGACCACTCCTTGCTTATAGGCAGCCCTCTAATCTTAAACAGATACTCACCAGCAACTACAGATCTAACAAACATTGAAGCGGGCACACACCCCTGCAACAAACCACGCTGCCAAGTCTGCCCACATATCTGCACAACAGACACCATCATAGGTCCTAATCAAGCCTGCTACTCCATCAAAGGCTCATTTACCTGCTCATCTACTAATGTGGTCTATGCCATCATGTGTAAGAAATGCCCCAACACCTTATACATTGGACAAACAGGATGATCGCTCCGTAAGAGACTGAATGAGCACAGAGCTGATATCAGAAATCAAAGAACAAAGAAACCAGTTGCTGAGCACTTCCATCTTCCTAATCACTCAATGAGGGATTTGTTAATGACTGTCATTAGAGCTGTACCTGGGGCATCAAGACTTCAAAGAGAAACAGCTGAACTCGAATTAATATGCAAACTAAATTCTGTGAAAGCAGGACTTAATCGACTATGGGTTCTTTTCCCATTACAAAGGGTAATTTGACTTCAGGCTTCCCATGGTTTGAACCTGTAAACTGCTCTGATTTGCTGTTACTTTATGACCTGATCCTATGTTTTACACCCCCTTGCATTTAGTTTCATTCCTTTCTGTAAGTTCACCCATCTTTGAAGCATCTGAGGAAGTGGGATCTTCTTCCACGAAAGCTCATGCAAAAAATAAATCTGTTAGTCTTAAAGTGCTACACAACTCCTTGTTGTTTTTTTTACTGGACTAGACTAACACGGCTATCCTTTTGAAATAGACTACTTCCAAAAAACCCACGCCTTTAGAGCACAGTTTGCAAAATAAGTTCACAGAATGCAGAAAGCCTGAACTGCTTTGCAACTTGCAATGCTTATCAAGTTCAGTCATTTGTCAGATTTGTCTTGGATTTCATCCTCCCACAGCCCCCCCAGAGGCCCCATGCCAGGGTCCTGTATGTGTGTCATTTAAATCCTCCACTGACCACGTGGCATGACAGCATGCTTTCTCAGCAAAGCAGGTGTGGAGCTAGAAATGAACAATGTTCTTTGTTGTGCAAACTTCTGCCCAAGCAGTAAGGGACAAGGCTTATGGTTGGAAGGTTGTTGCCTCTTCTGAACCCCTGTCCAGTCTGTGAAGCATGTTTTCCCTTGTTCCCCTTTTTAACCTCTTCCCCATGCTATAGAGGGACTAAGTAGCTGTAACAGAAGACACTTTTAATTTGAACCCAGGTCACCAGAGGTGAAAAATCCATGCAAACCCCACACTGCACTGCACCACCCCAGCTCCTAGCTGCAGTTTAATGATCCATCCTAGTCATTTATATTGTCTCATTAGATTAGAAACTTTCAGTGACGGCCTTAAGCGTTAATAGTGTTCCTGAGCAGTAAATTAAGATCAGGTCCTTAGGAAGGAACACACCTGCAAAAGAGTCAGTAGGCTAGGTGTGTCAGACTGTCAGAGACCTGAGCGGTCTAGTTTACATACACTATCAAGTATATAAACATAACATCAAGTATAATGGTTGTGTATTTCATTGATACTGTGCCCCTTGTTAATTGAATAGAACAGCAATGAAAACAAAAGAAAAAGGGGGAGGTTGTTCCCAAGGATGTCAGAGTACCAGCAGGCCTAGTTAGTTCTAAGATGCAGAAAATCAAAAGCAGGGATTGTATTTTAGGTCTCTCTGCATCAAACAATTTATACCTACAAACTGAAACTACTGTGCTAGTAAAGTGTAGCATCTCTTTCCTCCTCCAACATTCTCTGACAGTCCTGCCTCAAAGCAAAACTCCCAAGATGCTCCCATGGAAAGAAAGGGTGTAACCTGCCCAATTTGACAATCCAGTATTTTTAAAAGAAAAGAGGAAAAAAGAAAAACAAAACCTCCTTTCAGGCCTGCAAATGCCAGCTTCACAAAGAAAGCAACACTACAAAGGAGTTTGCAATCTAACTACGTAAGCAAAGCCTGGGCTGAGAAACTTATTCTCCATGAGAGAGGGCAAGCTCAGGCAGGTCGCTTGAACACACAAAATTCATGACTGCTGCAAAAGGCACACACTTATCAGCTGGCGCCAGTCTATTTTACTAGATTATGTCTGTTGGTGCTCAGTGACCTTGACAGACCTGATATAGGATGCTCTGTTATTTCACAGCAGTTATGTTTAGGAAGAAGGCACAGAGAACTTATTTTGCCTGCTCTCACAAAACCCTTTTCTTTGTGTGAAATTGGCACAAGCAGCTTCCTCCAAGTCACTTCCTTGCAGAACTGGGTGTTTAGATTGCATTCCTTATTTCCCCACCTTGTGCAGCCTTAGTGCTATTAAGAGCTACAAGGTGAGTGAGTAATGTCTGAGTGGACAGACTTCTGCTGGAGAAAGAGAGAAACTTTCGAGGCACACAGCTCATCCTCAGGCCTGGGACAGGTCGTTAAGGGCAGGTCTACACTTAAGCTATATTAAAGCAGCTTCATTGCTGGAGCACTTTAAAGAAGATGCTTCTACACCGAAAGGTGAGAGCTCTCCTTCTGGCATAGTTAATTCACCTGCCCAAGAGGCAGTAGCTAGAGATTGACAGACGCTCTCCCATTGACACAGTGCTGTCTATAGCAGGAGTTAGGTTGGTATAACTATGTTGGCTCAGGAATATAGATTTTTATTTTACACCCTTGAGCGAAGTAGTTAGACTGATGCAAGTCTGGAGTATAGCCCAGACCTAAGAGTTTCACATCAAAATACAAAGTTGAACGGAGACAGTTCACCAGAAAGCTTAGCACTTTCTAAGGGACGGTTCAACGTGAAGCATAAAAAACACCCCTTGCCCTCCAAAAATCACAGTAATTGATGGCAAGATTTAAAAAAAAAAAAAATATCCAGAGATGTTTTTCCAAGTTGAACTGTAAATCAAAAAGAAACATGCTTGTGGGCCTTCACTGTTCAGACCCAAAGCTCCAAAGCACTTCAAAGAATCCTCTCTCGGGCATTTGCCTGGAGGTGTTTCACCTATGTGCTCAGGGACATTGGGAGTCACCCTCTTCTGCAGCAGGGCTCTGCTAAGATTGTCTGGGCATAACCCCCCCAAGCACACTTTCCTGCCATTGCAGAGGCCTCTCTCACTGGCATCACCTTAGTCCCAGCTGTCATCTGGCTCACGTGAGGACTGAAATGCTTTGGTCTATGTCCCTGCATTGACTTGTGACATCTGGGTAAAATTTAGGGTCTGTCAACCCTCCGCATAGACACTCAGAGCTGGCCTGTGCCAGCTGTCACCAGGTTTGGGCTAAGGGGCTGTTTAATTGCAGCATAGATGTTTGGGCTTGAGCTGCATCCCAGGCTCTGGGACCCTCCCACCTTGCTGGATCCTTGATTCCAGGCTCCAGCCCAGGCCCAAACATCTACACTGCAGTTAGCAGCTCTTTAACCAGAACCCAAATCAGCTGGCATGGGCCAGCCACCACTTAACTGCAGTAAGACTTTACCATCAATGGCCTGCAATAATACAGGTCAGATTAAATGATGTAATGGTCTCTTCTGGGCCTACATTTCATAATGTTTATGAAAATCATTTAGGATCAAAGGTCAGATTTTAAGGTCCCTACATATGCAGATAACAGCTAGTGTGATTTTTCAGAAGTGCCTAAACACTAAACTCAATCAAAGGGAGGTCAAGATTGAAGTCAATGGGAATTAACCATCTAGGCACTTGTGAAACCCACTTAAATATCTTTAAAAACTGGCCATTAGAATCGGTGTCATGCCCCCCTCATGTAAGAGAATGAGCAACGATGCTACAGCTGTGTGAAGCACTCTTAGTCTTAGGTTCTTCCAACACAAAGGAAGGAAGGAAGGAAAACCCTTACCATATCATTTATGTGTACTGAAAAGTCTGAAGCTAAATTTTGTACACTGTAAAGAGGAAGCAGAGGGCAAGAACGAAAGTTTGGTTATGCAGCTTAACTTTAAAGAAAAGAGGCAGGGAGGAGGAAGGGAGAATAGCAGAGAGATGGTTTCTAACATGGTTTGGCTAACAGACGTGGAAGTGGCCCAATAGTGAAGATAATGTTCAAAATACAGCAATGCTAACTGGCCAAATCAGATCAGAACAAAAGCTGGAACAGCATGAACTACATTTAAGATCCAAAACTATGGTTAGGATTAGGAATGTTCAAGCATAGTTTAAAGACTAGTATAGATTAAACTGTAATGACTACCAAAGTTTTAAACTATGGCCCAGTATGGGCAAGCTTTTCTCATTACTCTTGACAGACAGAGAGTGTAGCTTCCAGAGAACTGGACTGGATAAGCCAATACTACTAACCCAGAAAGAGGAAAAGTTGTAGGATGGCATCCAGAGAACACAACACAAAGCAGTACACATTTGTAGTTCCACCCATTTGAGCACACATACAGCCCTGGTCACAAACGTGTACTTCTACATATATCGTTAAGCCCATCAGACACAGGACAGCAAAGGCAATTAAAACTTGTACACTGTGAATTACACTGAATTTCACAGCATTGTTTGAATTGGATCACAGTTCAATAGCAGTCAGCCTAGTTTGTGTGCACAGGGCTGGACTATCCACTGTAAGTTGATCCCTACATGGTGCCATTTGCCTAGATCTATTTATACAAGAACAGTTTCTACACTCAGCTCACCCCTTCCATGCAGGTGAAACTCATCTGAGCTACAAATACTTTTGGCCTTGTCCACACTACAAAGTGTATTATGGTGGGGGAGAGCAGAGCAGCAGTGCCCTCACTATAACAACAGGCCTATGATCAAACTGTTTTATAACCATGTGACCAACGCATGTTACAGTTCTACTGTAAAATTCAGCCCTCATGTAAATCACCACCTGAAGTCAGAATTGCACTTGTTTACCAGTGAGCTGTATTTGACTCTAGAAGGCCACAACATTGTTGTAACATCAGCTTGGTCCCACCTACCTAGGCAAATCCACACTGTTATAACAGGGAAAGGGCAGTACCCCATGCTAGTATGTGACCATAGTACAGTCAAAGACTTCAAAAACTTAAGACTGTTCTTCCTTTCTTTAATGTAGATGGAGCCCAAGAGTCTGTCAGTATTGCAAGATCACCCAGTGTAGCTTGTGTCTGCTAATTTAATGAAGAACATAACAGTATTTATTGGGGGTGGGGCTGGTTTTTTGTTTTGTTTTTTGAATTGGTTAATTAGTGCACAGTGCTATAGATAGTAATGTACAAACTATATATGGTTAAGAGTAAAAAAAATATACAGCTGTATTTAACACTTGAAAACTTTTTTTTTTTTTGCATTCTAACAACCTTTTGTACATTCAGTTTTAAACAATGATTCTTTAATAACCATCATTTTTACAAGCTTTTTTCCTCAAATACCTGCTGCTACTTGATCCTTTTGAAGGTGAAAAATTTGAGCTACATTTAAAAATAGCCAGGTGTCTTACAACTGTAAACTATCATAGCATTTTTTTTTTCCTGAAAAGACATATCAATCAGCTCAAAAACCAAAGCACTGTAGAGGTTCCATAAAACCAACAGGGTTTGTTTTTAAAAGGATTCTTTGGTTAACAGCAAGGCATTCTAAAAGGAAAAATACAATTCTTTAACCAACTCTATAGATGCATGTCCTTGGCATGTTGTAGCAATCCACATCTTTATGGAGAAGCACTGTAGCAAGTCAGAAAGCACTAGTTCACCTGTACTGAGACCTCAGACCACTGGATTATAAACAAGATCTGATAAATTCCTAACACAGCTCTTTGGCTATCAGAGAGAAGCTACCTTTATTCCTTACAAAGTTAAAATTGCAGCAGCATTTCCCACACCACCACAAAGTAGATGTTTCCCTTCTTGCCTTTCTGGTCAGCAGAACAGTTCCGGATTTTTGCTGCACCCTACATATTCTGCAGGCCAGTAGGTTGCACAGCATCAGAGCTTTTTAACAAATGACATGCCCCTGTAATGTAATGATTGCCTTAGCCCAGGTCATACAGATTTTAGATCAGATGGGACCTCCAAATTCACTGGAGTCTTACTTATTTCCAGAGGACTGAACTCCCTCAACTTTGGGGCAGGGAAAAAGAAAAAAAAAAAAAATCTAGACTTGGTCTCACGTCCATCTCACATTATCCAATCCTCTCTGCTCCAGTATATTAGTCATCCAAAAAACCAAAAAGGTCACAAAAAGGAGAGGTGTGTACAACTCAGCAGGAATAGATCAACACACCAGTCACTATGTAATACTGTAGCTGAAAGGCAGAGAATTCTGGGTGAGAAACAAAGGCACTTGGTAACAGAAGATGAGAACACAGTCCATTAAACAATCAGTGAGTCAACAGTTTAAGTCTTGTGATCCAACTGACCAGTAGTGAAGGCTCTGTGGAGGAAGATTTTGTGGGTGATGTAACAGAGAGTTTTTTAACTCCCTCCTCCTGGAAAGGGATGGTTGCACTATTATGGAGATCTGTGTTCACAAAGCACCTGCTGCCTCTGATGTAGTCTGCACCCTTCACTAAGTGCCTGTCGGCCACTGGCTTTGCAAAATGATGCTGTGAGGAGGAACTTTCCTCAATGATTGGGGGTATCCTCTCATTACTGAAGTATCTGCAGAGGGCATCGTCACCTGCAGTGAAACAGAAGGTGGAAAGCATGTAGTTTTTGCCTCTGAAATCTATTAATAAATATTAACAATTTTGCATTTTTATAACTATTCAGAGGATTTCAACAAAAATCAATTAAGGCTCAAAGTATGCTTATTAGGTGGGTACATATTATTCCACTTTTACACAAGTTAAGGTTCATGGGGTTCCAAGTGACTTTCCAATGCTTACACCATGAAGTCAGTGACAGAACCTAGGAGTGCTGGCATCCAGTCACCTCCCCTAGGCCCATACACTTTGTGCCCTAGTCTACACACCGTATGTCTGAGTGGCAGTCAATGGGAGATATGCAAGGTATGTGGAATACTTTTGCGTATCTCCTGTCACCTTAGTAACTCCCACTTACCTCCCTGTACGTGCTGTACTAAGGCAACCAGAAACACCATCCAGTTGACTTAGCACTACTCCAATCACAGGGCTGGAGTTACAGCACTGAGCTGTAGATCAATCAAATGCATCTTTACAGACCACTCATTTGAGCCCGGAACAGTGCACTGATGGCAGCGAATTTGCCACCATCAGTATAGACACACCCTCAGCCAATAAAAGGTATTTGTGGCAGAGATTGCAAGGTTATTTGATACCCAAAACAAAACAATAAAATTGATAAGCACGGAACAGTGTTTGAAGGTTAAGTGGAAGACACACAGGACAAACCTACTTTAAAGCAACATTTCACATAAGTAGTACCAAGATGGTGCATGTTAGGTTGAAAGAATATCCTTCCATACTGTGGAAGCATGTTGAACATGCATCTACTCTGACTTGCTGTAACCATCTTAAAGCCACAATATTAAATCTATTTGGACAATGGAAATCAAATATTTTGAAGATAAAAATGTAAGCTCTTTATTTCCCGATTGCATGTTTATATTATAGGAACAGCTCAGGTACGTTTAAAAGCTGCCAGAAATCTAAACAAAAAGCAGCCCTGCCACCTGCTGATCATTCTGTTGGATTGGCTAATTAGCCAGTTTTCAGCATTTTGCAAACCTCAAACCAGCTTCTCTATATTGCAATGGCCTTTCTTGGAAATAGACAGACATCTGTATCTGACTTCAAGAAGAGCTAACAGTCACCTGTCAGCTTTCCTGTTCTGCACAGGTTCTTACACAACCCCTACCAGTACAGTACTTGAACTTTAGAGAAACAAAAAAAACATGTTAAATTAACACATGAACCAGCAGCTAGTGTCCAGCACCACCAGACTAAAGTTTCTCTGTCATTCTGTTTAGGGATCCATCGATTCTTAATTGACTCAAAAGTGTCAAGCAGGTCAAAGAAGGGCTCTTGCATAATCATTTCAGTTTTGCCAGCATCAGTACATATTAAAAAAATTGGATTTTCTCCTAGTTTCATTTTAAAAAACATAAAAATATTGAAATGGAACCATGTCCCATTAGTAACAAAAAACTCAAACCAAACTTCTGAAGAACCACAATGAGCCAACTTTTGTTTTGGATTTCTTACCTTGACACTTGCTGAAGCTTGAATTGGCATTTCTGGAGAAAGTGCTTCTTGTCCATCTGACAATGATGCACTGTCTCATGAGATAAAAACTGTCTATAGCAGTCCTGATTTACTCTCCATTCCTTTTTGCTTGGTGTCCTCACCCTGTAATCACTTGGCTGATCTTGCCCCTTATCCCAACAATGCTGCACTAGAGATCTTACAGCAGCACAGCTGAACAGCTGTAAAATCCAGTGCAGATGATCTAAAGTGACAGGAGAGAGTTCTCCCATCAATTTAATTAATCCACTTCCAATGAACAGCAGTAGCTATGTCAGAGGGAAGCAACCAATCTAATGCTGTCCACACAAGTGCCATGTAATTTATGTCACTTGGGGTGCCTTGTTCACACCCCCAGCAACCCAAGTTATGTTGACTAAGTGCTAGCATAGACGTAGCCCAAGAACTTCAAGCTTCTTGTGCTGGACACAAATACCAGTTGTAGTAGGAATAATCCCCCTACTTCAGCTTGAATAAACAGAAAAGCTATGATCAAGAAACACCTTAGTTCTCAACCTTCATGGGCCAGACATGGGAGGGATGAGGAAGTCGCATGTGAAATGAAACAGCTGTTGGTAGATAGCAGAAAGAAATACAAGTTCAAATCTGCCCTAAGCATTCCAACTCACCTCAAATGCTTAACTAAACTGCCAAACAGAACAAGGGTTTTAGTATCAGTGCAAATTCAGCTTGAGTTGTCTGTCCAAGCACTTCCTAGTGTTAATAATACTTAAAGCATAAAACAGTGATACGAGGGCTAAACATCTGATCTGCAAACAGTAATCCTTTAAGATTTTTCTGCCCAATTAGTCTCTTGATTGAAAAAACGGTGTTTTGTTTTGTTTTGTTTGGGGGGTTGGAGCCCCCCCCCCCCGTTTTTTAATAGTCTTGCCTTTTCTCCCTGATACTCGGGGCCTTGAGAAAGGATCTGCAACTCCCAGCCAGCTCCCATCTGCAGGCATCGACAGAGGACGAGGTTTTCCTAAAAGTAACATAGAGAAGGTTGTACAAGGAGCGTATTGTTAAGCTTAGGAGAACATTTTAATTGAGCGAACATTGTCTCATCTCCATTATCTCATCACAGTATTGTCGGAATAGAGTTGTAAGCAGTTAAAAGCGAAACAAGAATTATTTCAAGACACTTTCCTTATGAAACAAGGAAGCATTAAGATAAGATCTGACAGCTACACAAAATACTGATCTCCAATCCTACTAAAAATAATGACCAAAAGTTACAATCAATGCACAAATGGGAAATCAAAATCTGATCTCATCCAGCAAGGCTTTGATGCCAGCCATTAAAGTAATGGCTCAACAAGGTTTCATTTTAGTGAAATGAATAAGTGGTTTCAGACTTGAATTGTTTTGTTTGTTTTCCTCAGCTTAGCCTTAAAATTCAGCCAGCAGTTCTCTCACACTCACAAAACTCCACCCCCACCCCCCATTTAAATTCCAAATAGGAACAGTAAGAGGCATGAACTCACCATAAGACTGTGTTTTTTCCCTCATCTTTGTTGGCTGTATATTTGCTTCCTTGGGATAGCCAGGCAGTTGATCAGAATCAGTGATAGTAAACCTTCGCCTTCGACTTTCCTGATCAAGGAATGAATTAGGAGACTCAGCCCCCTTGGAGCCAGATAATGGCTGCTTAGGTTTATTACCACCTCCATAAACAAGACTCTCCTTCACATCCCTGAAAGGACATTTGCCTTGGTTAGCAATGTGAAAGGTATTGCAGTAGGGCAGTCATGAATCCACAATGATCATTCTAGCTGATAGTCATGTTCTTTCAGCTGTGAGTGCTGTGCAAATAAAGTGCTGAGAATGTGCAGAAAATGAGGCATGTTTAGAGATGGAACACTTCATTCAATGTTTATCAAGGAGGAAAGAAAAAATTATTCCCAATAAAAATCAGCACTGAGCTAACAGTTTAAATCTTAGTTTAGATTGTGTTAAACGTAAGAGTTTCCTCACAAATACAATTTTAGGGACCGGAAACTGAGTTTAGCATGAGGACAGCCGGGCCTGCATTGTGCAATAGTCAAACATACAGAGCTGATGAAGTACTTTGGAAACTGTGGTTCTCTTGTGAACGCATTAACATTCTTTGAAAGGAAAATGCAGCTTAATTTAATGGTACTCCGGAGGCTTTTTCAGTTTTGGGTATCACAAAGATCACGCCTATTTAGGCAGCTTGGCATTTCCGTCAGTACCAATCATACTAGCCTGACATTGGGTATATATCACCTTGTCCCATACATGCATACTTACAGAAACATGATTCTCTGAGTATTTAACTGTAAAAATGAGTCCAATTAGATTTTACATATTCTGGGGTGGTTTCTGCATGAACTTCTCTTTCTTGAATGACCATGTGTTCAAGAGTGGAAAAAAAGCACAACAAAGAATCCTATGGCACTTAAAGACTAACAGATTTACTTACCACAATGCTAACAGATTTATTTTTCGCATGACGAAATGGGATTTTCTCCCATGAAAGCTCATACAAAAAATAAATGTTAGTCTTTAAGTGCCACAGGACTCCTTGCTTTTTTGCTGCACTAGACTAACACAGCTGCCCCTTTGGAACTTGGCATGTGTTCATGAAAGCCATTTAATTCTAAAGAAAACCATAAACCACCCCACAACTATGATCTGACTCACTTTTTGTACCCTCCATAATATAGCCAGTGGAAACAGCTGCCAACAGCCTGAGCCAGTGAAACTGAGGACAGGCTCTGAATACATAGGCACCACTGAACCAACCTTCTCCATTCATGTAATTCTATCCCCCTCTCCATGAGACACAAGAACCAGCTCTCCCCCACGCATAGGTATCTGTGGGGATTCAGAGACAAAGCCACGCAAAACTGCAACAAGTGTCTAGCCTAAGAGAGAACTCAGCTACATCACCACCATATGTAGGTGGCAACTGAGTGAGGCTGGGAAAATGCCCATGGTTCTCTTCACTCTAAGGGTGGGAGGTGAGAGGTGACAAATATGAAAGAAATGGGCACCCTCTCTCCTTCCAGCTACCAAAAGCTTCCCATGTTTACTTCATTACAAAACCAACATACAATTCTCTACATCTTTTTCCTTCTTCCAGGAGGTGTCTGTGTTTTATAAGCTCTATCAACTTTAATGTCAACCACATTCCTTTAGTTTTATAAACTCCATCTACTTTAATTCCAACCCCATTCATTCAAGGTCCAGGAAGCTGGGTTGAAGTTTGCTGTTCTGGTCCTAAAGCACTTTTAAAAGGGCTCCTAAAAGGCACATCAGAGCCTCATATTAAGAACTGTTTAAAAATGCAAGTGAAAGCATATTTAGTCTGACCAATATCAGAACTAAAGACAAATGTTTGAAAAGCTGGGCATCTCAGTTAGGCTACTAAATATGTATTTCTATTTTATGTTTCATATTTATTTTTCAAGTTACTTGGCTTTCAGAAGTAATGAGCATGCAGTAGCTTCTCAGACATATTACTGTGGGAAATCAGATAGGCTGGGTCACTAATGATTTGGAAACAGCCTAAAACTAACATCATCTCAACCACCTGATCTCCCTCTCCTTTGACCAAGTTTTAATTTCGTCATAGATTTAGCTCCTAAAGGAAAAAACGCACAGCTTTCTGACTCTTATTCTGCCTAGAGTACTCCTGAGTTGTATGATTCTCCATTTTGAATAAATTTAGAACAGGTTCTTTTCTACCATAAATCATTTTAAAGCAGTTGCTGAAGCTGAAACATGTAATGAAGAAGATTAAGTATGGCTATTTTTGCTACTATGATTTCACACAAGATATAATAGCATCTGTTAATATTTTTTGGGCAACTCTGCTTTATGCAGCACACTGTGATTTTCTAGAACTGTACACGACTGTTTTCTCCAACAATAAGAAGTACTGTTATAGTCTTAGTGGCTTATGCATCTATTAAACTCAGAGAAAATCTGCAAGATCAACAATTTCCTAAAGATAATTTGCACCAAGTTTTGCAGGCAAGCCAGCATAGAAAAGTCTGTGATAAAAAGGAGCTTTTTGTTCAGTAGTGCATGCGTATTTGCATACCGAGGAGAATATGGAACAGCTGGTGGTGGAGGTATATAGAGGTCCAGAATGGCTGGTTTCTCTTTCTTCACTGAGGTATCCATGGTGTTTTCTGGTGACTGAGTAGTAGTTGGAGGAGGACTGGTCTGAAATAAAAGCAATACAATACCTGTTAAGATATTTTAGTAGCTACCTTCTCCACCATCTCCTACCACCCACCAGAAGCCAATACAATGATCACAGATACCATCTTTAACTGTGGAATTCACTGTCCACCCATCGCTTGTGGGTAATATGTGGTCATATTACTTAAGGACTAGCTCACTGATTGGAGTTAATATTTCTTCCGAGATGTCCTAACAGAGGCAGAAGTTCTACACCCAAACATCAGTAACATACATTAGAAATTATAAACAAAACAGGCACAAGGTTACTTTGCTCTTTCCAGTCACAACAAAACAAGCTAACCAACCCTCCTTGTATTCCTCTATTATACGACTGTAAAGTGTGCAGTGTTCATATAGGCCTGTAGAACTTATTGATGAAAGGATGGTAATGGGTGTCTTCAGTATGCAGAAGAAGTCATTTCATTCAACCCACAGGTATGATTAAGCAATTAACCTACATCTAAGCAGCATAGATAAGAGCAAAATTATCAGACTCAGTGTAGCTAAGACTGAGATAATGCTGATAGGGTAGGGGAAAAAAAGCATGGACTATATTTGCATCACTGTTTGGAAATAGTGCATACATTGTAAACAACGTCAAATAATGGTGCTCAGTGTGGACAGGTGTAACCTGAGAGTCTCAGATATAAGCAGCATGCAATTCAGATGTACTGTTTTTTTTGGAGCATGTATGCCCACAAACACCTCTCAAACACTCTAGATAATTCTCTGCACACTTTGCTGAGACACAATTACCCCCAGAGCTATATGGATCTTATATCAAAACTGAGGGTAGCACAAAGGAAAAAACTGTACTTGTACTTACAGGTAATTTATTTGATTTGAATACAATTTGTCTCTTTTTGCAGCTGTTAAATTACTGTTAAAACATGCCAGCCCCCAAAATTATTTTCAGGTTATTAACCCATTTCTTCTCCACCCAGTACACATCCTGTGGCTTTCCCAACAAACAAACCATGCTTATATACATCATTTGAACACATCCTTAAAACAAAGATGCTCACTCCCTTTTCTTTCAGTGGCTGAACTACATTTCTCTCCAAAATAAAAAAAGGAAGAGTACATTGAACAGCATTAGTTTATTCAGCAAAAATAATCTTATATCAATTCTCCCAACCAATCTCTGTATTTATTGTTTGCTTACATGATTCATCAGATTATCAGCCTTTCAGCCTCAAATGGCTTTTTATTCTAAAATCAGTGCCTTGGTAACTTGAAAACCAACATTAAATTACTCTTATTCTTTTGGAATATTAGAAGATATTATTTGGCTTAAAAAGGGACCCCTTTTAACTATGAATCCAAAAGGAACAGCCATTTCACAAGCAGCCCCAAAACTCCATGGATATATGGTTACATTGGTTAGTGATGTCAGATATTAAGAATGAATTATGTTGGGGGTAGGGAGCAGGGTTTAATGGTCGGATATGAATCACGTATATAAAACACAATTCTTTCATCAGCGTATCACCTGTACAAGCGGTGGTTTCCAGCGTAGGTTCTTCAGTGGGGCAGGAGTAAAATTAAAAGAGCCTGTGGGACGCTTCTTAAGTAACAATTTAACTCCAGCAGGATTTTCTCGTAACTTTCCCACAAGGTTTCTTAGTTGCCATCCCACCTTAAAAATAAGACAGGTACCTCTTACATGCATTCAGAATTAAGGGAATATAACTAGAACAGTTTCTTGCTTAAAGAATAGAAACAAAACACAAAAAAAAAATCAAATTCATTGAAGCAGCCATAAAGGGTACAAACCTTGAAATGCTAATGTTTCCTCTTTAAGGAGTCTGTCAAAAATACATTGCAATAGTACACCCATTTGTGATAAGTCAGGCTCCAGTCTAACAGGAACTTATGCCAGGGCTCAACAAAATTGGCCCCAGCCAGGTGCCAGCAATTTATTTTTGATCACCAGAGTGTGCTCCTCTGCTGCATTTCCACAAAGGGCTGGACTTATCAAGAGGCAAACTGAGTCAGCCACCTCAGGTGCCAAGCTGGGGAGGTGGGGGCACCACTAGGACCCAAACTGTAGAAAATTGTGTGCCCAGCTGATGCATACATATTTTCTCTGCTCTAGATGCACAAAGATGGTGGGGTGCTGTGCTGGAGGAAGGAGGGCACAAGAGAGAACAGGCAGGCAGGAGAGAAGGTGAGAGGGAACAACAGAAAGCAGGAGGAGCTTCAGGGAGAGAGAGGAGGACCTGCCTCTTATGTACCTCTCTAGCAGCCCCAGGAGCCTGGGCTGATTAACACCAGCTTCTCTGGGAGCCTCCTGTTCCCTGCTGCTTCCATGAACCCACTTGAGGAGAAGAGGAAGTCAGCTGAAGTAGTAGGAGCCAGTTAGGCCCCTAAGATGCTGATATTTTCCCTCACTCAGGCCCCCTTACCAGTCTGCTTATTTGTCCCCTTCAGCTGAGTGCTGAGAGCCACAACTGGTGGCACAGAACAGCAGTCATGAGTGAAAGAAGAACAAACCCCTCTGAGGCAGCATTCAGAAAAAGAAAGCAAGCAAAGGAAGCCTTTCTATCTAACCAAGAAGGAGCTCTCCTGAGATACACAGACACAAATGTTCACATTGAGCCTTCCAGCCCTATTGAGGACACGAGTTGTGAGAAGATGCCTGACCTTCCAGCTGGTCAGAGGGCAAGTGAGCTGGCAACTATTGCAGCATCTGTGATGAACTGAAAAGTCTTTCAAGATACATTTCTGCAGGATCAACTCCAAAGGCTATTCTGAAATATATGTGCCCAAATAAGATGACCACCCTCTTTCTAAATGCTTTTGTTGCCGTGCACATACTTCTAACGCTTCCTGTAGCGGTTGCAAGTGGAGAATGCAGCTTCTCCAAGCTGAAGTTAATAAAAACACACCTACACTCCACAATGACGCAGAAGAGGCTGGTTGGCCTTGCAACTATCTCAATAGAGCAAGAGCTGGCCCAGCCTGTGGACCTTCAGGAAGCAGTTCAAATCTTTGGAACCAAGAAAGCACGGAAAGCACCACTTTGATTATTCAAACACATAAAAATGCCAGTGTTTACTATGAAGACAAGGAAAGTTACATTTGCTGTTCAGGGGTTTGAAAGTTACTTAAAATTTTTGAAGAAAGCATTTTAAGTTGTTAGTTCTCCTTTACTGGGGTAACAGCAGAGCAGTACCATGAGAGAAGAAGAACAGGAAGAAGGCAGCATTGAGACCTTTCAAAGTATTGGCCCAAGTATGGGGGCATTGTTTGAGCTCCCCGCTGCAGGTACCAAAACACTTGATCCAGGCTCTGTTTCCACAGCAGCACTAAGAGCCAGGCTACACACTACCTTAGCAACCTGGCTCCCGGATTTTTTCAAGCCCTGGTTTATGCATATGCTCAACTTTCAGCACAGGAGCAGTCACTCTGAATTACCGTATATACTCGGGTATAAGCTGATCCATGCATAAACCGACCCCCTGCAATTCTGAGCCCAAGAAAGAGGCAAAAATGGGTAACCTGTGTATAAGCCAAGGTCCCCTTTTGGTCTTGGCCCCTAACAACCCCCCCCCCCCCCCCGTGCTGCTGGCTTCCCCCGGAGTTCCCGACACCATTCCTAACCCCAATACCCCTGCCACAGCTTTTCCCCTGTTCCCCGCTCTGTCCATTCCTCGCCCCTGTCCCCTTGCTCTCTCCACTCCCCCTGCTGCCCTCCTGCACGCTGCCACCTTCTCCGTTCCCTGCTGTTGTCCCCCCGTTTCCCATGACCCTTTCCATCCCTTTCCCCATCACCCCTCCGCTGCCATTTTTCAAGCCTCCCAGGCACACCCCCCAAGCCTCCAGGCCCTCCTGCCACTTTCCCTGAACTCCCTGACCCCTCCAAAACCTGCGGGCACTGCTGCCACCTTCCTTGGCCTCCCTGATCTCCCCCTGAAACCCCAAAGCCCTCCTGCTGCTTTCCCTAGACTCCCTGAAGCCCTCCCTAGCTCCCGCACATTGCCACCACTTTCCCCAGACTCTCTGACCCCCAGTCCCTGCCACCACTTCTGTGGCCTCCTCAGCCCCCTCCCTAAAGCCCCAGGCCCTCCAATCACTTTCCCTGGATTCCCCAACCCCCTCCCCAAATCCCAGGCCCTGCCGCCACTCTCCCCAGACTCCCTTACCCCAACCCCCAGTGCCCAGGCCAACCCCCTCCAGGGTCCCCTTACCTGGCTATTCTAGATGCTGGGGCCCCCTCCTTACTCTAGCCCCAGGCCAAGCCGACTGCCCAGGATGGCTGCTCCAGCCAACTGGGGCTCCAGCCTGGAACATGGTCAGTGAAACTGCTGGGCTGGGCCGTCTTCTGTATTCACCAGCGTGTAAGCCCAGTGCCTGTTTTGTAGCCAATTTTCAGGCACAAAAATCTCAGCATATACGTGAGTATATACAGTATTCCAAAATCATTTATTCCTAATATTTAAAATGTCATTGAGCTCTATGGGGCTAGTCTTGTGTGTGAGGTTAAGTGCAGACATGACAGTTTGTGGGACTGGGACCTAAAATGGGGAGCAGGGAATTCCTAAACCATCTGAGGGACAAAATGGTTTTTATGAAAAAATATCCTTTTATTAAGAAAAGTTGGTATATTTTCTTAACATACACAAATATAACATCTCACTGTAAACTGAGGCCCGATTTTAAGAAATAATTCTATCCACAACATATTTCAAGGATTTACTGAAAATTGCATGATAAAAATCAACTATTGCACGCATTTTCAGCTGGAAAAAAAGATTTCTACATTAAAAACAAACTATTTTTATACACATTGCAATAAGGAGGAAAACACTCTAAATACAACAAAGCTCATTATCCACTTATTAGCTTGGAGGGAAAGTTGCAGAACGAACAAAATGTAGTAAAAGGTAGATATGGCTTTAGGTTACTTACTACAGTCTGCCGATTAACCTGAATCACCTCATCACCAGCATGAATCTTCTGAGATCGATCAGCCGGGGACTACAAAGAGGTAAATAAAAGACATGTTTCACTAGGGCTTTCCTTTTTTCTATTAAAAAAAAATAAACCCTGCTTCTTTATGCCAAAACCCAGAACACAAAAGTAATATTTAAAGCAGCAGCAGGTAACACACATATACATAATTATATTGTACACAGAACTATCATGTGTGTACTATGCTCTCATGTCATATGTGGTACAGTGCTTTGCTGAATCAAGACCTATGATAAGACATGACAAAGCAGTGGCCCACAAATATTACTATAACAAATCACGTCATACAGTAACTCACAGGGACTTAGTCTGCAAACATGTACTACCAAACATAAAGCCAGTCTCATTGTACCATGTGCTACAGTTGGAGTCTTTACAAGGATCATAGTAGTATTCCTTCTCACAACTGAGAAACAGAGACAGAAAATAGGATAGTCAAGATTCATAAAATCCACATATTAAGTGGGATAGGTCAAGTTACAATGGAATTATCATAAAAACAAGAGTCCTATGGCACCTTAAAAACAAACTAATTAATTTCTTTGGGCTTAAGCTTTTGCAGGCTCCAACCCATTTTTGTCAGATGAAGCGGGTTGGAGCCCATGAAAGCTTATGCCCAAAGAAATTCATTAGTCTTTAAGATGCCAAAGGACTCCTGCTGTTTTTGCTGCACATGAACTAACACGACTTCCTCTCTGGAATTATTATCCCTGTCAACCAGTTGTCATGGTGCCTATGAGGAGCAAAGGGGCTAATATGGAGATGGAGAAAATTTTTTGATGTCTTTTTTCACTGGAAAAATATCAGCTCATCAAAAACTAATATTTTTGCAGGAATGTATCAGTTTTAACAAAAGCCTGTCATTGGGAACAGTTTCTCAGGTCTAGGATGTGATTTCAGGTGTAAATCAGAGATTCAAGTCCCAGCTCTGCCTGACTTGGACCAGACACTTAAATGTCAGTCTCTCACATCCCAACTGACTGCCCTGACCCTTGGGACTATTCTGGGAATGGGAGGCCTTTCTTGTCCTCTGTTGAATCTCTTCAGCTTGTGTAACTAAATATTGGGCTTGACTAAGAGATTGAAACCCCTTCACCCCAAATCCAGACTAACCTGCTAGTCAGCGCAGTCAGCTGAGAGGTGGGAAACTAATGTTCAAGTGTCTGGTTTGAATCAAGCAGAGCAGGGACTTGAACTTTTGCATCCCCTATTTCAAGTGGAGAGAGTCCTGTGGCATCTTATAGACTAACAGATTTCTTCACGGATAAGCTTTTGTGGGCTCCAACCCACTTCATCTGACACAAAAGCTTATGCTTGAAGAAATCAGTTAGTCTATAAAGATGCCACTGGACTCTCACTGCTTTTGCTGTACACAGACTAACACGGCTACCCCTCTGGATATTTCAAGTGCATTATTCAAGGGTCAAGCACGCCAAAGCTCATTCTCTCAGGTTTTGGGGAAATCGCTGAAAGATCTCCATTTTGTCTCAATGTGGATCAGGAACACATCTGAAACTTCAAATTTTTTCACTGGACAGGAAAACACCAAACTCTAGTTAATATAAATGCATCTGTGCTAATTCCTTATTCCCTGCCTCCAAGAACTTCTCCCACATGCACACCAGACAATTACCCCAGATATTTTAATTTGGATGTTCAAGAGCCTGTCTTAACTATCTGATCTGCTTTTGGCTACCATCAATATCAACTTAAACCTAAGTAAAGAGAACATGGCAATTATGATTTTAAATTTGGGGGAGGGCTTTCTTCCATGATAAGAAAATCCAGGAACCAGAACAAACAGGAGTATCACAAATTGTTTGGGTCTACAGACATGGATAGGTAGCTGCATTGCAAAGGAGTTTTTAATCTATGTTATTTTAAATTT
Organism: Podocnemis expansa; assembly: GCA_007922195.1. Taxonomy (NCBI): domain Eukaryota; kingdom Metazoa; phylum Chordata; order Testudines; family Podocnemididae; genus Podocnemis; species Podocnemis expansa. The sequence continues at coordinate 63,198,363 of ML681972.1, read as the reverse complement.
GATTTACAAACAAAAACTTCTGCACAAACTACACTGAATAAAAGGTTTTAAAAGAGGAAATAGCTTTGAAGTGGATAATAAAAGATTAAAGATATCCTATTAAACAGAATGGGCACAGCTGGTTATTTATGTTGTCATTTGTTATAACTAAATCTAAATGTAATAACCTGGTTTCATTATACACACTAAAAGCTTTAAATCTCAAGTACTAAAGACGCGTGGCAGAAAGGTAACAAGAGTACAGCTGGTGTCATTTCATTTTTCCTTCCTGCTTATTAATCTAAATGAAAGCTGCAAGTTTTCAATTTCCTAATTTAGTCATTTTAACCAAAATGCCTGACAACAAAATGCCATGACAACAAGCAAATTAAATTCAACAACAGCATGTGTGTGCAAAAGGACAACAGCATGTGCGTGCATGATGAGTATTGAGAGATACAAGTACTACAAAACATTTAAACATTAATTTCCTCCCAAAACTGACAACATGCTCAGCTAGATATTAACAAGCAGCTGTTAAACATGTAAATATTTACTTTGAGTTATCTAAAGCTAGTGCCATACACAGGTTACTGCTACAGTTACTGAAAAATATTTCTGCTACCATAACACCACATCAGCTTGGCAACATAGCAGAGCAGACATACACTAGCCGTCGAGTAGAAGTGCTCAATGCAACTCTCACAGACAGCGCTACTCACCAGAGCAAAAGCCTCATTCTCTCCCCAGACAACATGGGCTGTAGAGCAGTTCCCCTAAGCTACCAATATAACTGAAAATTTGGATGGAAGACTCTCTCTAACATAAGACCTTCAAAAAAACTCATCTTGTAACAGACGGAAACCACAGGTGTACATTGTGCAGTGAGAAAGATGCTGCAGATGTGACAGATGCACCAAACATTATGAGTAATTGTTTCTTTGCTGTCCTTTTGCTTCCTCAGCAAGTAAATTCCTTTTTAGAGGGGTGAACAACTGACCAAACCAAGACAAATGATATCTTTGGAGCTGTGATTACATTTGTGCAAAACACTCAAGTGGTAACCCCACACAGGAATAATACTGGCCCCAGAACTGATGGTATCTTCATTCATGACTTGGCTAATGGAGTAGAGAGTATGCTTATAAAATCTGTGAAAGATACTAAGGGGCTCCAAACACTTTGGAGGACAGGATTAGATTTCAAAAACTCCTTTGACAAATTAGTGAATTGGTCTGATGCTGAAATGAAACTCAAAAGACAAATGCAGAGTACTTCATTTAGAAAGGGAAACAAAGGAACGCCTATAAAATGGAGAATAACTTGCTAAGTGGCAGTATGACAACAGGATCTGGGAGTTACGGTGGATCACAAATTGAATAAATGCCAATAATCAGATACAGTTGTGGCAAAGGCTAATGTTTTGGGATGCTTTAAACATAAGCATCACATGTAAGACTCTGCTCATCACTGGTAAGGTCTCAGTTGGAATACTATAGCTAATTCACGGTGTCACATGTTAGGAAAGATGTGGTTAAATCTAAAAGTCTAGACAAGACCAACAAAACGATAAAAGGTTTAGAAAACCTGGACCTATGAGGAAAGGTTAAAAAGTTGTTCCTGCTTAGTCTTGAGAAAAGAATATTGAAGGGGGATCTGATAATAGTCTTCCAGTATGATAAGGGCCGTTATAAAAAGTACAGGAATCAATTGTTCTCCATTTCCACTAAAGGTAGAACAAGTAATGCGCTTAGCCACCAACAAAAGAGATATAGATTAGCTATTAGGAAGAACATTCTAACTGTAAGGGAAATTAAGTTCTGGAATGCGCTTTCTAAGGGAGGTTGGGGAAACCCCATCACTGGAAAATTTTAATAGAAGGGGAGACAAACACCTGTCACATATGGTCTGGATTTGCTTGGTCCTGCCTCCCTTCCAGCCCTACGTTCCTCTGATTCTATGCTTTATTAACCAGGGAGCATTGATTTCAAAGTATCCTACAGGGTGATCAACAGCCAGCTTGAGAGATCTCAAACTACCTATATAGCCAACTTCAGTTCACAAATTAGCTTTTCCACTGCTATGGAGAAGATGTAAGAAAGTGGAAAGTTTTGTTTTGGTCAGTGTGTTCTCATGCAACACAGGAAGTCACAAATAGGCAGGAAGACCTTGGAAATCCTGTCAACTGACTGACATTAGACAGTGTTCTGCTTTCCTGGAACTGCTCAGTGTGGTTGGTGCAGTGCTAAGAACTTTTGATAACAGCCACCTGGCAGAGGTTTCATGTTAAAAAGTAATTTTTTGAATAATAAATAAAATGCAATGTCAAAGTTGAAAAGAAGATGTGAATATTATCTTGGTCAGAAAGTTAGTTTGTAGCCTGATATAAACTACATCTTTCGTCATCAGAAAGAAGAAAAGTGTCTTATTATTGTTAATAGATCTCTCACTTTCATCTCCTAGTTGACATTATTTCTCCAAGGAAAATGCAGTTTCCCAACAGATTCAGTTACAGATTCACGTCAGTACAAACTTTTTGTTTATGGCTGCAGTAGTCTCACTCAGAATATTCAGGTTTTGTTTTAACTATCTATCTATCTACACACACACACACACACACACACACACACACACCACTTAGCAGTGACCAGTATAACAACCAATCACAGCTATTAAATGTTGACACTGCTACAAATTAGACTCAGCCTTTAAGCCTAGTTTCTGTTTTTCATATGGTTCAATTTGAGTGATCTTAACCAAATAATACTCCTCTGAGGATGTGTTCCACTTGGTGAAAATGCTTGATTGGATCACGAGCATGAGGTCATCCACATAGCCAAAGTTTCCATGACTGGGTCAATGGCATAATAATGATAATATTAATAAGAATGATGCTGTCAACACGGATCCTTGTCTTCTACTGCAGAGCAGGCTCCTACATCCATAGGTGGGTCTATAAGATATATGTGAAACTTGCAGATGGTGAGCAGAACTGTCAATAGCAGCAGTGTTCTGTCTATCTTCAGCACTTCCAGAAGCAGGCCATCCTACCAAACTGTGCTCAGGACAGATCCCCCAAAGGCCACTGCTGTATTAAGCCCGAATTGAGATCCAATTTTAAAATGATTTGTCCGTGTGATCACCTGATCACATATGCTTTGTCCGGGTCTAAATCCAGATTGCTTTTTAGGGACAGTCTTCAAAATGATCTCCAAAAGCTTGTACATTATACACAGTAATGATATCAGCTAATAATTTTTTAAATTGTTGTCTGCTTTTGGGATGCCACTGACTTCTGTCTGTTGCCATACTCTGGACATTTGGCAAAGGACAATCATGCAGCTATGCTGACCTAGTTTTTCAGAAATGGTGGAAAGATGCCATCTGGTCCGTCAGCTTGATGAACAGTATGGTCTTGGGCACCTCTTCTCTAGCGAATAGTTTTGATACATTCAGTGTTACTGGGCAATCAGATAGGGAGCAATGATGCCTTCTCCCCCCCCCCCCCAAGAATAATTTGTTTCAGCCTCAGAATTCAGGAGCACTTGGGTAGTGATAAGAGTGGTTGTGACATGTGGCACTCTACACTGGAGAGGGTTCACACCTCCCAGATTACAAAGAAGTCTTCAGGCTTTCCTGCTTGAGGGAACAAAATCTAGGCTCTGTTAGATGAGGGTGATGAGCAAAACCATATATAGTTCAGTGATTCCAGAAGTTGCAGCAGCAGGGTCACCTATTGTCCTGTACTCCTTTAAGAATACCTCAGTGTGTGTCAACCAGCAGGAACTGTGCACGTGCGGGGCAGGGGTTACATTTTCTGGCCACATTAAGATGCCTGAAGAACCTGTCACAGCAAGCTGTGTTTGCAGGTATTCGGTGAACCACTTTTTTATCTGTGGTTTGAGTTGCTATTCTCATAGGCCCTCCTGAAGTTCCAATTTGGTATTGATGTGATTAGGAGAACTTGGAGACCAATATACATGATGACAGGAGGGTGCTGGGTATGCGGAAAGTCATCAAGAACAGTTCAGTCCACCACTAGTGGCCAAGTGCTCTGGCCACAGGAACCTAACTAAAAGTCCAGCAAGTAGCTGCCCTTCATCATCTGGCAGAATGGAATGTTCCTTGCTGCTTAGAATTGAACAGCTGATGCCTGTCTAGATTCAAAGCCCATTCAAAAAGTTATTCCTCTGTAGTATCACTGTCACAGTAACCCCAGAGCGTGCAATGACTACCGAAGTCCACTAACCACGTTAAGGAGTGGCTGTGATTCAGTGAAACCTGTATGGTAGAGGAGGTATTTAGTGACTTCTAGACATTGTGGATCACAAATTATAAATGATGTTAATTGTGATGACATATGTTGTTGAAGAGTCTGAGTCCACAAAGCAGATGTGCTCATCTCTAAAACGTGGCCAGTCCCTGTTTTGGAAGGTATTGGCTCCCCACTACAAGTTATCCTGTCATATGACATATTTTGATGCTTTTTCATTATCCTATAGTGTCTGTTAAATGCTTTGGCATAAGCAATGCTATCAACAGTGCAACCACTGACCAGTCAATAACCTCTCAAACTAAAAAGTAACTCAAGCAATGATCAAGAGAAATGGCCCTTCTTAGGGCCACCACTGAAAAAGAAACATAGGATCTTACCTATAAGGATACCACCTCAAAAGAGAAGGATTTTCTCCTGTGAAATGTGACTACTTGGCCAAGCTATTATATCAACAGACGACCAGTGTCCCTGTGCTATTCTATTAAAGCATACACATATGCATGTATCCTTACAAATCTAGGATAAGCCAGTGGTTTATCACACAAAATTACACGTGGACAGGATTTTAAAATTCATACCTGGTGGGGGAAAAAAGCCACAGAAATCTGCCCAAGCATAGTTTAATCTACAATAATTTAAATTAAAAACACTTCTACTTCAACTTTAATTAAATATACTTACATTTTCTGTAGTTCCAGTAATTACATGTAATCCATCATAAGTTGATTTGATATACATTCCCTAAGGTGGGCAAATAAATAAAAGGACTTCAAATAACTAAATTTAAGAAAGTCAGTGCCAATAATAAACATTTGCATACTAATTATACTTTCTTAGGTTAAGCACCATATTTTAAACACATTTAAGATTGATTGTGTGTAAAAACCATCAAATACATGAACAATCATGGATTTATATTTGTAAGTAGTATGATTTAGTATCAATGTGCTAAATGTTCCTCTTTTCCTGAATTCCTGGGTGCTCAGGACATATAAATTAAATAGACTAGAATTTTATACTTCACCTTTTGCAAATAACCTGTAAAATACTTGTTTTTAAATAGCGTAACAACTTTTACAGCCTTGACTACCCTAGAAAAATCTTTTAGTCCATAGCCTATCAAGCCCCACCTTACAAATTTGCTACAGCTATACAGGCGTTCTTTATACATTTTGTTAGCAAGCCCAGTACTCCTTTTTCTTAATGAGAGCCAGCTTGTAACATTACAGTGCTAGCATAAACCAGGAGTGACAGCAAACCGTGTGCTAGTACCACTTTATTATAGCGCTGGGTGTGGATGCAAGGTTAAACACAAATGAAACAGGTCTGAGTGTAGAGATTCCCTAACATAGCGTTACTCAACCACTGTGTTGGGACACACTACAGTGTCACCAGACAGGGGTAAACATGTCACAGAGAGCTGGGGAAATGGTTGGATTCAGCCTGGAGAGGTGGGTTGTTGTGTCCTTAGGGTCGCAATATGCCACCAAGTGTGTTGTGACCTGCAAAAGGTTGAGAACCACTGCCCTAAAATATTGCCTACAAACAAACTAATATGAAAGTTTTAATTACACATGGTAGACTTCTGCAGCATAGGAGGCTGGTATTCCATATCAGTAAAACTGACACTTTTCCTTCCTTATAAGCCATTTTGAAGATTATCTATTATCTGCACTGTGCTTTTTAGCTGTGCAATGCCATGCTAGTACTAAATGCTATTGTTGCACAAGGAATTACCATCCCCCTACTAGAAACATGAACACAAGATTTTTCTTTCTTGATTTGCTTCTCCCTTAGCAAAGATTTATGTTCCCTCCACTCCTCTCCCATTTTGCAGAGTACAAGTCATCAGAGTAATTCTATGAATGCCTTTATTCGATACACAAAACTCACTGAAAAAGTTGCTATAGTTCTGGGAACATGCTTAATTTACTGGTGACCCTTCTGTTAGCACTGCAATCATGATGTTCAGAACATCGTAGCTTTTCCATAATGGCACCAAACCTATTTAAATATGTGGTTTTTGCCCTTGCCCCCCCCCCTTTTTTTAAGTTAACAAAAGACAGTTCTCACGTCTTCACAGTTTTAAAAGTAAACTAAATATTTATCTGAAATAATTTGTTTCCTTTAAGTCATTTAAATGTGAACCAGCCAGAAGTCCTCATGTCTAAACACCATTCAAAATCCACCTGGACCAGCTATATTCAGCAATGCTGAGATCCAATAGGTGAATTTACAAAACATACAATTGCTTGGCCCAAGGTTTACCACAAGCCCCTGCTCAAAACTAACCCAAAAAGATTCCTCTCATGCCACCAAAATTAACACCAAAGAATCCTGAAAATGTACAGCTCCTTCACCCCCACCCCACCCCAATTCCTCCAAAAAGTCTTTACATACAGTTGAAGAAGGTGACCAGGAAAGGTAATGCCATTCTTTCTTCACCTCCACTGGTGAATACACCCAAAAGCCAAGTATACTCAGCATACCATCACCTCAAAAATTGCTTTGGAAAAGCACACATGCCTCTCTCACCACCACTGTTTTCCACTCCATCACAAAGTCTTCCATAGACTTACAAACGAGGAACTGGTCTTGCAGACAGTTGCACTCATGAGTCTAGTTACTCCCACATTCAAACCTTACTGATTTTAATGGGAGTAAACAGTATTTGTAGGTGCAGGCCAGGCACTAACAATGCAGACATAGTGTCCCACTTGCAGAGCAATCAAAGGAACTGGATTCTTACCAGGCCTTCCCCAGGCTTAATGTTGGTTAAATGAACCTCTTCCAGACATGCACTTTGGCTCATCAATGGATCTGTAGTTGATCTGATCATCTTATCACAAATTCCATTTAAAACCTTGGACTGAAAATAAACAAAAATTAGTTATGCTGCATTCTAGAATTTCTCCCCCATTTATTTTTTCAATAAAGCAGAAGTTATTTACAAAATCTGGTCCACTAAGGAAGTCTGATAGAACTGCTGGTATAATATGAGTTCACTTGGACAATTCTCTTCTATGTCTACCCTAGATTTCTGGGGGAAAAGGTCTGCCACTCCTATCAGTACCACACATTAAGACACCTAAAGTAGACAAGGTGTTAAACACGTTGCCTTTTTTCCCAGGCAGCCAGCAATTTAAACAACAACAACCACCACCACCACCTTTTGTAAAAATTTAGTCAGTATTTTTCTGTAGGTTTTGTTTTGAAATCCAGAGCATTATGACCAAGGGCTGCCAATGCTTCACATAGTCATTTAGACCTGCTTTAAAAAGTGTTAGTCAGCATGGTGCTAAACTAGCAGCAAACGATGAGTACTCTTCACCAAGCTTTTGACTAGGCAGGCTTTTAACAATTAAGTATATTAGTGTCAATCATCTCCTTTGTGCTTGTTGCTGGAATCCTCATAACAAGCAAAATATAAGTTTTGCCTGTACCAAAATACATCCAATCCCAAACCAATTACCCTGCATTCTAAGGACAAATTCTGACTTTAAACTCAAGTAAGTAACTTTTAACGAAGTCAGTTGGGATTCAGGCTTATGAATAAAAGGAAAGTAATTCCTTAGGCAAAATGACTGTTTAATCAGTCCAAACTTCTATTTTCTCCCCACACGCTCAAGTTTCCATTACACATCACATAGTATTGTGGGTCTTAAATGCATTGTTTAAATTCCTATCGACTCAGTTATTTTCAACAGTTAAGAGAGAGGCCTTAAAATTTGAAGAAAGCCCTTTAAAAGTTCAGGACAGCATTTATTGGCACTGGCTGGGAAATAAGGTAGCTCACCTGTAACAGTAAACACTTCCAAGTGCCCTTGGGACTTCTCACTTAATGGAGATGTACTGTATATACTTGTGTATAAGCTCAGATTTTTCTGTCTGAAAATTGCCTTTAAAACAGGCACTCGGCATATACATGGGTCAATACAGCAGACAGCAGCTCCAGCCCAGGAATGTTAAGTCTGCAGCCCTGAGCGTGATCAGGGCTTGAGCCCCAGCAGCCATGTTGAGAAGTCAGTCAGCACTGGCAGGAGACAGAGTAAGGAGCTGGACCCCAGCATCTGGAGCAGCCAGTTAAGGGGGGTCGGTCTGGGAAAGCGGTGGCAGCAGGGCTAGCAGTTGGGGAGGGATCAGGGTGCGGGAGACAGCAGCAGGCCCCAGAGGTTGGGGGGGGACGGGACCTAGGGGCCTGAGGCCAGGGGTGATCTCAGCGGATCACCCGTTTTGGGTATTTCAGGGGCTCAAGACTGGAGCGGGTTGGCTTATGCACAGATCAGCTTATACATGAGTGTATATGGTATGTAATTAAAGAGCTGCATAAAAATGTGGTCTTGTTTAAAAACAGCTCTGTCATATCATAATGGGCACAGGGTAAAATATTCTCATGGCTTTTTTTTCTAAACCAAATTTAGACAACTGCACTAATGTAATTTAAATAAATCAAAACAATGCCTCAGCATGAATATGAGGAACTGCCAAAACAAGGGAATTCCAAACAGTACATATATGTGATGGGGTGTGGAAAAATGAAAAAGGGAGAAACTGAAAACTCCTTTTGCTTGGTTTCCTTATTTATGGACAAAATTATTTTTAGCTATTGTGCTACTGAATTCCTAAGCATCCATCAGCAAAGAGAAGGTCTTATCAAAGAACACAGCCTGGCTCATGTCAAAAGCAGGAAGTGATGATTAACTGTTAGCAAATATTAAAAGCATTTCATTACATCCCACTGTTGGTCACAAGGTTGCTTCAAAACAATTTTGAAAACTCAGAACTTTCAAACTGAAGTATAATTAGACACAGATCTTTCTAGTTCCATAGGCAGTCCAGTGCTTTTCCAAGACTACTAAGAAAGAATGTTATCTATTTAATAAAGTGCAATATCCCATGTCATGGATCATGACATTTTTTGCTTAACTTGGTCCAATATCTTTTTACAGTCCTTCACCTCCCCTTATAATCCGAGCTAGACATTGATTTTGCAGAAATACCTTTGCAATAAAACATTAAGGATTATCTATTGTATATAGCAGTGCTGAGTAATAATATGCACCATTAAAAATTCACCATCATCCCTTCTGAAAGACTAATGAATGATTAAAAAAATAGCCTGCAATGGGGTTTTGCTTACATGCTACACTGAATTTGTATCTTTCAACTTTGTCAGTCTGATTAATCAACAAGTTATTGAAATAAATAGGAATACAAATAATTAAGTTGCAACTAAAATGCATACTTACTACATGTAGAACTTTATCTTCCATTTCAGACACAGTGCAATCCTAAAAGGAGAAAACAAGCACTGTAACAGAATTGTGAACAGACTAGCTTCCAAAATACTGAAATGCAGCTGTCCCTAACCTGAAGTTTTTTTAAAAAAAAAAAAAGGCAGTATCTGTAAAGCAAGGATTAATCAGTCATTTGGTTCATCTTCAAGAGATCAGATGCACTACTGAACAACAATTTTCTGACACCTAGTCTAAAAGCAATACAGAAGTCCAAAATTTCAAGAGAATATAGGCCTTCGATACTGCAGAAGAGATTTGCAGGAAAAATAAGTTACCATATATACAAATAAAGATGGACTTTGGTAAAGTAAAGCATACAAGCTTGTTTTTAGACACTACAAATACTGAGTCAGCTATTACTTTACTCAACATTTCAAAATGGAGAAAAAACACTTGTTAAAAATAGCTTCTGCAGTGCTTTTAAAATATGCTATTGATGGCATTCATGAAGGCAAGGGCACGTCACACAAAGCATTATTTACACAGTCCAGGTACAAAAGACTATGAACTAAAGAGAATTCATTTAGCAGATTACAGAAGAGCTTATTGTTCTCTGTAAAAACAGCTAAACTGGAACATACCAATAGATTCCCAAACAAAAAGAAGAGGGGGTGGAATTAAACTACAGGCAAGGCTGTAAATATTTATCCATTACACAAGAAATCCTCAGGGAGAATGTTACCAACTCAAAAAATGTCAGAAGATACAAAGTTAAGGTTGTATTTGGGGAAAACCCGAACATTATAAAAGGATCACCTAAGCAACCTTCACTCTGCCCTGTATTGCACCAACCTTCCAAGCTCCACAACTGTCACACCTTATTGTAAAAAACTGAGACAGTTTAATAGAGATTTCATGAAGACTAAGACTAAGTATTCACAATCTGCAATATACAGATAATTTACATCTTTAAGTCTTACTTACTTTATATAATTTGTCCATGAAGTCAAAGAACTCAGGACACAATTTGGGCTTGGTACATGAACGTATATATTATGGAAGCAGCAGCATGATACCTGGAGCCCTTAGCATTAAGGTAATTTTTGTCCTGGTTTTTAAGGGCGTTAGAGCTGCTGCACATGCTCTACCCACTGTGACAGTCTGACCACACTTTTACATTTGATAGTTCATATACTTTGAGACTAGTCCTGGCGGTCACTTATAGCAAACAGAAGTCTCACTTTTTCTACTGACAGAAACTCCCTGGCATGCTTGGCACATCTCCTTGGCTTTCATCAGGTATTGCTGCTGTGTCCTGAGGTACCTCTTCTCCTGCATCCTCCAAGCAATCTGTTCAAAGATCTTAACACTTCAGCAGTTAGTCCATTGCTACGTCTACACAGCTGCTCCTCACAGGCCCAGGAGATCCAGCATTTCCTGTCTACTCCAAGCCAGAGCACATTTGGAGCATGTAGCAGGACTGATCAAGTTGCACTCAACAAAAGAGCACTGCTATGTCTGCTGGCCAAACCAGGCAATCAGGGAAAGGAATTTCAAAAATTCTCATCACTTCACAGGGAAAGGGAGCTTCCAGTTTCTATGACCCTTGGGCAATGGAGTTCTCAGTGGTGACCAGAGAGGTCAGTGTATGGCATTGTGGGACAGCTACTGGAGGACGGTTAGGGTCAACATAAGTAACTCAATGTCTACTCTGGCACCTTGTCAGTCAGGGAGACGGTTTTACAACACTGGCATAACTGGGTGGTTATATCAGTAGGAGACCAATTCAAAAGGTTGATGTAGGCTGCCTTGTGTTGACCTAGCTTTCTAGTGTAGATCAGGCCTAATTATGCCCCTTCCATACTCGGTTTTATTTTCTACTGAAACACCTTAATTTCTGAACTATTTGTGAGAGGTTATTTTGAGAAAACTACAAGGGGCTCTGAAGGGTTGTCTCTTAAGTAACTGATAGAAATTTACAACCTTGACTCCCGCATGAAATTGTTTTTTAAATTAGAATTTCCTTTCCGTATTTGAAAAACATGCATCAACTATACGGTGAATCCCTGTAAACTGTGCAGGCGTTACATCTTGCCAGTAACTAACTCTGCTTTAGCCATGTTACTAGAACTCGCATTCTAAACACGATTCTCGAACTGCAAATTTGATGGGATAAATGGGCCCTTATCACCCTCCTCTCACCACCACAACCCCCATTCCCAACTTCTTCAATTTGAGTTGACACGCTTAGTACACCTGCTACAACACTGACTGTTCCCAGGGTTAGAAGCAATTCTAAAAGCAACAACATTAACTGGTTTCCATTCACTGGTTAAAAAAGGAGATGTGAAGATGTGGCAGAGTTGATGGACAAAAAGGGAATTGAGGTCAGCTGAGAAACCTTGAATGGTGATCTACAAATGAGTTGTTAAAAGTTAGCTAGCTATAGGCTTACGTACAGAGTGCCCTAAAGTGAAGGAAAGAAGGGCACTGAGCAATTAAGCAATAAACTCTGCTTGGGTGCCCAATTCGTGCTTTTAGGACCTTCCGGGACATACCACTGGAGGTCCCCATAGGAGCATGTAGTTATCCCAAAATGGGAGAGTCAATTAACTCAAGCAGTCTCCAACATACACATGCATACACACCATAGATTCAACTCCACCCAAAATACCCGAATACACAAACACCACCTGACCACCTTCTACAAGAGAGTCAGCTCCATGATCCAGCAGTAATCAATAGGAGCTGTGTATCTCAGCAAGGCACAAACTGAGGCATCAAAGGAGAGCTGGAACCAGCCACTCTAACCCTAGCTATACCCAAAGCATGAGATGAGTTGGTCTCCTGCAAGTCATGTATGTGGCCAATGCCCCTCTGACCATTATGATTTTGGCCAACCATAACTGACAGTCACTTTTAATAAAACATTGTGGAAGTCAGTCTGATGGAAGCATTAATGTGAAGGAAATGCAGCTCTTCCCATCATCTCTTGCAGTCCATGCGCAAAGGCCACTGCTCTCTTCCAGGGTACAATTTGGGCTGCTACCATATTCATCAAAACAAGTCACCATTGTTGATTCTAACTGGAGTTAAAAAGCTAGCTTCCAGGTTTTCACATGCAAAGCAGCTATTTCAGGAACCAATCTGGCTCTTAGTAAAGTTAATGAAAACCGTAACGGACTTTAAAATTGGAGCCAGCTCAAACATGTAATGAAACACTTTTGAAAAGCCTGGAAATTAATCGAACAAAAATCTCAACTGCAGAAGAACAGAAGCAATGGAGGCAGGTGGCAGCCAGCATGCACCTGCTCACTATCATGTGCATTGTGCTTTAGTGTCTGGTTTCCTTATTAACAAGTTGCACATAATTACTGCACAGTTACTACCCTAGCCATCCACCTTCCTTCATTTTTGGAGAGGTGAAAAGATGAGGAGAAGGAAAAAGTTGACTGACCTTCTGAACTGTGGTGGTAAGATCCAAGCAAAGCTGAATGATTCTGTTCTTTGTCACTGAGAAGTCAGCAACCCCTGTAAATGGGGCCCTGTAATAAGACAAAATCCCCTTAGAATAAAGAAACCTCTTCGTGTCTTCATGCCAAACTGACTGTTAATGGACACGGCATAGATTTACACAGTTGCAGGTCAGATAGCAAACCTGAGACTTCCTGGAAATATCATGTGAACTCAGTAAAAATTTAATCTGAATAATGTAGCCGAAGTAAATAGACTAAAGTGCCTTTTAAAACAGATGCACCAATATGACTAGGAACAAATGAACTTTCTACCAAGTGTATTCTTTACCATGAAGAATCTCTCAGCCAAGATCAGCCCCAGTAATGGTTTGCTTTTCTCAGAGAGGTAAATCTGCACAGCTGCTAACCTTTTAGCACTGTTTACCAAAGGACTCAAGTTTAGCTCTGTTTTATAACAGGTGATGTATACCCTCTCTTTAAAGCAGGCAGCTTTGCAGAGCTGTTGAGAGCCACCTCACCCCACCTGCTACTTTATGAGGGGCAGGGAGCAAAGGGGAAGAGTTCCAAACACTGACTGGGTTCAGAGTGGGATAAGTCAGCCAGCTTGCTGCTCAGCTGAGTAGAAGCAGACAGGAAACTTGGTGGGAGCTGGCAGCGAGAGGATCAAATGAGAAGAGCAAGCTACTGCCAAGGAACAGCACCTGACAGTGACAGCAGAGTCATTCATAGGATAACAGCTCTCCCTCCCATGGTCTCTTTCTGACCTCCCTCCCAACAAGCTGTCCCCTTAAGAAAGCTGGCACCATGTGAGAGGCTTAACAATCATCTCTTATCCGGTCCCAACATCACTGCTGGGACGCTATCTGCTCGGCTACCCCTCTGCTTCCGCAGCAGCTGTCATAGAGCAACCCTTGCCCACGCAAGGGAAAGCAAAGGAGTCTCTCTTGCTGCCTGTCTTCCTCCAATCTTCTGAAGGACAGATTTGGAAAATCCTATGAAAGCTTAAAGCCACATTGAGAAATCGGTCATATTTAACAATGATTTGTTGTTGGGGAGGGGGAAATAGAGAGAAATTTGAAAGCTCTGTCTGCACTAGGAAAATTTGAGTGGTGGGACAGAATTGGCCTATGTGTAAACAGAGGTTGGATCCAGTGATTTTAGCAATATCACCCCTTACACCACAGACCTCAGCACCCTGACAAGTCAACTTGCTAATTAAAGACATTCCTAAGATTTAAATAGAGTGGTGGTCGAAGTGGGAACATGTACGTACAGACATCCACCTAGAAACTCCCTTTGCAAAGAACTCATTCATTTCACTAATACAAGTGATCACTCACCCCCCCCCCCCCCAAAAAAAGCTTTTTCCTACCTGTCCAGCCATGCTAGCAAAGCCTTAGCAGCACCAATGAGCTCCACCACTGAGGTAAGGAATTCATTGGGAGGTTTGCGTGAGGTATTTCCATCATAATTTGAGTTCTTCTTCCGGCTGCTGATATAATTCTGGAGGTTATTAGAAGAAGCTCGCAATTTGAGAACCAAGTTCTTCATATTATCTGTTTCAAGGCCATAATTCTGCAAGAAAAAGATTTTTAAAGAATAGTTTTGTAAGTCAACATAGATAATTCAATTTAAGCTAACTGTACCACAAAACCGACTGTTTGGAATGGAGAGTCCAGGGACCTCCCTCTAGGCTATTAATCCTAGTCATCCTCAATGGTCCATCTCCCTAGACCAGGAATGCAGGAACTCCCCATACCCTGTTGTGGGCATGCGGGTAATTGGTTAGGAAAACAGAGCTAGGTGCTGTTCCAGATGCAGGGAGTTGGAAAAGCAATCCACAGAGTTCTGAACATTCAGATGTACCAAGGCTCCATTTCCATCTGCAAAACGTCACACAAACAAACATATCAGAGGCTAGCTTACTGAAGGCCTAACCTTATGAGGTGGCAAACCTCACCAACTTCCACTGAATTGTCAGGGAGCTGAGAAAGATCAAAATCTCACAAGATTAGGGCCCAACGTCCAACATGTCACTTGATTTGTCCTGAAACACATCCATATTCATTCACCTTTCTCCTATCAAAGGGAACGGAAGACCGGCTGCTCCCAGTACTGTTGTGCAAAACAAGCAGCAGCACAACTATATTTCATTCACAACAAAAAAAGGGAAGGTTAAATTTGCTGGGGACAAACGCTGAATTACCAGGAAACATATGATTGACTTCTTACAATAGGGTTTTGATTATAAAATAACAATCCTGAGTAAGTGTTCCCCTACCAAGAAAGGGTATTTATAAGCAAGTGTATGGACAGCATCAACACTGTGCATGTGTGCGTGAACTGCCTTTGATTTCCCCTTCCTCTAAGCTCCCAACCCCAAAAAGGTAACACCTACAGTAAAATGTTATGGTTGGGAAAGTAGTAATAGATACAGACCTTGTAACATTTAGGTCAGGAGTTCAAATACAGCCCAAATCACTAGTAATAAAATAAGGATCCACTTGACTTATGCAAAAACTGTTTGTCTCAGTCCAAATGTTAGTCACAAAACCCAAGCTGTATCCATTCCATACACAACAGAGGTTAAAGCCAAGATTTTCCAAAAGTAAAGAATAATTCGAGATGCCTACTCAGAGAGCAAGTAGGTCCTCTTGACTTCCTGGAAAATAAACTCCCTTTAAGGTATCCCAAGTTGAGCACCTAAAAATCACGAGTCGTGTTTGAAAAAATCTTGGCCCTAGTCTCTCTGTACTGAGATTTTTGTGCAGTTCTCCCTTTCTTACTTTTGCACAGCTGAATCGCCACCATTCCTGGCAGTGGTAGACATCCTAGGTTAGCCATGCGCTGAACTGAAACTACATCAAAGCCACAGCAACAGTGGACTTTACAAAAAGCTCTGTTAAGAGACAGGCCAAGCCAATGGGGCACCACTCCAGTACAAAGATCACGTCTAAGTAAAAACACTGAACAGCAATGCAAAGAGTTATTTTGGGGACAAGACAGGTTATAGCTTTCAGCACACATGCCAGGAACAAGGAAGCCTTCTGATAACTTTCTACTGCAGATCGTATGTAAGTGCTGATTTACTGCTTTGCACAAGATAAGACAGAGACATCAAACATTTGTTATTCATTAAAAGTCTCAGTCTTCCCCCTCCTCCCAGTCACAGTATTCCTCCCAGATGCCCTTCAAAAAACAGCCTCCTCCCACTCCATGAAGTTTATACGACCCACCTCCCACCTTTGCTGCAGTACTGCTGATATAGGATATCTTTTGCAGACTATTGTGCGCATGTAAGTCTCATGTATTCTGTGGCTTTCCTGATCAACAGTGCATAATGAAGTCAAGGAAGCCTTGGACTGAGGAAGTGACAAGGAACTTAAAAATCTCACCTCTCCCATCCCACTCACCCCCAAGACAGATAGACACATACCCATCCTGGGATTTTTCAGCCATCCAATTGCCTTTAAACTGCCTCCCTTCCCTGGCCAGAGCCCAGCAGATATCCACTGCACAAATTCCCTAGACCAGAGCACTTGACAAGGGGGCACATAATGCCTAAGAACAGGCAGAGATGCTTTGCTAAGATGAGAAACGATGTGATTTGAGAAACAACACCCTTTCAACAGCAGAGGATATCCTTCAATTTTCCTTCATCCTAGTGCAGGAAAGAGTCTAGCTTTAATACACAATGTCTTCGGGCTACATTCTGTAGCTATACAAACTTGCCACCTTTTGATTTAAAAAAAAAAAAGCAGATCATCATTCTGGTAATTTTACTGAAGCTCAGTTTATCATCCTCTCTTACAGGCTGCTGCAATCTTGTTTGTTTTTGGTATGCTGCTTCCCAACCACCGGCTCCAAGTGCGGAGGCAGCTCCTGCAGCCACAAGAATGTGAAAGCAGCCATGTGCCAAAAAAAAAAAACCTATAAAAAAAAGCTTAATTACTCTGATGCTGGAAGAAGGGGCACAATTACTCCTTCACTAGGGACAGAAAACATTATAGAACCTTTTAACTCCCAAGGATAGCAACTCATTGAAACAAGGTGCTCTTAGGTGGTTGGAACCACTCTTTATAGAGCTGTGATCCTTTCTAATGAAGTAGGGTGGAAGACAACTGCAGAATTCCCAAGGCGTGTGTTTCAGGCTTTTGAGTACGTATGCATATGGACAAAAAGTGGCAATGCAACTGCATGGCTAGTCTGTGTAAGCAATCATCTCTGTTGGACAAGAACTGCACAACTGCTTCAAAGGAAATTAGGGACTGCTTAAAGAAACCAGATGTGCACAAGTCCATGGGGCCAGATGAACTGCATCCGAGGGTGCTGAGGGAGCTGGCTGATGAGATAGCAGTACCGTTGGCCATTATCTTTGAAAACTCGTGGCGAACGGGGGAGGTGCCAGAGGACTGGAAAAAAGCAAATATAGTACCTATCTTCAAGAAAGGCAAAAAGGAGGATCCAGGGAATTACAGACCTGTCAGCCTCACCTCAATCCCTGGAAAAATCATGGAGCAGCTTCTCAAAGAATCCATCCTGAAACACTTGGAGGAACGTAGAGTAATCAGGACAAGTCAGCATGGATTTACCAAGGGTAAACCATGCCTGACCAACCTCATCACCTTCTATGATGAGATGACTGGATTTGTGGATGCGGGAAGAGCCGTTGATGTGATATACCTTGACTTTAGCAAGGCTTTTGATACGGTTTCCCACAGCATTCTCATTGGCAAATTAAGGAAGTATGGGTTAGATGCATGGACTGTAAGGTGGATAGAAAACTGGCTAGAACAACGGTTTCAGCGCGTAGGAATCAATGGCTCCATGTCAAGTTGGCAGGCAGTAACAAGTGGTGTGCCCCAGGGGTCGGTCCTGGGGCCAGTTCTGTTCAATGTTTTCATTAATGATCTGGATGATGGGATAGATTGCACACTTAGTAAGTTTGCAGATGATACCAAACTGGGGGGAACGGTAGACACCCTAGAGGGCAGAGACAGGATTCAGGGAGACCTAGACAAACTGGAGCAGTGGGCCAAGAGGAATCTCATGAGGTTCAACAAGGATAAGTGTAAAATCCTGCACTTGGGATGAAAAAACCCCATGTACTGCTACAGGCTGGGGAGTGATCAGCTAAATAGCAGCACTGGAGAAAGGACCTGGGAGTCATGGTGGATGGGAAGCTGGATATGAGTCAGCAGTGTGCTCTTGCTGCCAAAAAGGCCAATGGCATACTGGGCTGCATCAGAAGAAGTGTTGCCAGCAGATCGAGGGATGTGATCATTCCCCTCTATTCTGCACTAGTGAGGCCACATCTGGAATACTGTGTCCAGTTTTGGGCTCCCCACTACAAAAAGGACATGGACAAATTAGAGAGAGTCCAGAGGAGGGCAACCAAAATGATCAAAGGGCTGGAGCACAAGCCCTATGAAGAAAGACTGAAGGAACTAGGCTTATTTAGCCTGCAGAAGAGAAGACTGAGGGGGGATTTGATAGCAACCTTCAACTACTTGAAGGGTTGCTCCAAGGAGGAGGGAGCTCGACTGTTCTCGGTAGTAACAGAGGGCAGAACGAGAAGCAATGGCTTCAAGTTACAGCTGGGGCGGTCCAGGCTGGATATTAGGAAAAACTTCCTTACTAGGCGAGTGGTGAAGCATTGGAATAAGTTGCCTAGGGAGGTGGTGGAATCTCCATCTCTGGAGGTGTTCAAGTCCCAGCTGGACAAAACACTGACTGGGATGATCTAATGGGAGTGGTCCTGCTTTTTTTGGCAGGGGGTTGGACTAGATGACCTCGTGGGGTCCCTTCCAACCCTATGATTCTATGAAATCAATCTCATAGGTTTTAATGTAAAAATGAGGGTTTCCAGATCGAACTTAATCCTGTTTCATTCTATTTAAGGTCCCATTCTGCACATAATACCATAGGATCTGAACAGCTATGTTGTCTCCATCCACTTACTAGTTTGATTTAACCATGCCATCTTCCATGTTAATTTACATTCTTAAGCTTCAAAACATTTACAAATACCAGTCAATCCTCAACATCTCCAGGAGACAGCTAAATATAATCCATTTCAGTTTCTCTATCTTTAAGAACAGATTAAGTCAGTGGTTCCCAACCTCTTTTGTGCCATGGTACACTTTGATGCTGTTAATTATTTTGAGGCACAATACCATATAGTCTCCAGATGAACTCATGAATATTCATAAACGATCCAGAACTCTGAGTAGTTTTTCAAAAAACTCCATGGCACACCTACTGAGGCTTGACAGCACACTTGTGTCCCATGGCACACTAGTTAGGAAACACTGGATTAAGTGACTCACCAGAGGCCACCAAAGGAGCCAGAGTCAGGATTAGAATCCAGGAGCTATTAGCTCCCAGTCCCATGCTCCCATCACATCTCCCTTCCAGACCTCCCTGTTTATATAGTGTGTCAGCCAGATGATGTTTTCCTTTTAATTATTTCTTTAGATGTACCTTGACCAGTAGCTGAACCCAAAAAATATTTAGCTTTTTGCATGAAACACAATTTTAATACTTTAAGACGTTATTTATTATTTCAAAAAAAAGTTTTGTTGCTTACGTATATGGAAGCTTTTTTGTGGTTCTATATATCAACAAACTTGATTTTTCAACTAAACACACAAAGGTAGAGTGCCATTGGGAGTACATTCCTACCCAGTTATTCATTAATTTGAAAAGCCACATATTCAGGGTATAGCTTAATACACCTAAAGCTTCTTCCTCCCTCCCTCTCCTTTCTCCCCAACCATGCTGGTTTACACTACAGAAACAACAGTCTGTTAAACACTGCACTGATCTGACAACTTCTTGAGTTAAGGTAGCTGGAATAGAAGTAGCTGAAATTAGTAAGAATATTTTCAACTGGATGCATCCCCATAACATGCTGTTGCAGCAGCAGTTCCAAAAAAAAAAAAAGGGGGGGGGTACATGTTGAATATACATCAATTCCAGTTTCTTTCCCTCAGCCACATGAATGTAGTGATGGGGTAAGCAGCTGGCTTGAAAATTCCACAAACCCAATTCAGATATTTATATACATGGACAGTTACAGCAAAATCAAGCAGCGAACACTTAACCTGAAATAAGGCTGCTACACAGCTGACGACAGTGATACACCAGACATCATCACATTGTACTGCACCACACTTGTACAATGCCACAAACATTGCAAAAGCATGAGGGAAAAGTTAGCCCTACCAGGCAAAACTAATAGGCAGATCCACTGCACCAAGATAGCTAAGCTCTAAGGTAGAGGAAAAACAGCTGCATCTTTCTACCAATGTTGAAGTTCTAGTTTGCACTGTAACACACAGGAGTATTACAAGCCACAGGAGAATTCAAAAACTTAAGCTGGAGAGCAAACTGAAGCTGAAGCTTTTATTCCCTATTAAGGCCTGCACACTTTACCATTGACTGAACCTATGCCCAAGTCTAGCAGGCTCAGCAAGATGTTCCACAATTTTACCACCTTTCCAGGTTATTTTTACTCAAACTCTTCATTGTTTTTTAAATTTGTGCTCTGCTTTCTGTAGTTAATCTGGAGTTTAAAAAGTAAAACATATATCCTTTCAAAATTTCAGTCACCTTAAGTGTCCTTTCCTGCACAAATACCCATTCACCCCCCACCCCGCTCTTGTATATATGGAAAGCCACAGACAAAACACATCAAATTGAGTAAGTCCATTTTTTGACAGAGCACCCTTTTAATTGCAATTTTTAAATAACTTAAAATGTATACAGGGTTTTTCTACCTTATCTTCCTGTTCAGAAAAGTATTTTAAGCAGGCTCAAGAGCAACAAACACTCTCAGAGAGAATCCTGTCACTGTTTTCCTCAAAGCACACACTTGCCTGCTGCCTCTTCAGTTACAGCTCTGCTGGGGCTGTTTCTGGTAAACTCTCTTCTGAAAAAGCTAGCAGGAGGATATGCAGCCAACCAAACCATGAAAATAACTGTACACAAACTATCAAATGCACAAAGTAAACAAAAATAGCTCTGTGCTAAGTTTCACTCATACTTTTTAAGGACTGATTTACTATAGCAGCACATAACATTTATGGATGGAAGTTATTTTCAAGTTGACAGTGTTCATTTAATATCATTAGTTCTTATCCTCCAATGTGGTCCTCCTTTAGATTTTCTTTGATGTCCTTTTCATAGTGAAATCTTAGCTTCAGATTCTATCTATCCTCTATTCAGTGAATGGACCAGCCTGGAAGTCTCAGATGCTTACTATCTGGGCCCATTTAAGGAGGAAGATGCTCCAAAGGCAACTCTACCTTGGTTTCTTTGAGGTCAAAGGAGTTCTTGTGGCATGCAGTGCACCAGAGGACTCTCTTGACTGAAAAGCCCCCCCTCCCTCCTACAGCCCTCCTAGGCAGAACGGGGAGAAAAGATAGTCTTTCATAAAGGCTCAGAACGATCCTGACAAGGCCACGCTGGGGGGGTGGTTAGAGGGAATGCCCAGACAAGTCAGCTTCATTAATAATGTGTCAGGTCATATAGAGTACGGGAGGCAGAGGAAGAAGTCTTCATCAAGCAGTGAGTATGGACTATTTGAGGCTTTTTAATTCAACTTAGAAATTTAGGAAAGAGTCATCTTAGCACAAAATACCCATAATGCATTAATACACAAAATGGTATCTGAAGGACATGTGATGGTAGAGAGGAAGGAGAGACCTCCCCTCACTCAAAAAGTGAAAGTGCTGTCAAAGACATGAAAAAGCTAACTAACATACAAACAGAGCAGAAATGTTATGAGCACAAAACTAAGGCTGATTTTACATAATAATGCCCTTTCCTAAAAGAAATATTAAGATGACAAAGGACTCAGCTAAAACTCAGCAACGCCTCCTTCAAGAAACTCCCTCCACCGAAAAAAAAGAACAAGGACATTTCAGTTACAGCTTTATGAACTCTGTCTAATGCATTAACTTAAGCTGTTCTACACAAAGTATTTTCAGAAATGGGTCTGAGGTCAAAACTTTTGTCTACAAAGGAAATTAGGAGGAAATTGTAGGAGATAAAGCACAGCTTTAGGTTCTGGCAGTTATCCAGCTTTGTTTTATTCTGACAGTAAGAAAAAAAATGCCTTAGGGTGGCTGCCACATCCATTACTTCACTCAGGCCTGCTTACAGTAACATTTACTGCTTTACCAGACACACTCTCTCTCTCTCTCCTGAGTGACACACTACCACCCTCTCCACCCCACCCTGCCATAAATGATAGTTCAGTTCTTCCATTAATATTCACTTAAAGTTAAAAATATTGAGACACAAAAATATTTAGGAAAAAAGCCTTTGCTATTATACAAATGTCTTGATAGAAATATTTGAAAAAAATTATAAATTCTTTTGAACAAGCTCCTTGTTTTGTTATATATCCCATTTGTCCTGGGCTTTATCAAGTACAAGTAACTTCTGTGCCACCTTTCTGAAACAGGAGAAGTACATTTAACGAGTATAAGCTCTGTCCATTTTAAGAATATTCACCACGCATCAAATGCAACATAATGAACGGAATGTAGGCCACTAATGGCGAAAGAATTGCTGTGCATTCTTTCCCACCATTCTCAATGATGTAGTTGTATATATTCATAGCTCTACACCAAACGTGTACTCAAAGTGTGTCCAAATCATGGTGTTTAAATAAACTGTATGTGTAATACTCTACCACCAACACAGACAGCAATTTATGCATTTTTTCCAGAGCAGGTCTACACTGAAAACCAGATACAATTATGCAAAAGAAAAGAAGGGAACAGCAGAAATTTCAGATATAATCACTGTTTCAGCCCTCCTTTTTTATAGTCCTACCATCAAAACATTGCTAATTCATTTTAAAGGCTTTTTTATGACTGGCTGCAAGATAGCTACAAGAGTACAGAGTTCTATAGTTCTGCTAGATCAGGGCTCAGCAACCCATAAGTTAAGAACCCTATTTTAAAAATCCTTCAACAGCCAAGTGTTTTCATAGCCACAATGGATGTAGCCTCCTGGTTGACAGGGGTTGGATAGAGGGAAGCTGAGCCAGGGCATGTGCCACAGGGATCCTTGGTGGGGGAGCTGGGCAGAGCTGAGGATGAGGGGAATCCTGGATCCAGGAGCAGGCTGTCCTCAAGTTCCCCCAGGGGGGCAGGGGGCGGGGGGCAATAGCATCTGTAGCCACCAGAGGGCAGCCAAAGATCTGCATGCAGCTCCAGAGCTGCCGGCTGCAAGACCCCTTTGCTAGTGTAATACAGAACAGAGATCTGGTTAGCCTAGCCCAGGGTCTGCAGAGTGGCTCTTTGGCTGCCCTTCAAGACTCCAGACCCCCCTACCACCACCAGGGGATTCTGCAGGCAGCCTGTGCCATGCTCCAGGCTACCCACCACTGCCAGAAGACCTCACAGCACCTGGTTTCAGGTTCCCTGCAGCCAGCACCTTGGCCCAGCTCCCCCACCTCCCAACAAGGAGGCTATACCCATTGTGGCTCTCAAAATACTTGGCTATTGAAGAAGTTTCCAGAGGGGTAGCCATGTTAGTCCGTGTACAGCAAAAGCAGCGAGAGTCCTGTGGCACCTTGTAGACATCTGACAAAGTGGGTTGGAGCCCATAAAAGCTTATGCCTGAAGAAATCTGTTAGTCTATAAAGGTGCCACAGGACTCTCACTGCTTTGGCTATTGAAGGAATTTTAAAAAATGACTTATCTTTTGGGTTGCTGACCCCTGGCCTAGCCAATTTTGTATCAACAATTAACATCTGCCATGATACGCTACTGAAATTTTCTATGACCAATTCACTGTACCTGACAGTAATTTTCTTTGCAACATGTCCAGTGACAGAATTCACAGAATTTAACCTTAGTACCACTCCAAGTCTCATTTGTCAAATACAATCCATAACTTTATATGTTTACAAGAACCACTAATATAGCACTGGTCTGAATTAAACCAATTTTCTACCATTTTATTTTCAAGATATATAAAAAAAGGAACCAAACAATACAAAGAGTTTGTTTTGATTAATGACACAATAGTTACAACTGACAGAGAAGTATTTTAAAGTTTCTTAAACAATGACAACTGACCAGTGCACAGAGGAGATCCACCGCCTCCAGAACCAATTCCTGGTGTCCAATTCGTGAGATACCCAACTCTTCAAGATCCTGATGGGAAATCTGCAACAGCTGTTCACCATTTATTTTCTCCTGTTCAAATTTGGGGACATACTGCTGCAGGCAATCATCTAAGCCTACAAAGAGAGCGAGAGACAGAAACTAATTATAATTTGTTACTTTCATTGTAAACAGCACACAAATCCTGTCATCAACATCTGAAACCTCCAATTACCAAGCAAACAACATTAAGATCAGGTTGCATATTGGCCAAAAAGAAAAAGGCAACAGGTTTGCACAACTTTAGATGCACCAAAGTAGTCTGGTCTCCAAAACAGACACATGCACAACTTGGAACATGCTCTCAATTGAATGCACGCTCTAGGAATACGAGTAAGTAGATAAATACGCTCCCTTTAGCTTCAGATTACTGCAGAGCTGTGGAGGACTGCACTCCTTATTGGTATATTTTTCAAGAGAGAAAAGAACAAGGCCTGCTGCAACTGGTGTTCAGTCCACCCCTAACTGGTTATTAGGACTGATCCAAGACCCCTACAGAGGAACATATTCTGCAAGTAAGTACATGTATTATTTAGCAAGCCAAGGGAAGCAATGTGCTTTACTGGATGCAAGAAAAATTAAGGCCCTTTCATTGAAAGAACTACAGTTTAAGATCATCACACTGAGGGACTAAGAAGCAACATAAAGGCAACGTAATCAAGGTGTTGGACATATTTCAGTATTTCCATGATATATATGCAATAGCAGCATTGCCTATCATTCCCAGAATTACCTACCGGTAAGTTGAAGGCAGAGTCGACATGAAATCTAGTTAACCTTTTTTTTTTTAAATATTATATTTTATGTATATATAAAAAACAGATTTAAAAAGTAGTGCTAGGCACTAATCAATCTACCTAATTTTCCTTCTTGATTTTTACAACTGAAATTTTCCTAATTGTGCAAAAAAAAAAAAAAAATCCATCTCCAATTGCTACATGCAAGGTCTTTAAAAACGGACAAAACCAACTATGACCAAAAAAAAAAAAGAAAAATCAACCATGCATCACATAAAAAAAATTCTTCTACAATCCCTTACAATTATAGCAATCTTAAGTGTTAGTTGTAAGAATAGAAGATGCAAAATTATTCAAAAACAGAAGTGCTTTTAAAGTTGAAGTGGTCTTCCTAATGCCCTTCTCTAATTCACAGAAATAATTAGAACACAGGACAACAAATCACTCTGATTAAGCAAGCTTTATACAGGTGCATCAAAATACAAAGCTAGAGACATGAAAACTACATATTTGAATTACAGTCCATATACATTACAATTTTATAATATCCAAAATAGACTGAAAATGTTGACAAGAATACATCAATATTGACATTGAACCTTTGAAAACATATTTATTTTTTCCTTCATCACTAAGATTTGGGTGGGAGTTCCACACATGACCAATGGAAATGGTAACAGTATCCTGAACTAGAAGGATCAAAGAAAGATGAGTACTGAACACAACTCATCACCTAGTGAGAGGCAGCAAAAACTAGGTGTTCCGGAAATACAAGCGTGACAAACGAACATCTGAGAGAAAACTGTAGAGGCTTTTGAAAGTGAAATGCAATGAATTCATACCAAAGCAGCAGTGTGTAAAATCACAACTTACATCCAATGTCTAGCCACAGGATTTTTGCAATCTGCAAGCTCTTGGCTGTTGGAACTTGTTTTAACACATTTGACTTGCCCTGATGGCATTCCACATACAATGAATAACAGCAATAGACACCACTGGAATTAGGCATTCTGTCCCCTTCCAAGAGTTTAGCATGCTTAGTTGCTGTGATATATCAAACCCTGAATGAGTGGATGGATGTTTGCACACACACACACACACACACACACACACACCCCTATTGATGTGCATGTGCTTAAACTCAAGCTGATTTGTGCTTTCAACACCTGCATGAATCCCCAGATGCAAGATGGATAAGCACAAACTTCCTAGTACTCTGTCCCCTATTAAAGTTGCAGCCTGTTTTTGGCAAGTCCTTGAAGGTTCTGAAAATTGAGTCCAGTGTTTTCTGTTTTCCACAAGTGCCAAATTCTCTTTTGGGGCATGCAAAGTCTTTTCCCAGAAAATCTGGCCTTTGTTGTGTTTTGTGTGAGTGGTTTTGTTTTTGTTTTTTTTAAACACGAAAACAGATCTAAACCAAAGCTAATACACAGGCCACATATTTGCCATTCCCAATTTTTAATGCTTGTCCTGGAGACCACTCGTTTCACATCATTTCCCACTGGAAGCCCATAGCTTCCATTACAAGTTGTATATGAACCTCAAGTACCAATGCTTTATTTAGACTGCTATAACTTTTCACTTTTTAAATTCCTTGGACCCAATATTCATGTTTCTAGTATCTGTCCTAGGTGCTAGCCCCATTTTCCTCACTGATTCTTTGGTCCTTTTTAATTTTAAATGAACTCTGCACTAAAAAGACACCAGACTCATTACATGCACATCCCCCTAAGAAATAACTATGCCTTCCAGTTTCTTTGCGTTTTTTTCCTATTCACATCATCACACATCATCTACTTCTAAAGATACATATTTAAAACAAAAATCCTATGCTTTTCAAAACAACCCTTAAGAAGAATGCCTTCATGGTCACTGTACAAGACTACACATAAACTGAAATAATGCTACCAAATTATGTGGTCCAAAAACTCAACACAGAAACAGAGAGGCCCAAGGACTGCTCATGGAGGACAACAGGTTTAAGACCAAAGTCATGAAAAGGTAATAATTATGAATAAGCAGGAAAGGAAGACCTTGAAACCCAACTCATTTTTATGGCAAGTATTCATATTGATTTAAAACTGCCTTTTTTTTAATTTTTGCACTAAGGGACATGTGTTTGAGGGTTTTTTATGTTTTAATTGAGATTGCAACCAGATTTACAGCCTATTGTTTAATTTTCCATGGTGTGAATAAAATATTTATGTATAGTATGTTAGCCAAAAGAGCTCATATTTCCCCAACAGGGTAAAAGATATTTCAGACGAACTCACATCGGTCAAGTTAACAAAGAATTTGGAAAATGAGATGTTCCAGCTTCTATCAAAATTACAGCTATAGTTTGTAAAAAGCAGAGTCTTTCATACACATCAGTCTTTGCCATCTGCAGAACCCAGATGCTTCAGAGAACTTGGATTTTTTAGAAAGCTTAGTTCTTCAGAGGTCTTTAGATGCATACAGGGGTTAAAGTACAATTTGGTGGGCTCCGGAACTCTACGGCGCAGGTGGAGCCCCCCAATACCCATCCCCAGAACCCACCCCCGCCCCAATACCCACACCCAGACACAGACACACAGCCGCCACCCCCCCACACACAGACAAATGCAGCTACCCCCAGACACACCCACCTGCCCACAGCCACACCCAGACACACACAGCCAGTCACCCCCAGACAGAGAGGCTATGTCTATACACACATCGTTATTTCGAAATAAAGATTTCGAAATGAGTTATTTCAAAATAAAGTCCTTATTTCGAAATAAGTTAATTTGAACTGACAAAATGTTAATTCGAATTAAGGGAAAGCCTGCTTTTGAAATGGCTGGTATTTCGAAATGGTTATTTTGAAAGGCCATTTGGACATGTTGTTTTGAAACAGTCGTTTCGAAACAACATGTCCAAACGGCCTTATTTCGAAATAACCATTTCAAAATGACAGCCGTTTCGAAACAATCGGGGTTTAACCTGTTTTGAAACAACGGTTCTTATTGCGAAAGAACGGGATCTGTCCTTTTGAAATAAGAAAACGTCATGTAGACCAAATTTCTTTTATTTTGAAATAACCAGTGTTATTTCGAAATAAAAGTGCTGTGTAGAGAGAGAGAGAGAGAGAGAGAGGGACACACACACACACACACACACACACACACAGCCACCCCAGCATCCCCCTTCCCCCCCAAGCCCTTACCTGGGCTGTTTGCAGGCTAGCTGACCAGCCCCAAGCTGCTCCACCCTGCAGGGGGACATTCACAGAGTCCCTGCCTGCTGCAGCTCTCTGCTGGCTGGGCTTAAGGTGGAGCCACCAGAATGCTGTGTTCTAGCTGCTCCTGCTATTTTTAGCAGGGCCCCAGAACTTTGCATTCAGGTGCCCTCTTCTATTGTTAGGGGCCCCCGAACACTGCCAGCTTAAAAATAGGGGGCCCCAGAAATGCGTTCTGGTGCATTCACTCTTACTTTAACTCCTGGATACATTTCCCATCAAGACAAACACAATATTGCACAGACAGTGGAAAAGCTACCCAGAATACTTGGGCTTCTAGAAAGGAAACACATTCTTCACCTCTAGGGTAGATGGCAAGGCAAATTTTAAAAATAGCCTAGCTTCTAGCAGATTGATGAATCACTCGGTAGCACTTCAAGGACCATATTCTGATCTCAGTCACATTGGTATAAGTAGTTAACTACATTGAGTTCCATGGAGCTCCTCTAAGTTTATACCAATGTAAATTAGAAAACAATGTAGATCATTCAGAAAAGTAACCAAGCTAGTTTCCTTTTGACTAATTAGAATTCCTCGTCCATCACATAATATCCAATTCAGGATATGAAGGTGGAAAGACTATGTAGTTTTACAAATCCCTTTCAAAGATCTCTCCTGAACCTCAAGTAATGTGTGTAGCACTCAGCTGCATGTTGCATATGGCATATGGAAAAGGTGTTTATAATAGATTCAGAATAGTCAGGCTGGGAGGGCATATTGAGTGGGGTCCCACAGCAATCAGTTCTGGGTCCAGTTCTCTTCAATATCTTCATCAATGATTTATGTAATGGCATAGAGAGCACATTGATAAAGTTTGCAGCTGATACCAATCTAGAAGGGGATGTAGGTAGGATTAAAATTCAACATGATCTGGAGAAATCACCTGAAGTAAATAGGAGAAAATGGGAAATAACTGTCTAGGAAAAAGTACCAGGAAAAGGGATTGGGAAATCACAGGGGATCATAAGCTAAACACAAGTCAACAGTGTAATGCTGTTGCAAAAAGAAAAAAGCATAGATCATTCTGAGGTGCATCAACAGGAGTGTTGTAAGCCATCCACAGTAAGTAATTCTTCTGCTCTTTTTTGTGCTGATTAGGCCTCAACTGGAGTACTGTGTTCAATTCTGGGCACCACCTTTCAGGCAACATGTAGATAAATTGGAAGAAAGCCAGAGAAGAGCAACAAAAATGATTAAAGGTCTAGAAAACATGACTTGAAAGAAGAATGAAAAACCTGTGTTTAGTGTAGAGAAGAGAAAACTGAGGGGAGACATAACAGTTTCCAAGTGTGTCAAAGGTTGTTAGAACGAAGAAGGAGAAAAATTGTTCTAGTTAAACCCTAAGGATAGGACAAGAAGCGATGGGCTTAAATTGCAGCCAGAGAAGTTTAGATTAGACAGTTCAAATTTCCTAACTATCAGGGTAGTTAAGCACTGAGAAAAAAGTTGCCCATTCAGGTTGTGTAATCTCTGTCATTGGAGATTTTTAAGAGCAGGTTGATCAGAAACATGTCAGGGATAGTTCAGATAATAATTGGCCCTATCTTGAGTGCAGGAGACTGGACAAGATCTAGAAGACCTCTTGACATCCCTTTCAGTCTTAAGATTCTATGTGATATAGCTTTATAATGTGTGTACTAAAAATCAAAGAAGCTAGACAAGAGTTAACATCTTTTCCAGTTATTAAAACAAAATCCTAGTCAGTTTCATGTTACTAATATCCTGAAAATCCTCTAAGGAGAGTGTCTATTAACGTATAAATCTTTCCCTTACTTTTGGGAGATGTGGGGATATGCAACAGATCCTTAGAATAGTCTAGACTCTCTTGTCTACAACAGCCTTTCACCACCACTCAAAACAGTTCAGGAGTTACTTGATATTCCCTGTCCATGCAAGAAAATTAGGACAATATTTGAGTCCACAGATTTACACTGATACCAGCCATTAGATGATTATAGCTAGTTTCCAGTCTCAAATTTGTCATGATTAGGGAGGTCATTCTGAATAATACAAAGAAAAGTACAACACTATTAAAACAAAAATATAAGTTGGGTGCCAGCCATAGCCATTAGCTTACTGTGCACAAAATTCAAATTTTCCACTATTTATAAAACCAATCACTCAGCAACAAGACATACAGGTTAGAAAATAAATTTGACTCCAGAAATATTGAAAACAAAAAGATGTGTTAATACAACATAAAAACACACATGTGCAACAGTGATTTGTTTTGCCTTATCCCTGTGGTAGGCAGATACTGGACAATTTAATTAGGACATACAGGAACACAGACTGAAAATTTAAGTACTACCTAGTTTCCCTTCTGTTAAATAAATTATCTGATATGCTGAAGTCGTTAACAACAATATAGCATTTGGCTGTAAATGAACAACTGAACCCTAGTGCTAATGGGAGAAACAAATTACCCCTT
This sequence comes from Podocnemis expansa, assembly GCA_007922195.1. NCBI lineage: Eukaryota > Metazoa > Chordata > Testudines > Podocnemididae > Podocnemis > Podocnemis expansa. Next base: position 63,167,782 of record ML681972.1, on the reverse strand, counting down.
GGACAGCATTTGCAGTCTCATGTTGACTGCCAAAGTCTTAAATCTGTTTCCTTTGTCATTCTGAAGCAAACATTCTGACATCATAAGCATCTGACCTTCATAACTGAGGATACTACAGTCTTACTCTACTCCACTACTTCAGCATCTACTGGGGCACTGGACACCTACCACTGGGAAACCACTTGGGAGGAAAACCTACCTCAATCCAACTCTCCATTTGTTCTAAAGAACAACAATCACTGACTAAGAATCTTACCTATCCCATGTTTTGGTGATATCATAGTGTTGGAGTCTTACATTTGATATTATGTTATCATTACTGTTATTGTCATTGACCCCATTCATTTGTTTTCTTAACTCCTGGACTGAAAAGAATGAATGAAAGTGGTAGGGGTCAGAGTGACCGTGTGGTGGCATTAAGGTAGGTGGGGGAGACAGTGTAGGGAAGCAGCAAGTGATCATAGGGTCACCACAGCAAACAAGGAACAAGATCTAGAAAGCTGCAAGCCAGCTCTGTAAAACTACAGAAGCAGCTCAGACCAAAGTAGCTCAGTGCCTTAGGGTTGAAGAGATTTAGAGAGAAGCTCAGGAGAATCAGCAGGTTACAATACTGACTGCAGCACAGTAGAAGTGCTACATTATGGAGCAACATTCACTGACAACATTAGCCCCATGCAACCCATGACACTTCAGGGAATGATGCAGTCACAGATGTCTTCAGCAAAGCAGACAGTCAAGTTCCTCTGACAAGTTTTTTCAGTTTTGTTTTTAAATAAGCAAGTTGAAACTAATTTCAGTGTTAACTCAGGTTCCCTCTCCTCCACTCCAAATCACAGCTAGTCATAGGTGTTCAGCCACAGTTTCAGGGTATTTCTTAATTACTGTGTTTGCTTTATTATTCATCTTTAATTATCCAAAACATTCTCCCTCATTTTGAGTATCATTGGATTATAGCATTTCTCAGAGGGACTTTCTGAATTTGCTAAAAATACAAGGTTCCTGGAGATCTTTCAATTTTTCTTCTAGTATATCAGGCAGAACAAACGTTTTCCAATGTGTACTTTTGATTGTATATGTAAAATTGCTTCATAGGTCACACTCACAGCAGGAGTTGTTCATCTGATCCAACCTATCATACTACCAAAAACCCAGGAGAGAAAGAGTGGTCTGATCACAGCAAAACCTCTCATTTGCATAAAAATACCTGTTCTATAAGACTGCTAGCCCTTACCCAGTCTAGTTATGGGCATATTAGCTCCTCCAGATTTTTGGAAAATAATTTATGTAGGTCATGGTGATGCAGACAAGGTCTCACGCCTTATTATTAAACCTGTATTTTCTGGCTGCTGACCTTGTATAGAATAGCATGACCTGCTGCATGGGCTCCTGTCTTCTCTCCTTGTTATTAGGCAGGATTGGAACGATTGCCAGCATTTGCCTACAAGCTGGGCTGCACCTTGGAGATGCCTCCCTTGTCATTTCCTCACACAAACCAGAACAGGGACAGTAGAGTTATGCAATCTTTGGCTTTGCTAAATGGACAGCTACTGTCCCACTCAATCCCAGTTCACATCTCTTACAACAATTTCCTTTGTATTCTCAATATGATGGATACTGTATTGAATGTACAGACACTTTTTTTAATCTTACCTTGAAATTAAATTGTCCACATTCACCCACAACCCTTCTATAAGATAAAACCTAAAGCTTTGTATATATAACTTACCATCTTGACCAGAACTGGCATATTGGTCATTTTGAATTAACCCAACAGTAGTTGAGACTGAGTTACTTCTCACTTTGTAGACTGCACCGACGCCAAGCAGATTTAGCCAACACAGTAGCAAGAATGTATGGGCCCATCAACACTGGTGCTCCAATCACTAATACATCTGGCAGAGCAGCATCTGTGATAGAGCAGCAGTCAGAGGCATCCTTTTCATATGACAGGTATTAGGGAGGCAGGAAAGGGAAACCGCATTTCTGTGTCCCATGCCATAGCTACAGGACTTATTTACAAGTTTAAGAGAGCAGACCCTTAGGCAAATATCAACCTCTTTTTTTTTTGTCATAATAAACTTTTTATCCATTTCTAGACCTTTGTTATTTAAACAACTAAATATCTGGTTATTAACCAACAGAGGCATGAAATCCTTCCACAATCTCAAGTCATTTATTAAAAATGAAAGGGCAGAAGGTTTAATACGAACCATAGAATGACAAATTAAATGAGAAAAATACAGCCAACATTTCACACACCAGCAAAACATACTAGCAAACAGGCTAGCCCTGTAAATAATGCTGTGAAATAGACTGAAGTAAGCTACACAGCTGTTCATACACGTTTCAATCCAGGTTGTGATATAAACAGGTCCAAAATGAAGTATGATTTCTAATTGCAATGTTTTCACCAAGACAAACATGCACTCAGTATAGGTAGACAGTACAGAACACAACACTGTTTAGAGTAAAAGACATCCCTGCGATAAATGAAGATCCAAGGACCTGTGGTCCATTCCCAAGAAATCTTGGCTAAAGCTTAACCAAAATTCATTTTGAAAATTGCTCACTTTCAGGGTCTTTCTTTTGTTATCTTCAGCTACAGTTATATGTCATTTCCATTATTTTTTCATAGGGATTTTCCTGTTATTTATGGGCTAGTTGCAAGACAGAATTACGACAAAATAGAATTCTAATACTTGGAAAACTCTATAAATAGTTAATTTTTCTATCAGGCAAATAAGTGTTTTTCTTTTTGTTTTTTTGAAGGTGAAAGCAACTAAATTTGTGTTTAACCAGAATGACTCCATAAAAAAGTTTTTTGGCATGAAAATATGAACTAAGAGCCAAACACGAACCTTTATCACACCTGATGCTAACAAAATAGGTCACACTATCACCACAAATGCAATACTACAAGATCTAAAGTGCAGCTGTGCAAGTTTGCAAGAAACCATCGGCTATACCCTAAAGTACAGACAGCACTAATAGACTCATTTTAGTACACACCCAAATACCCCAAGGTCTTCAAAAGCAAAGAATCTGTCAGTTCCCTGTATTCTGCATAAAGATCATTCCCAATCATTACATCTGCACATGCTGGCTTGTTTTTAAGCATGTTCGTACACAGATAAAGGAACATACATACATGCTATGAGAAAGCAAGTCTTCTAAAAGTCATGCTGTGCTATTCAACTTATTCTTCAGCCTAATCAGGCAATGTTCAGGCTTGATCCAAAAATTATCGGGTGAGGTGGCCAGTGTTATGAAGGGGGGGGGGGAGAACTTGGCAGGGTTATGAAGGTCAGACTAGATGATGATAATGATCCCTTCTAGCCCTAAAAATCTATTAATCTATTTGTATTACAGATTTTTATAAGATTGTATTTACTTCTTACAAATTGTACACCATCACACTGAAAAATGACCAGAGTTACCTATATTAAATGGTTGTTCTTCATGAGAGTCCATTTGTTTATAATGCAACCTACTCATGTGAAAGCCAACAAAAAGCAGCACTACAAATAATTGGATTAGGAAAAATTAAAAGCATTAGACCTGTGCACTGCTCAGGAAGAGAGTCAGACACCTCTGCAAGTCTTCAGTTCCTTCCCACATCACTATCCATCTTTTCCCTCTTCCAACAGAATCCATAAACATGACTCTCTCTCTAGTTTGGAGGTTTGAAGGCAACCAGCAAGGATATCATAATTTAGGATAGGGGTGAGCAAAATACAGTCTGCAGGCTGGATTCGGCCCACCAATTTAATATTTAATCTGGCCCACCATGACTCCCAGCAGCCAGAGTCATCCCCGTCAGGTGCAGGCTCCTGCCAAGTTCCAGCACACAGTCAAGACCCTGGCAGCAGCTGCCCGGCCTCTCCTCCCAGGCAGGAGGAGAGCTGCAACCACCCGCCTTCTGGCCAGTCACAGCTGCAGCAGCCCACCTCCCGCTGGTCCCAAAGCAGCAGCACTCTGAGAACTCAGTTTTTGCATGGATTATTTTATTACATGGCACTGCACTGGAGGAGATAAATTCATTTTTGAATTCTATCAAGGAGGAAAGCTGAGTATTCAACAAAAATTGGATTTCGAAATACTTTTTACTGATGTGGCAGGGCAAGCTACGTGCTTATACTTCAAACAAAGTGTGGCAGTATTCAAAGAATTCAACTAGATTGGCATTTTGAAAGCTAATATGCATCCAAATATTAGAACAAAAATGTCAAAGTCAGAAAAAGTGCATCAGCTGGTTGACTGAATACAAAAAGAGCAAACTTTTTTCATGAAACCATCCATAGCACAAGACGGAATTACAAGAATGAGCTACCTGATTGTGTACAAAAAAATTGCCATAAAACAGTTTATCAGAGAGAGAACTTACCAAGGAATGTTAGGTTGACTCTGCTGCAATATTGTACCCAGACAAGAAAAAGCCAGTTGAAATCATTTCTTTGTCAAAGCAAACTGTGGTGAGACATGTAGAAGAAATCTTGGAGATCCTGAGCCAACAGCTTGAAAAGCAAGGTAAATAATTTTTCATACTTCCACTCAATGAGAGTTGATATGTTAACGACACAGCTCCATTTTTGATTTTCATTTGAGGCATTACCACAAATTTTGAGCTTACAGAAGAGCTGGTGTCAAAGCAGTCAATCAAAAATACAACTACTGGAAAAAGATACAGTGGAGGCAGTGAATACAGTGTCTCAAAACTGGGACTAGTATCTAAGAACTTATGCCTATGAGCAGACATTTTCTGTGGTGAAATTCAATACATCAAATAACAGTTCTTTGATCAATGATGACCACTTTGCAGCAGTGCTCTGCATTGAAACCACAGAAATGGCATTTAACTTCACCACTCTTGTTAATGCCTATCAGAGATTTTCTTCTCCACACTGACTCACTCATTTTTTTAAAAGACAATTTTAATCATGAATGTACTTTGTGAGTAAATCTTTAGCAGTGGTATTACTACAGATTTTACAAGTGTTCACAAAATGGCTTGCAACATGAATTGCCTCTTAAGACAAACTTTGGACAAACATATATTCAGCTAATTGTTATTATGTGCAATTACTTTGTTATGGAAAGAAAACAATGGGATTTTATAAAACAGGTGGTGAGGTAATTTCATTACTATAACAGAAACATGCAGCCCACAGCTACTTACCAAAATTCATGGAGTGGCCCCTCTACAAAAATTATTGCCCACCCCTGATCTAGGGGATATGCAGGATTTCCCTCATTGCAGTAAATACTTTGACACAAGCACAGACAAAATGTTTAAGGTTAGTCAAATAACATTCAAGCACCTGAATGTACTGTATTTTAGATACCTATTATGTGGCTTGATTTTCAGACGATCTGATTGCCCACACAGAATCTTGATCTAGGAAAAGGAGATGCATTTAAGTTGGGCTTAGTCACTACATGCTTACTGAATCTAACTTAAATCCAACCTTTTTCCAAAGGGCAGGTGAAGGAAAGTTTAGGTCAGGCTTAGCTAGCACAGACGGAACTAAATGGGACTTAACACTGACCAATTTTCTTAGTCAAGACAAAACCACTGACTTCACCTTTGGATACCAGGTCACTTATACAACTTTAGCAGGCCTCAACAACTCCTAGGAGCCAGGTCGCCATGGTGCCTAGGATTTTTGCCCCAGCACCTGAGAGAGCCTGGGCAAAGCCCCCTCTCTGCCCCATCACATACAGTGTGCTGGACTCCCCATCCCCTTCGGCCACAAAAAAGCCACAGCCAGCAGCTCTTTCAGTGGTGCAGAGTTAAGAGGGAGAGACAGCAATGCTCTCCCACTCCAGAACTGCCGTCTCTCCGTCTTCTCCATCCCACCCCACCCGAAAGCTGCTGAAAGAGTCGCTGGCAGCAGCTTTCTTCTGGTGGTGGGGGAGGGTTTCTTTCAGCAGTGAGAGAAAGACCCCCCCCCCCCCGCGTGCCACCAGGGGGAAAAAAAAAGCTGCTGTTGGCAGCTCTTTCGGCAGTGCTGGTGGAGGCTCGGCAGCCACAAGGGAGAGGTGGCAGCAGTGCTCTTCCCCTGCAGTGACAATGTCTCTCCCCTGCGGCCACTGAAAGAAGCCATGGCAGCTTTGCAGTAGCAGGGGCTCCTCTACCAGGTACCTGAGGGTGCTCAAATTTTTGGGCTGGCCCCTAGGTGTCCAGCAGATTTGTCAAAGCCTGACTTCAGGCACCAAGGTTGAAAGTTGAGCATGCCCCTCATTAAGGGCTAGCCACTCAAATGTCAGTAGCCAGACTCTTCCTTGCGACAGTGAATGCTAAACTTGTAATGGGAGGAAGAACAGGAATTGCAAACAAAGCCCACCCACTTCCAGGTCTCAAAGAGCTGGCAGCAAGATATGCTGCTGGCAGCTCTTCAACACTAATTTCAACCACAGCCAAAAACAGGCTAATTGACCGGAGAGCCAGAACCTATATCTAACCAAGCAGTAACACATGCACACACACAAGCAGAAAATTGCATCATGTGTTCCCTGTTTGCAACAAGATTTAAATTTCACTTGAAGTGGCTTTATGAATATACAGCACTGGTTCTTGGGCTGATTCACCTAACAGCCAGCTCTGGTATTTTGCTAATCTGTCAAATTTGGCTAAATCTTAACCTTTTCACGGACTCACCAATTTTGTTTTGCAAACCTAATAAATCAGTTGTAAGTCAAGTGTGTCTACATGGTCACTGTGGACATCTGGCGCTTTACGTTTCAACAAAAGCCACCTGCAAAAGCCAAGTTTCAGCAAATTCATGCAATAAACATTAAATTAAGTATACCTGCACTGCATAGGAAAGGCCAGGCCATCTTCTAGTCACTACCACAAATTGTGCTGAGGGGCACTGCTGACAGCACTGTAAACCAAAGGCTGCCCTAGCTGTGGCTAGATACAGCTCACCTGCATCCCTAACTAGTGTACGGTGTGAAGCAGACCAACACGCCCACACCCACCCATATGGCAGTATATTCTAGCACTATTAAGGCATTTCCCAACTTGTTATTTAATTGACATACAGTGCTGTTCAGATAACAGAGTGTGATGGAAGCCTCAACTTCAGCACTGTTTGTAGTACACAAACATTTTCCCCCTTTGAAAAAGATGGGGGGGCAGAGCTAAAAAGAACCACATCTTCTGAAAAGAAGCAGCCCCCCTTCAGATTTCTTGATATAATTACATGTTATATTGAAATGAGTTATTGTAAGCAGTGCCAGAGATATATTGCCATCAAGTCAGAAATGTGATCCAGATCTGGCTACATTCTGCATCTTTCCCCAATTCGTTATCACTAACACAGGGGTAGGCAGCCCCCAGTGGCACCCAAGCCCATTCCGAGCGGCACCCTCTGCAGTACCACAGAAATTGCCACTTCTGCCACTGAAAGCCACTCTGAGCAGCTTCCTTTGGGTGCAGCTGGGACACAGAGGGGTCCCCCCATGCCTGTGCCTCCATGTGACACAGAAAAAAGCTGCCCAAAGTGGCTCCTCTCCGTAGTGTGATGCCCCCCAAATGAGCCAGTCCGGGTAGCTTCTTTGTGCAGCATGCCTACAAACCCCTGAAAGGAGCCGCTTCTTTCTGTGACATGCCTGGGGACCCTTGTCCCCAGACACACCACCAAGATGAGCCACTCTGGGAGACTTTTCTGTGGCATGCTTGGGAAGCGCTCCCACTACAGCTGTGACCACTGCTGAATTTTCAGGCAGCCACCCCATTTTTTCAGCAGAGGGGGCCACCAGCACCAGCTGAGGGTCGGGGAGGAAGGACTGACACAGGGGTTGGCAAAGGTTGCCAACCCCTGATCTAACAACTCATTTTCACAGGAAGAAAAAAAAAAAAGCTACCCATAATTCATATATATATACACAATAAATAACCAAAACAGCTTAGGAGATGAACTTGTTAACAAATTCAGTCAAGCTCTTCCAACAGTAATCATCTCAAATAATTATTTTGATGTTTTTCTACTGTTTAATCACAACCTATTAGTGAAATTATCCAGCTGAATGAAGACACATGGCTTGGAAACTGTCCGTAAACAAACAGCTTTTATCATTACAGAACAATTACCAAATGCAATTTTATGCGTGTATGTTTTAAAGGGGTAGCAAATCAGAAATCTTCTGTTATAGATATGTCAGAAGTAATATAGATAATGATCATATAGATAGCTCTAACAAGAAACTTACAGACTGTGCTATGACCAGCAACATGCAGTCAGAACAATTACCAATTCCTCCCTTCAATGCAGGTAACAGACACCTTAACAAAAGGTCAGGTCCATTTAACTATGGCCTTGCCTATACAAAATGTTATACAAATTTAACTAAAGAAAAAAATTTAATTAACTTAGTGCAGCTCATGCATTTAGAATAACCACACCAAACTATTTCCAAATCCCCAGGCCACCTCAGTTTAATTTAAGGAGTTTTGTGCAACTTAAAGACTAACAGATTTATTTCTCGTATGAGCTTTCGTGGGAGAAAAGCTCATGAGATAAATGAGTCTGTCAGTCTGTAAGTGCCACAAGACTCCTTGCTTTTTTTGCTTTACGAGACTAACATGGCTGCCCCCTTTGGAACTCAGTTTAATGTGTTATCTACACTGACTTCCACCTTTCCAGTTTACTCTAAATAAAAGGCACAGTCAATAGCGCTACAAGCCTCAAAATTCAGCATGGTGTATTCAGCATCATCTTCTCTACTGGCTTCAGCAACGTAGTGCATGATCTTGAAGGGTTATATCTGAATTTCTGCTTTTTCACTCAGTGAACCATTCAGTAACAGATGTCTTTTCATAGTCTTCCTATATTACGACTACAAACCTATTCTCCATGTTTGTCTGAGGGCAGGGGGTTGTCTTATTTTGAGGTTTTGGGGGAGGGGTTGTTTTGGGGAAATTGCCAGGAAGGGCACTCTTCCACAGAGGTCTTCAAAATGCAATCATCCAGGAAGAAGAGAGCTTTCTCCATCTGACTGAGGTCAAAAAGCTACTGAATCTCCCTTAGCAGTTGGAAGCAGAACACAGAGAGACATGGGCATCACTTTTGTGTTAAGGATAAATTTAGGCTAAAAATAACTTGCATTTTAGGATGCATTAATCAACACATTTTAGCTAAGTTTTGAACAGAATTATACTTAGTGTACAGAAATGCCAATCTTACTCTGAGAATTTTAAGGAAGTTTATGAAAAAAATTAAAGAGAAATTAGGAAGGTTGCTTGGAACTCGCCTTCCTGCTACAGATTATATGATGACTGCATGATAGAGCATAGCCTGCAGCTTACCTCTTAACTGCCCCACATGGACACACTGCTGGTGTATTTTAAATACCAACAGTGCATTAACATAGTACAACCAGAGCAGCCCACAGCTAGGCTGATAAATCCAGAACTACCTGAATGCCTTCATAATCACCACAGCTTGCCTCTTACCATCCCTTCACAGTCTTAGCATGTGCCACAAGGCGGTGAGGGAAGAGCGCCCTCTATGGCTGTGACGCTATTTGCATGTTCATCACAACATGGTGATGAGTGACATGCACATTTTTTTAAACTTACAAAAAATGTGCATATCCCTGCAGAATTTCTGGATTCAAGCCTAAATTAATCATATCATAATTACATGTAAGAATTATGTAACTTACCACTGGAATGAGCAGCCTAGGGAGGTGGTGGAGTCTCCATCTTTGAAGGTGTTTAAGGCCCAACTGGACAAAACCATGATTGGGATGGTTTAGTGGGAGTGGTCCTGCCTCTGGCAGGGGGTTGGACTAGATGACTTATGAGGTCCCTTCCAACCCTATGATTCTATGATTAGGGAAGGCTGGCATTCAAGTGTAGCATACACAGGGTGAAAGGTGTTTTTAAAGGGTTAATTGATCCTGGACAACTCGAGTCCTCCTCTTTAAACAGGGATCACTTCCACCAGTGCAAATGGCAGCTCTGCCTAGCTGTACAGGGGTTTTGTACTGGTGCAACTATAGTGGAGTCTGGCCACTGATGGCTGTAACAGAGGACAGTCCCCAGTACAGATGAGGCCTTATTTTCCCTTTTTGTATCATTTAGAAGAGTGCATCAGATGCTTAAACCCCATGGATTCTTCAGTGTACTGTATCTAGTAACAATTAGTGAGATAGAACACCAGTGAGCATTTAAGTTTCTTTCACCTGAACCAGAGGTTTCAAAACTCTTGGGCTGCTGAACTTTAAGAAATTTTACCAGGCTATTCAGTGGTGCTGACTATTTTGACTTCAGTTTCAGGCTCCACAGAGAAACCTACAGAGCACCAACATTCACCATATTTCAGAACTCTACATCTATAAGCACATTTCAAACCTACCTTACAGGTGCGTCCATTATATACACACATAGACCATGTTGTACAGAATGAAATCTGTATGCTTAGCACCTTATCAGTGGGTGAAGATTTCCCAGTATTCTAAGAAGTAGGTCCACGACAACTGAGGACTATAGAAACATCCAGTGCCAAGCAAAAAAGCAACATCCAAATATACCAGAAGACAGTCCCTCAGCCATCAGCAATCGAGCCTCAAAAACAAAAAGTTGACTAGATGTCACTCCTACAACTAGCAGATACAGAAATTTTCACTAAATTAAACAACCCACAGAGAATTAGGTTTTCCTAGAATGTTTCCAGTTCACATAACCACATTACATTCAGCCTTTTCATACTGCTCAGTTTTATCACCTGAACAAGACTAAAAATAAAAAAACCAAAACCCCACACATCCCCAGAGCATCCTTTAACTACTTCATCATTTTCCTTTTTAAAATGTGCCCAAAATATCATAAGCTGAAGTTATTCTCTGGGTTATGAAAACTAGAGTACTGTTTTCCATTAAAAAACATTTCTACAACACAATGGAATTTGGGTTCCTGTGGTGAAGATCATATTGAAGTGATGCCTGCACTGGAAATGGTTGGCCCTACAATTCAGTTTTCGATGGTGGAAACTGTGCACAGAGTTCAGGCCTTTTTAACCAGTTGCCCCCCCGCTGTCAGTTCTGTTCAGTGTACAGTGCCCTGTTCCAGTCTACACTGTGTATTACACCTTTGTTGTCACTGCCCAAGGTGAATTTAGCTCAGGTAACAATGTCACATTCTTGAAGGTATTACCGAACAATTGGCTAGATATTGGCTGCATGTTATGTACTATGTACAATCATGCAGTCTCACACTTCAAATTCCAAGTTACTCGGAGGACTAGTCAGACAGGACACTGAAAATGCCATATAGCCTGCCTCACTTGCACCAACAATAGATGGAATATCATTTTTATGCCTCATCAGAAAGTAGCTCTTCAGAAGAGCCCAGGGGTCAGAGTCACTGGAACACTGCGTTCCGGGGGCCCCCTAAAAATAGAAGAACGCACCAGATTGCAATGTTCCATTGCATTCCCCCCCAGCGGCAGCTGAAAAAAGGGGCTGTGGGCTGAAGTGAGCCCGACAACCCGTCCCCCCCTTTCCCGGCGCCTGCACCAGGCCCATTCCTTCCTGCTAGGCCCAGGTGGTGTACACAGCCCAAACCCGGCCTTGGGCCCATATCCCCTCTTGCCAGCCAGCCCGGCACCACAGCATCCCTCCCCCC